>JAYESA010000010.1:36708140-37250640 GCA_036927795.1 Iris macrosiphon | reverse complement strand
AGGTTATTTGTACAAATTAGAATTTATACACAGAGTTTTATTTATTGTGCAATATTTATATTACTTAGTACACCTTACGTTGTTTCGATATTTAGGGCACTACACTAGCTATTACCCTCAAACAAATTCCATACACTTTCTCTAGACATACCTGCCTACTATTCTGACCCTTTTGTAACTCACAAATACTCTTTCTTGTGCCTCATTTTAGTCGCACAAAAATCGTTACAAACATCCGTACGTAAATTCAATTAATTCCATCTTTGCATTCTTTGTCCGTTCCAATCGAAATTGGAACCCAACATCAACCCATTTTGACCAACCCAAATTATGATATTATTCTATTCTAAGTCTACTACGCCCATGAGGCTTGTGCCACCCAATTTTGACCATATGTATTTTTAATTAATTAAAGAACACCTGGTGCATTAATTTTAATTAAATTAATGTAAAGACAAAACCTCACTCAAACTAGACCCAACTCCAACCCAAACCCACACACACCCTCAAGACTCATACTAAACACCACACACCATTCTAGCCCACTACCTAACACCAAACATGGTGTTTTGACACATCCAATCCCAAATTCTAATTATTGTGCAATTTCCTAATTGTTCAGGGGCTTTTATGCAATTAAGCAATGAGGTGCCCCCCTCTCATTGGTCCAACCACATGAAGAATGAAACCCCCTCCCCTTGATCGGTCTACTATGAGTTTCCCTCCATTTTATTGTACTCTACCCTACTTTATGTAACAACATCTCAACCCCACATTTTAAACCCCTTAAATCCTAGCCACATGTTCAACATGTGGAGACTTCACACAAACCTAGGGAACTACCCCAGCCGGCCCTAATCCCAAGGAGCCCCCCCTCTCTCTCTCCTACAAATACTACCTACAACCTCACTCTAAAACCCACACCAAACCATCTACACAAAGAAAAACCCTAGAGAAATTACTAAACACCTCACCACCTTCACCACTCAGCCTCACCCGACCCATCCCCTCGGCCGACCACCGCCGCCTCCGCCTCCGGCCACCCCAGAACCCGTTCCCCCTCCGACCTCCCTCCTCACCATCACCCCCTACCGCCGCCACCGGCCGCTGCTCTGCCGGCAGCAGCCACCCTTACCCCCAACACCACCAGCAACAACATCCCCACCACTGCCCGAGTCGACCCCCGACCTCCCATTGCGTAGCCACCACTGCCCTGGCCTGCCACCACCACTCACCGACGCCACCCCTAGCCTCTCCACCTCCGTCCCCCGCCGGCGCTAGCCCCTGGCCATCGCCCAGCCGGCCGGAGCAGCGGCTGCAAGCAGCAACTGCTGTTGCTACTGCTACTGTCGGGTTCACTTCCCCCCTGCCGGAGCTCTGCCCCCCCCCCTCGTCGGCGATGACGTACACGGCGGACACCCCCACCCCCTGGACGACTGAGGTACGGTCACCTAGTGTATTGTACGAGTATATATACATCGATGTTTGGATACGTATAGTTAGTATATTTATATATTTGTGTATATACATATATAGGTATAATTATTCTATGTATATACATTAGATTTATACGTATAATAGGTATATATATTTTTTGTTTATAATGTATTATGTATATTTATGTATGTAGTTATATTTATACATATTATATGTTCTATATGTATATGTATTTAACTATATATTGTATTAAGTATACCACTTTGTTAATTTATATATATATGTATATGTATTATACTACTACGTATATATATACATATGTATGCTTATTATATATATATATATATATATATATATATATATATATATATATATATATATATATATATATTATATATATATATATATATATATATATATATATATATATATATATATATATATATATATATATATATATATATATACGTATTATACCTTGTGTATATAATGTATTATGTATTTCTTTATGTACACATATTTTTATTAAATATATATGTATAAGTATTCTATTATTAATGTATATACTATTTTAATTGGTTATGTGTATAATATATATATATATATATAATGTACTAAGTGTATATATACATACTATATTGTGTTTATGTATATATATATATACAAATGTATATTTAAAACATATACTTTATGTATATACATATTTATATATGCTTTTATATACATATGTGGTTATTCTATATATATATGTATATGTAAAGGCATTTATGTATATTATTATATGTAGATGTTTATTTAAATATATATAAATGTACATACATATATTATTTATGAAATTATGTTTATTATGTATTTGTGTATATATATATGTATATATATTATATATATATCTATGTACTATGTTGTCCTAGCCAATTAAACAATAAAGGTAAAATACGTATTCTTGTATTAAATGCTATTCTCATATGTTAGGAACTGTGTTTGGTGTACCCGGAACTCGAGGAACGACACGTGTACGTTTAGCTACGTACACACGTGGTCCAACTAGATGGACAGTCGTGACCCTGCGTCAGTTCATTACTGCAACGTAGTGTATCATGATCGTACTACTGTAGTGACTGATGATGGTATTATTATATTATATATAGGATCGCTGGACCGTACAGGCGAGACTTCAGGAGCAGGATATTGGCATTCGCAGCTAGAGGACTCAGGCAAGTATACCTTGCTTGATTACTATTTAATTTAAATCAATAACTGTTGTATGATATCTGTTGCAATATATATATAACTGTGCGCGTCCGAGATTGACTCGGGTGCAGTCGACGAATGCGTCGATGAGTAGTGTACTTGACCTAGTTACTAGCAGACTCACCTACTATTGCGAGAATATTCTGATATCTTCCTAGACCATGACACTTATACACACATCACGATGGCAAATTCATGTTGGGATACGGGTCCGCGTACCCGACTAGCTATCGGTGCGTATGACATGCATCACGGTTTAGCACATAATTTAGGGTAATCTAGTTAGATAAGACTTGGCATATAGTTACGGGATATTCACGTCGTGTATTCGACTTGTGTATCCGCATTGGGCGGGGAGGACAACTGATAAGCGTATGGGATACACACATTGGACTCCGTAGTATCCAGAGGAGCCACGGATCCGATGACTTCCTTTATTCAGATACCACATTCTTCGGAGCGATACGGACGTATATACATTTGCTGATACCTCATTCTTCGGAATGATGGACGTTACATGGACAGATACTATGCTCTTCGGAGTGTGGACTTTATGCCTACACCTACCCATACGCACCAAGGTTGTCCTCACATTGCATTCACTTAGATGGTTAGCACACCCCCTTTATTTTATTCAGTATTATATATGGCATACATTTTTGTATCTTGTTACGTCCCTTTGAGGACCTGGTTCCCTTCCAGATTTGGACGAGACATATTATCCTACTGTGTACGGACCTGGATTGGAGATGAGGTACGCTCTCGAGAAGGAGCTAGAGGTGCTACCGTTAGATATTCCTTGATTACCTGGTAGGACTTCCGCCTAGGACTGGAGCCTCTTATCTAAATAGCTGATGCTCTAGTCGTACTCTCTTTATTTTATCTTCAGTACTCTTATTCATCATTTGTAGTGGGTTTGTTCCCATCGGACATATCTGGTTTGTACTATGACATTTTAAACTCTGCACTTGTTTCCCAGTATTTATTTTAGTATTTCTTGTTGTATTGTGGATGCGATTAGATACTGTCTGTTATATGATAGTATTAGGCTTGTTAGTTTTAGGACAGCGCAGCACGCTTCGCTAGTATCCATTAAATTGGGATATCCTCGGAGACGTGTCAGCTGGCCAATGCCACGTGGCCTGGTCCCGTGTAGTTTGGGACTGGAGCGTGACATGGTTTTAGTGGTGGCTCATGTAGGTCGTCTTGTTTATCGCTTGTGGTATGGTAACGTGCCCAGCGAGCCTGCAATAGGATAGAAATTACTAGGTCTCATCTACTTGATTACGCCTTTGAACCTCTTTCGTATTTTTTTTTAAATATCAGCATCCTGTTTGATTAATTTTGTACTATTTTAATAAAGTTCTATCTCTTACAGCGAGATGAACCTACGCAGCGGACGCGAGGCATATGGTGCCATAGTGCCATCCGCCACCGCACCGAGGGAGGAGACGTCCCAGGGACCACCCGGAGAGTAGTCTCAGCCATAAGCACCGGTGATCCCCCAGGCCCCGATGATACACTGGCACCAGACCTCTCCCGACGATAGGACGCAGTAGCCGGAGGGCCAGACTTCTCAGACTGTCCCGATACAGCACTTCGAGGGACAGACATCGAGGGCTACGCCGATGCCACAGTCCGAGAGGCCAACATCCGAGGAGACGCCGATGATGCAGCCGGAGGTACCACTACCACCACCTCCACCATTTCTACCCCAGATGCCATCATAGGAGGGATAGCCACAGATGTACCAGTTCTTCCAGGCGATGATGCAGGCACAGTGGCATCAGACTGAGACCCTGAGGCAAAGCTTGATGGCGGTACTAGAGAGGACACCTGCCCCAGAACCCGCACCAGCACCTGCACCTGTCCAGCCAGCGGGTACTGTACGAGGTTTTCGCCAGATGGGCCCGGGAACCTTTTCGGGCAAGAAGACTACAGAGGATATCTCGGATTGGGTCTCCAACACGGAGATGCTACTGGAGGCTTCGCAGCTACATCTAGACCTTTTGATGACCGCAGTGAGGGCCCAACTCAAGGACAACGCCCATCACTGATGGGATTCTATGGAGCACTGCGTCGGCAAGACGTAGACGTGGGAGGAGTTTTTTGAGTACTTCAATGCGAAGTATTTCTCTGCTATGGTCAGGAATGCCTTATACTCCCAGTTCCTGCACCTGGAGCAAGGGAATTTAACCGTGGATGCCTACGACACAGAGTTTAGTCGACTCAGCCGATTTGGTGCCGCCCTGATACCCAACGACCTAGAGAAGGCCAGGAGATTCTATCACGGCCTTACCTTCGAGCTGTAGAGGTATACCACCACACAGGCGAGGATCTCTTACGAAGAGGTTCTTTCAGAGGCGAGGATCCAGGAGGCCATTGGTGGAGGAGCGAGACATTCTAGCACGAACGTACCAGCCAGAGTCCAGTCCGGAGCAGGAGGACCGATCCGTCGTCCAGGAGCACAGACGCAGCAGATGACAGTGCCATACCAGCACAAAGAGCTTCCGACTTGTCACCATTGTGGCAAGAAGGGACACATTGTCAGAGATTGTCGGAAGAAGCTCGAACTATGCATGATATGTGGAGCGAGTCAGCATCTTGCCAGAGACTGCCCACAGCGCAGAGATGCAGCACAGCAGACCGGATAGAGGCCAGCAGCACCAGTCCTGAGGATACTACCCCCGATAGGAGGTCAGCGTCCACCAGCAACCGGAGGATTTTAGAGGGGACTACCCTTGGTCCCACAGGAGGCACAGTTCAATTAAGCCAGACAGCAGGCTGGGGGCAGAGGCACGGGCAGGCCTTTGCATTAGCAACAATTGAGGAGGAACCAGAAGGGGAAGCTATCACAGGTACCATTTTAGTTGCATCATTGCCTGTGACTACATTGTTTGATTCTGGTGCTACACTATCTTTCATATCTAGTAGTTTCGTAGCCATGCATAGTGTAGCTATTTCCCCCTTACCTAAGAGTTGGAAGATTCTTACCGGAGGAGGCATCGTACCGGTTACCAGCACTATTAGAACGTGCTCAGTAGTAGTATGTGGTAGGGAGATGAGAGCACAATTTTTGGTACTCCCAATGCCAAATTTCGATATTGTATTGGGCATGGACTGGTTGAGCCAGTACAATGTCGTACTAGATTGCCGGAGGGGTAGCGTCACTTTTAGACCGCCAGGTCACCCGGAGTTCGAGTACATGTGGGGCACCATCGAGCGAGGAGTGGGACAGACAGCTGGAGCTTACATGGCTATGGAGACGGCACCCCCAGCAATTGTTGCCGAGTTCAAGGATATTTTTTCGGAGGAGTTGCCAGGCTTACCGCCTAATAGAGAGGTGGAGTTCACTATTGAGTTAGTACCCGGAACAGCGCCGGTATCTTCAAATGTATACCGGTTGGCAAAGAAGGAGCTAGACGAGCTGAAGCTACAGTTAGAGGAGTTGCAGATCAAGGGATTTGTCCGTCCTAGTGCATCACCCTGGGGAGCACCAATGTTATTTGTACCAAAGAAGGATGGGACATTCCGTATGTGCATTGATTACAGAGCCCTTAATGCTTTGACTATCAAGAACAAGTACCCTCTACCGTGGATTAATGATCTGTTCGACCAGCTGATAGGAGCAGTGGTTTTCACGAAGATCGACTTGAGATCGGGTTATCATCAGGTAAAGGTACGGAGAGAAGACATTCCAAAGACAGCATTCTGGACTCGTTATGGTCACTACGAGTTCTTAGTGATGCCTTTTGGATTGACAAATGCGCCTGCTGTGTTTATGAACCTGATGAACAGAGTCTTCTACCAGTATCTGGACCAGTTCGTAGTAGTCTTCATCGACAACATCTTGGTGTATTCAAAGAGCCATGAGGAGCACGAAGAACACTTGAGGCTAGTATTAGAGACGCTGAGACGTGAGAGGCTTTATGCAAAGCTGAGCAAGTATGAGTTTCTCCTAGATCGTGTCGCTTTTCTTGGATACGTTATCTCAGGATATGGCATTTTAGTAGATCCCGCAAAGATTTTGTCAGTAGAGACGTGGCCGACCCCTACCAACGTCTCGGAGGTGAGGAGTTTCCTAGGACTTACCGGATATTACCGGAGGTTCGTAGAGAACTTTGCAAGGATCGCAGAGCCGATGACCCGCTTGACCCGCAAGGAGCAGGAGTTCACCTGGACAAAGGAGTGTCAGACGGCATTCGATGAGATGAAGAGGCGTCTGACTATGGCACCTTTCTTGACCATACCTTCTGGACCCGGAGGATTCGTGATCTATACCGATGCTTCCGGGAAATGATTAGGATGCGTCTTGATGCAGCATGGGAAGGTTGTGGCCTATGCCTCTAGGCAGCTGAGGACCCATGAGAAGAGCTATCCCACCCACGACTTGGAGCTTGCCGCAGTGATCTTTGCTTTGAAGCTTTGGAGACACTATCTATACGGAGAACGCGTGGAGATATTCACTGATCACAAGAGCCTGAAGTACGTCTATACCCAGAAGGACCTGAACCAGAGACAGAGATATTGGCTCAAAGTGATGACGGACTTCGAGATCGAGCTACAGTACCATCCGGGAAAGGCCAATGTGGTAGCCGATGCTTTAAGCAGGAGGCCCATAGCATTCTTTTTGACCACCCAGCAACATAAGTTGAGAGATCTAGAACAGTTAGGTATAGAGGTCATTGTGCCCAGAGTAGATGGTCATATGTCGAGTTTACAGTTGCAATCGACACTAGTTGAGAGGATCAAGGCTGCCTTGCTAACATATGCCAAATTCCAGAGGCTTCGACAAAGGATAGAGGCCGAGATACAGACAGGATTGCGCATACACAAGGACGGGACTTTGAGATGTGGAGACCGTCTCTATGTTCCGAATGGAGAGCTTCGTCAAGAGCTGATATAAGAGGCGCACAGTTCAACATACTCTATTCATCCAGGAGGCAAGAAGATGTACAGAGACCTGAGGCAGTACTATTGGTGGCATGGAATGAAGAAGGAGATACCCGCTTTGTGGCAAAGTGTCTGGTGTGTCAGCAAGTCAAGGCTGAGCATCAGAGGTCTGCAGGATTACTTCAACCGCTCCCGATACCTGAGTGGAAATGGGAGCACATCACTATGGACTTCGTTACGGGCTTTCCGAGGAGTCCTAGTGGTCGCAATACGGTATGGATAATCGTAGATCAACTCACCAAGTCTGCCTACTTTTTACCCTTCAAAGTTGGGCAATCTACGGAGGTCCTGGCAGATATGTATATGAGGGAGATCGTGCGACTACATGGAGTGCCAATCAGTATAGTGTCTGACAGGGATACGAGATTCACATCGTACTTTTGGTGGAGTATGCAAGAGAGTCTCGGTACCCGTCTAAAGTTTAGCACATTATATCATCCGCAGATAGATGGCCAGTCCGAGTGCACCATTCAGACGTTGGAGGACATGTTAAGGGCGTGCATGCTTGACTTCAGTGGATCATGGGAGGACCATTTGCATTTGGTTGAATTTTCCTAAAACAATAGATATCAAGCGAGTATTCAGATGGCTCCCTATGAGGCATTGTATGACAGAAAGTATCGCTCCCCAGTATGTTGGAGCGATGTAGGCGAGAGGCAGATTCTAGGGCCAGAGTTGGTTGTTCGTACAGTGGAGAAGGTGAAGAAGATCCAAGGGCATCTGCGAGCAGCACAGGAGAGGCATAAGCATTGGGCAAATGTGCATCGATGACCCCTAGAGTTCCAAGTTGGAGATCATGTGTTTCTGAAGATCTCACCTACCCGTGGAACCATCAGATTTGGAGGCAGAGGAAAGCTGAGTCCGAGGTACATCAGACCATTCGATGTGTTAGAGCGTATCGGAGAGGTTGCTTACAGATTAGCCTTGCCACAGACACTAGAAGGAGTTTATGACGTCTTCCATGTATCTCAGCTAAGGAGGTACATGCCAGATCTGAGTCATATGCTTGACCACTCGGAGATCACCGTCGGACCGAGTTTGTCATACCAGGAAGAGCCGATAGAGATTCTGGACAGAAACGAGAAGGTACTGCGAGGCCAGACTATCCCTCTAGTTCGTGTCGCATGGAGGCAGCATGCACCAGATGAATCGACCTGGGAACTAGAGGACGATATTCAGCAGCATTTTCCCCATCTCTTCGAAGGCCTAGGTATGTAGTAGCATTTCAATTCAATCAATAGTTTTTACCATATATTTGTTTTAATTTCAGGGACGAAATACTATAAGAATGGTAGATTATAAACCCCCTCGACCAAATATGAGTATAATTAGCTTAGATAGCTTGATTAGGGTTAATTTGGTGCAAATTAGAATTTATACACAGAGTTTTATTTATTGTGCAATATTTATATTACTTAGTGCACCTTACCGTTGTTTCAATATTTATGGCACTACACTAGCTATTACTCTCAAAAAAATTCCATTACTTTCCCTAGAAATACCAGACTACTATTCTGACCCTTGTGTAACTCACAAATACTCTTTCTTGTGACTCATTTTAGTTGCACAAAAATCGTTACAAACGTCCGTGCGTAAATTTAATTAATTCCATCTTTGCATTCTTTGTCCGTTCTAAACGAAATTGGGACCCGACATCAACCCGTTTTGACCAACCAAAATTATTATATTATTCTATTATAAGTCTACTACGCCTATGACGCTTGTGCCACCCAATTTTGACCCCATGTATTTTTAATTAATTAAAGAGCACCTGGTGTATTAATTTTAATTAAATTAATGTAAAGACCAAACCTCACTCAAACTAGACCCAACTCCAACCCAAATCCACACACACACCCTCAAGACTCATACTAAACACCACACACCATTCTAGCCCATTACCTAACACCAAACATGGTGTTTTGCCACATCCAATCCCAAATTCTAATTATTGTACAATTTCCTAATTGTACAGAGGCTTTTATGCAATTAAGCAATAAGGTGCCCCCCTCTCATTGGTCCAACCACATGAAGAATGAAACCCCCTCCCCTTGACCGGTCCACTATGAGTTTCTCTCCATTTTGTTGTACTCTACCCTACTTTATGTAACAACATCTCAATCCCATATTTTAAACCCCTTAAATCCTAGCCACATGTTCGACATGTGAAGGCTTCACACAAACCTAGGGAACTACCCCAGCTGGCCCTAATCCCAAGGAGCCCCTCCCTCTCTCTCTTCTACAAATACTACATACAACCTCACTCTAAAAACCCACACCAAACCAACTACACAAAGAAAAACCCTAGAGAAATTACTAAATACCTCACCACCCTCACCACTCAGTCTCACCCGACCCATCCCCTTAACTGACCACCGCCGCCTCCGGCCACCCCAGAATCCGTTCCCCCTCCGACCTCCCTCCTCACCATCACCCCCTACTGCCGCCACCTGTCGCTGCTCCGCCGGCAGCAGCCACCCTCACCCCCAACACCACCAGCAACAACATCCCCACCACTGCCCGAGTCGACCCCCGACCTCCCCTAGCGTAGCCACCACTGCCACGGCCTGCCACCACCACTCACCGATGCCACCCCCAGCCTCTCCACCTCCATCCCCCGCCGGCGCTCGCCCCTGGCCACCGTCCAGCCGGCCGGAGCAGCTGCTGCAAGCAGCAACTGCTGTTGCTACTGCTACTGTCGGGTTCACTCCCCCCCTGTCGGAGCTCCGCCCCCCCCCTCGCCGGCGACGACGTGTACGGCGGACACCCCCACCCCCTGGACGACTGAGGTACGGCCACCTAATGTATTATACGAGTATATATACATCGATGTTTGCATACGTATAGTTAGTATATTTATATATTTGTGTATATACATATATAGGTATAATTATTCTATGTATATATATTAGATTTATACGTATAATAGGTATATATATTCTGTGTTTATAATGTATTATGTATATTTATGTATGTAGTTATATTTATACATATTATATATGCTATATGTATATGTATTTAACTATATATTGTATTAAGTATACCACTTTGTTAATTTATATATATATATATATATATATATATATATATATATATATATATATATATATATATATATATATGTATATGTATATGTATTATACTACTACGTATATATATACATATGTATGCTTATTAATATATATATATATATATATATATATATATATACGTATTATACCTTGTGTATATAATGTATTATGTATTTATTTATGTACACATATTGTTATTAAATATATATGTATAAGTATTCTATTATTAATGTATATACTATTTTAATTGGTTATGTGTATAATATATATATAATGTACTAAGTGTATATATACATACTATATTGTGTTTATGTATATATATATCTATACAAATGTATATTTAAAACGTATACTTTATGTATATACATATTTATATATGCATTTATATACATATGTGGTTATTCTATATATATATATATATATATATATATATATATATATATATATATATATATATATATATATATATATATATATATATATATATATATATATATATATATATATATATGTATATGTAAAGGCATTTATGTATATTATTATATGTAGATGTTTATTTAAATATTATAAATATACATACGTATATTATTTATGAAATTATGTTTATTATGTATTTGTGTACATATATATGTATATATGTTATATATATATATATATCTATGTACTATGTTGTCCTAGCCAATTAAACAATAAAGGTAAAATACGTATTCTTGTATTAAATGTTATTCTCATATGTTAGAAACTGTGTTTGGTGTACACGAAACTCGAGGAACGACACGTGTACGTTTAGCTACGTACACACGTGGTCCAACTAGATGGATAGTCGTGACCCTCCGTCAGTTCATTACTGCAACATAGTGTGTCATGATCGTACTATTGTAGTGACTGATGATGGTATTATTATATTATATATAGGATCGTTGGACCGTACAGGCGAGACTTCTGGAGCAGGATATTGGCATTCGTAGCTAGAGGACTTAGGCAAGTATACCTTGCTTGATTACTGTTTAATTTAAATCAATAACTGTTGTATGATATCTGTTGCAATATACATATAACAGTGCGCGTCCGAGATTGACTCGGGTACAGTTGATGAATGCGTCGATGAGTAGTGTACTTGACCTAGTTGCTAGCAGACTCACCTACTATTGCGAGAATATTCTGATATCTTCCTAGACCATGACACTTGTACACACATCACGATGGCAAATTCATGTTGGGATGTGGGTCCGCGTACCCGACTAGCTATTGGTGCGTACGACATGCATCACGGTTTTGCACATAATTTAGGATAATCTAGTTAGATGAGACTTGGCATATAGTTATGGGATATTCACGTCGTGTATTCGACTTGTGTATCCGCATTGGGTGGGGAGGACAACTGATAGGCGTATGGGATACACACATTGGACTCCGTAATATCCAGAGGAGCCACGGATCCGATGACTTCCTTTATTCAGATACCGCGTTCTTCGGAGCGATACGGACGTATATATATTTGCAGATACCTCATTCTTCGGAATGATGGACGTTACATGGACAGATACTATGCTCTTCGGAGTGTGGACGTTATGCCTATACCTACCCATACGCACCAAGGTTGTCCTCACATTGCATTCACTTAGATGGTTAGCACACCCCCTTTATTTTATTCAGTATTATATATGGAATGCATTTTTTTATCTTGTTACGTCCCTTTGAGGACCTGGTTCCCTTTCAGATTTGGACGAGGCATATTATCCTACTGTGTACGGACCTGGATTGGAGACGAGGTACGCTCTCGAGGAGGAGCTAGAGGTGCTACCGTCAGAGTTTCCTTGATTACCTGGTAGGACTTCCGCCTATGACTGGAACCTCTTATCTAAATAGCTGATGCTCTAGTTGTACTCTCTTTATTTTATCTTCAGTACTCTTATTCATCATTTGTAGTGGGTTTGTTCCCATCGGACATATCTGGTTTATACTATGACATTTCAAACTCTGCACTTGTTTCCCAGTATTTATTTCAGTATTTCTTGTTGTATTGTGGATGAGATTAGACACTGCCTGTTGTATGATAGTATTAGGCTTGTTAGTTTTAGGACAGCGCAGCACGCTTCGCTAGGATCCATTAAATTGGGATATCCTCGAAGACGTGTCAGCTGGCCAATGCCACGTGGCCTGGTCCCGTGTACTTTGTGACTGGGGAGTGATATATATATATATATATATATATATATATATATATATATATATTTATATATATTTATATATATATGTGTGTGTGTGTGTGTGTGTGTGTGTGTGTAGTGTGTGAGTGTCGAGGTGAGTGAGAAGGGAAGAGAGAAAGAGAGTGAGTTGAGAGAGGAAGAGAGAATGGGTGAGAGAGATCGAGAGAGAGTGAGTTGAGAGAGGAAGAGGGAGTGAGTTGAGAGAGGTAGAGAGTGAGATGGGAAAGAGGGAAAGAGCAGCATCAGCAGCAATTGGAGCAGCAGCAGCATCATGTAGGGGCAGCAGCAGCATGTCACAGCAGCAGCAACAGCATGTAGGAGCAACAGCAATAGCATCCCCCTTTTTTGATAGCTAGAGATGAGTGAGAGATAGATATATATACATATATATATGTATATATATATATATAAGTATATGTATATGTATATAGATATATATATATATATATATAGATAGGTATATATATATAGATAGATAAGTATATAGATATATATATATCTATATAGCTAGATATATTGTATATATATATATATATATATATATATATATATATATATATATATATATATATATATATATATATATATATATATATATATACTTATATATATGTAGATATATGTATACTAGTATAGATAAGTATATATACATAGGTTAGTTAGTGAGATAAGAAGGGTAAGGTAAGGTATCTCAATACCTTGAGATATCAAGGTATTGAAGGTAAGTTGAGGTATTGGAGATAAGGTATTGAGGTATAGCCTAAATACTAGGTTATATATATAAATATATAGATATGCATATATATATATTGATATTTACATATAGTAGTATATATAAGTATATATATAGATAGTTAGCTAGTTAGTTAGAGTAGAGAGGGGTAAGGCGAGGTATCGCAATACCTTGAGATACTCAAGGTATTGGGTATCGGGGCGAGGTATTGGGCTTATGCCTAGGTATGGAGTTAGAGTTGCTTATATATATATATATATATATATATATATATATATATATATATATATATATATATATTAGAGGGTATAGGCGGGGTATATAGCGTAGGTTGAGATATCGGATACCGAGGGTATCCCGGTATCTCAAAGAGGCGAGTTTGAGGGTTTACTAGCTTAATGAGCTAGTTTTGACCTAGAATTTTAGGGGCACTCTAGTTTGACCTAGAGTTGACCGTAGTTGACTCGGTTGACCGCCAAAGTCAACCTTTGACCTAGTTTTGACCTAGAGTTGACTTTTTCGACCCGGGTTAACTTTTTGACCCAGATTTTATCGGTTTGACCCGTTTGACCTAGAACAACCCTAGAACTTGTTTTTAGTTATTTTATATCTGTATAACTCTTTAGAACCCCGTTTAACCTTACTTTTCGTATAGGTCCTTGCGATGCCAGTTCTGACCTCGATCCTCGCCAGTTGCTCAGGACGTTAGGCGAGTACATTCTCTGATAGTTTTTATTATCTGATAATTATTATGATTCAGCTTTTAGTATAATATTATCTAATTTTCTGGCACGACATTGACTAGTATTTCTGGATTTATTTACTTGCGATACGTATATTTCATGTTTATGGCCTCTATTTCTGGAATCACCTACTGGCATCACATCAGGACTCACTACAGGCATCACTCATGTTTCTTGCTGGACTCATATTTATATTACGTGTCGGTTATTGGATTCACTTGTACTAGTCGGGGCGGAGAAATACTCGAGTAGACATGTAAACATTCCCAAATCTGGAATCACTCCCTCTGGTCTAATATGGAATGATAGCAGCCGCATACCCAGTGTGCGGTGAGCCGTACTTACCCCTAGCCGTTTACATGTCAAAACAGGTATTTCAGAGATACTAGTTCATTCTTTCTAGTTTGGTTTCACTTACACTTCTTGACTGGTCTTACTTATACTTCACGAACTGGACTCATTATATTTACCTTTGCTAGACTCACTTCACGTCATTGTGCACACACTTGCTCTTAGTTTAGATTTCTTGTATCCTGCAGTCATTATTATCTTGCTTCTGATTTTCATGCATCTTTACCTTTATGCACCAGTTGATATATATGTATATTTCTTTGTTCATACTTTATTTTCTTTACCTTGTGCTACTTGCTACAACTGCTTTATAGTTTTTATCATTTAACTAGAACTGCTGTTAGAGGTGTACTTGCTCCAATCCTGACTGGATATATTTTTCAGAGGATTTGAAAGATTGGTGTCCGACGTTTTATGGACCTCAGCCTGTCGATGGTGCAGACAGGACCCTTAGTTCAGGAGTAATTTTTGGGTTGGTAGCCGGGATCACTAGGATCTCAGTTGTATTTATTAGTTTTTGGTACCGGATTTGTCCTCGACTTTTGGTTTGAGACTTTATATTGTATTTGATTCAGGACATTGTTGTTATTATTATTATTGTTGTTGTCTTTAGTAGTAGTTGTTGTTTAGACTTTGTAGTTATTAGACTTCCTTGTTATCTTATTGTGCTTAGATCGTGATTGGGTATTTGTGTTATCTTTATCATATTGTTCCTCCGTTTGGAGTTGAGATCTTGGCAGGTACTTATATTGTTGTATGAGATTGTTAGCTAGATAGTAGACCTAGACAACATTCTACCGCCGATGCTGCGGCATTGGCTGGACGTACCCACGACTCATGCCTGATTTTTGGGTGCGGGTCGTGACATGTGTGCTACGCGAGATGAATTCATACATGGGGTAGAGCAGTTCCTATAGTTCGCCAAGGCATTCCCTTAGTACATTGATGGCACCATAATTAAGTATCCGTGTGTAAGATTTTACAACTTAAAATATCATTCAGAAGTGGATGTGACATATCATTTATACTCGAGGAATTTTATGCCAAATTACTATCGATGGACCTTACACAGAGAACTTGTGCCTTTAGCATCAAAGCCGGAGCCTTATGTGGAGCCGTATATGAATGTCTACGATTACGCTGATTACGATGACAGGTAGGGAACATAGTTTTTGACGTTGAGAAGCCTAGTTTTAAACTGGACAATCATGATGCAGTTGAGGAGGCACCGAATATCGATGTTGCGATGTTAATGGAGTTACTAGAGAATACTAGGACTCCATTATATCCTGGTTGTGAGGATCATTTATCGTTGAAGGTGGTTACAAGACTGTTGAGCATCAAGTCCAATTTTAATATGTTGCAAGAAAGCTACAACCGACTGATTGAGTTGATTATAGAGATCTTGCCGGTGGGTGCCAAGTTACCTACAAACTTCTACCGATCTAAGAGAATGTTGAGATCGCTCTGGATAATATATGAGAAAAATGATGCATGTTGTAACGGGTGCATGTTGTACTACAAAGATGACAAGGATGAAGACGTGTGCAGATTTTGTGGTGATAATCGCTACAAGACAACTGGTACAGGAAGGCCCGACGGTGTAAGAAAGCCGACCAATTTGATGCACTACTTGTCTTTGACGCAGCGGTTATAGAGGTTGTTTATGGTCAAGGAGACTACCAAAAATATGAGTTGGCACATGCGGGAACATATTGAAGGAGTGTTGGATCACCCATCCGATGGATGTCACGCCCCAGTTCCGAAATACGTAGGACTAAGAATACGTAAGCATGTCAGCCGTATGTATATGGAAACTCCAATATATGGAAACCATAACACATACGTACGCTATATTATGAATAATAATTCATAAGTAGTATATAATGTCCCAAGTCACAAGTCACAATCAATATTAATCTCATCCACAAAACAAAATAGAAATAAATAACAAAAAATTAGCAATGAACCAAGTATGAAATAGTCAAGAAGAACTAATAGTTGGGTGGAGACAAATCCACTACCAAACTAGAATATGAAAGAAAATATAATAAGTACATCATCTAGTGATCAGAGAGACTTGAAGGGAAGACCTGCTCGAAAGAGAAAGAAGTAGCAAGTCTTGGTCTGTACTCCTACAAATAGTCCTGATCATCTACATCTGGAAAGGGACCAGGTCCTCAGAGAGATGTAACAAGATATGAAAAACAATATGCCAATTGAATACAGTAAAACATGCATACATGAAAAGAAAAGAAGGGAACAAATATAACTAAGGAACAAAATGTAAATAAAAATAACTACGTATAAATGAACTGCTAAAAAGTAAATGGACTAATCAAATACCAAGTTCCTCCGTGAACACATGGCAAGGAAATCAAACGTATAAGAAAAACTCTCGCCCCTAGTGTGGACTCACAATTTTACTTGAAAGTCAACCCTCGTCCCTAGTCTGAACTCGCATGTTTGGTCAAACAATCAACCATCGCCCCTAGTATGGACTCGCAGGCTGATAAAATAGGAAACAAAAATAGCAGTTCAACTATAACGTACTCGTCCTTCCCACTCCCCATGATACGGTACAACTCAGACAAGGTACAAATTACAATCAACCGAGTATGAACAAACACAATGACAAGTCATCTACTAGGCAAATCATATGAGAACACATATCAATGGACAACAACAAAAAATAATACTAGCAAAATATTATGCATGAGAAAAGAGAATTTAAGCATGTAAATATATTGTAAAGAAGGTAAGGTATCTTACAGAATAGAAATAGAGACAAGTACACGAAAATAATGGAAACAATGTATGTAATAAACTGTACAACATTGGCATGGTAACTTTCCTGCTCCAAAAAAGGATAAAGTCGCAACTCAAGAAGTCGTCCGATCTACCCGTCACATAAATTAAATAAGTTAGATCTACAAAAGTGGTTGGATATATTTTCTAGTCTAATCTATTTTAATTCTGAATAAAATAATCTAAAATAATAATTTAATTTAATTATATTCTGATTTTAAGGCTAATCCTAAATTTTGGTTTAAAAATAATTAAATTTTACGAATTTGGGATCCCTGACACGCAAATTGAGGCATTATGTTGACCAAAAAGTCAATCGACATAAAATCAAGATTTTGGTATAAAATTATGTAGATTTCAGTGCTACATAATGCTATAATCGACGGTTTCACCAAATCTCAAACCGATAAAGAATTATCGCCGTATGGCGCACAGATGATATTTTTTGGTAATTTTCTAGTTACTTCTGGGTTGCACAAAATTTTCAGAATAGTAAACTAGTATATTTAATTCTGATAAAAATATAAGTTATATTTTATCATGTCAACTTTCAGAAACTTTAAACGAATCATGATTCCGAGTTCGGGATCTCCCAGAATCTCAAAAACACCAAAACGTGTTATATTTCAGATAACTGGCACTCAACGAATTTTACAGAATTTTGGATTCAAAATTATTTAAAATAAATTTGATATTCAGAAACTATACCTTGATAAGGTTTAAACCCAAGAAATGGGGATGCGTTTGGAGTCCGTAGCTAGGAGTTATGGCCTCACGAAATTGAGAGAAACCCTAGATGATACCTTCTCAAAGTCTCTATCTCCTCTAATTTCGGCCGAAATAATAAAATCCTACATATACACACATATATATAGGCAGTAGCCGATGGGTAGGCCCATGAGGGTAAGTTAGGACTGATTGTGTATGCTGACTAGATATTTAAATAGGTTTTAATATCCAAAAATTTATTTATTAATTAGTTTTGACCTAATTAACTCCAAATAAATATGTAAAAATATCAGAAAATTTTAGATAATCTAAAATACCATTATAAATCCTAGAAAGATACTTGGGACCAAATTTTGCTACTAAGCTTGCACAATAAATCTAGAATTCCAAGAAAATTAGTATTTAACCTATTTTAAAACCAAATAAATCTAATTAAATTTTAGAAAATTTCAAATAAAATATAGAAAATATATTTAAGTATTTTAAACCCTAAAATAAGTGTTTGGTAGAGAAATATACAAGTATGGTCTCACAGTAAATCATGGAAGTCCTATAAAATTAAGTTATCTAGGTTTTAATTACCCAAAAATTCTAGAAAAATCCAAAAAAAATCTAAAATAGCCTGAAAATAATTCTAAATAAGTATTTATATAAGTAATTAAATCAAAGAAGTTATTTTTTAATTAACCAACAAAATAGCCAAAAGAAATCCAATAATATAATAAAATACTAAAATTAAAAATTAAAAATTATGCAGTTTACAATGGAGAACCATAGAAGCACTTCGATCGAAAGTATCCCAATTTTGCTTCAAATTCGCATATTGTAAGATTGGGGTTCTCCTCCGACGATTTTACCCCATTCGATCTTTCTGGCTCCCTGTATTTGTGTTGGCCTGTGATCGCCACTCCGTATAACATACCGTCTTGGATGTGCATGAAGACTTCGTATTTGTTCTTAACCATCATTATCCCATATTCGAACAATCCGAAGAGAAACATCGATGTGTACTTACAACCGTTGATAGATGAGTTGAATTTGGTGTGGGAAGTAGGCGCCAACACGTACGATATTTCCAGAAAGAAGAATTTTTAAATGAGAGCAACACTTATGTGGACCATCAACAACTTTTTGGCTTAGGCATATTATCTAGATGGAGCACTCATTGTCGTCTCTCTTGTCCATATTTTATGAACCGCACTAAGGCTTTCCATTAAAACACGGAGGAAAATCGTACTACTTCAATTGTCATCGATAATTTCTGCCGTCGAATTATCCGTTCAGGAGGAACATGAATGCTTTTCGTGCCGGTATTGTGGAGAAGGCAAATCCACCTCTAAGGTAGCCATGAGACATGATATAGGAAGAGGTAAAATATTTATCAAGTGTTATCGAAGAGCCTACTAACAGGTACAAGTGTGATGGATTTAGTCGCTCTCATAACTGGACAAAGAAGAGCATATTCTGGGACCTGCCATATTGGAGCACCAATCTGATCAGATATAAACTTAATATTATATATATATCAAGAAGAATATGTGCTTGACAACATAACTAATACTTTGATGAACGTAAAGGGGAAGGCGAAAGACAATCCCAAGGCCATGTTGGATTTGGAAGTAATATGAAGACGCCTTGTATTGCATTTGATAGAGGAATGCAATAGGAAGTATAAGTAGCCTAAGGCAATTTTCTCACTAGATAAGGAGGATAAATGGATACTTTTTAGGTATATTCAGGGACTAAAATTTTTAGACGGGTACGTATCAAATCTGAGAAGATGCGTTTACCCGAAGGAGAACAAACTGACGAATATGAAGAGCCACGACTGTCACGTATTCATGGAGAGGTTAATTCCAATTATATTTTGGAAATTTTTACCGTTGGTAGTTTGGTATCCATTGATAGAGCTTAGTATATTATTCAGAGATATTTGTTCTACCAAGTTGATCGTCAATTGTCTAGAAAAGCAAGAGAAGGATATTACGGTAACATTGTACAAGCTTAAAAGGGTGTTCCCTACTGGATTCTTCGATTCCATGGAGCATTTGTCGATTCATCTTTCCTATGAGGCACGTGTTGGTGGGCCTATCGGTTATCAGTGGATGTAACTGTTCAAGTGGCATCTGAACCACCTAAAGATAAAGGTAAAAAATAAGGCACGGATCGAGGGTTCTATTTGTGAAGCCTATGTTCTTGAGGAGATTACAAACTTTTGCTTGATGTATTTCATGCCGTATGTTGCTACTAATAGAACAAGAGCTCCGAGAAATAATGATGGATATCGGGAATCTAATCATACAATACTGAAAGTATTCAATGCTTTTGGTAAGCCTTCGAAAAAAATGATTAAGTGATATCTGAATGACGAAGAGCTAAGGGCTACTCAGTTGTATATATTACTCAACTGCGACGATGATAAAGTAGAGAAGCTAGAGGATAAGTAATTAATACGTCAACATTTACATCATCTCAATATAATAGTATATGCTAATATTATTATACTAATAGGCCGATGCTTTGTTTTTTTTTAGCACAATTAGTGATGAAGTGAGGTTGAGTAGACCATACATAATAGATGAAGAAGTGGAACAGGAAATAAGACATCATTTTCCTTCTTGGTTGAGCACATATATGAGGATCTCTGTAATTACTTTTTGTCTATGCCCTTGACGTTGGACTTAATATTGTTTCCTTGGTATTTAGGTCGATCATCCACACACAATACTTGAGAATGAGTCTATTAGAACTCTAGCAAAGGGACCAATTATGTCTTCAAAATTTGGCCAAGCTAGTATGTTAATGGGTTTAGGTTCAAGTCAACAAAAGTCCTGATAAGAGACAGCTTCTTGGATCTCGATTCTATGAAAAATAGTTGTTTGTGTATCAAATCTTCGAACTATAAAGACGTCGATCCAGGCAATGATTTCTTTGGTTTCTTACGAGAGATTGTGGAGTTGACATATAATTATGGCACAGAGCCTGCTAAGATCGTGTTATTCAAGTGTGATTGGTTCGATCCGATCCAAGATCAAGGTTGAAAAATTGACAAGCATGGTCTTGTGGATATAAACTACCGACGTCAATATCAAGGCTACGAACTATTTGTCCTATCAAGTCAGGCTCAGCTCATGTACTTTATAATTTATCCTAGACAGGGAACAACGAGGTCGGACTGGTGGACAGTATACAAGACTAAAGCTAAAAAAATCTTTAACGTTGATGAAATATCTTATCAGGAGGACGAGATACCATATGTAACAAATATTGTAGATGTAGACTCAACAAAATTTATTCATCACATGTCTAATTATGTAGAAAAGGTATAAGTATTCGAAGAGGATGACGAAGTAGATAAAAGTGAAGATGATGAGGCAAAAGAAGAGGGGGACAAGGAAGACAAAGAATATGAACTTTCAGAAGAGGATAGAAAATAAAATGAAATCCATTAGGTCTTGTGACATGTATTACATTTTGACTATAGAATGTAGCATCTTTGTAGACTTATGATAGGTACTAGTTATTTATTGTGCAATTATATTTAGACTTTTGTCCATGTACTATATTTTTCTTTATTTTATTTCGTTCATGTTATATATATATATATATATATATATATATATATATATATATATATATATATATATATCTGTGTATTTGTTCTATCATCACATGTTGTGTTATCAGGTATGACAGGATGATATGGATCGTTCAGAGGTAGAGGCTCTAGACGACGGATTGATGCGGTACAAGATATTGGTTCTCGACCCTTGTCTCCGAGTAATCCAGTATTTTGTCCTCTCACATCTCCAATTACGTCGATGGTACGTGGTAGTACTCCTGGGACTAGCAATTCCAAGGGCCAGCGTACGTCGTCCAGCGTTTCTTCTGCTAACGGTACCAAGGGGACGGAGGAGGACATAGAGGAGGTCGAGCCGAATCCATCTGCATAGTAGAGCGATCCTCCATGCACGCCTCTAGACGAGATGAGGATGGAGATTTGGGCCGACGGGCCTACAAAGTAATTTAATTAGTTAACATTTTCTTATCCATGTCTATATATTCACTTTTTCACGAATTTAATTATTGCTGTATAGATATTGCAACGCCCCGATCTCCCGCAGGCTAAATCGGCCGTTCCCGCTAGGCGAGAATTACCGCGCCAGCGCTCCCGCGGAACGATCGCTTTGACCCATCCGGGCGTGATGCCGCACGAGCGTGAGCCACGACCGTGCAAGGCCATGGTCCATTGGCTGGTGGTAAGAATTCTAACCCACAGAGTCGCACAGATTGTCCGAGTGCAGCGGAGTCATGAACGCATAAGCGATCGGTAACGAGTTCACTGAGTGGACAATATAGCAGAAGCATTGAAACACAAGTTGAAGTAAAGCAAGCTCTTTTATTGATATAAACAAGTGTTACAAGTGACGTATAGCCGAGATTACAAGTCGCTCAAGCCTCTCTCTCTGAAACAGTAAAAACGTGCCAAGTGGCTACAATTGTGGAATGATTGTACAAGCGATGATCAGGCTATGTTCAGGCGATATTCACAACATTATGTCTTGTATATGTGCTTCAATTCCGGATGCAGCGCTGCTTCGAAGTGATTTCCACGCCTAAGCACGCACGAAGGAAGCATCCACACCGAACGAGGTTCTCCCGCACCCTGCACACAAACTGGTGGATTATTAGTACATTGAATACACTGATGGGGAAGCTACTCGCCCGCTCGACAAATCCAAACACGTAATATAAGTTCCGTGCACCAACTTATTAAGTTGTCTTTCTAGTTGCCTTAGGATCAGTTTCATGCAATATTGAATAGCCTAACTCATGTGGCAGTGCGCCATGCGACATGAGAGGAAACACGACGAGACTTACCATTTGGCCTTCCATGTCCAAGGCAAACATTGTTAATTCAATCACGGGCAAGTATAAACATTCAGGAGCATAGCATATGCAAACACGAGAGTCATTATATCAAGATCGTTCAGGTGTTCAGTTGTTCATGGTGCGATGCAATGCCTCACATGCGGATAGCCGCTAAGCGAGGATGACTTATTTATATGAACAGGAGTCGCTGGCATAGCCATAAAGGACAGGTGTAGCACTTGAAAGAAAATAAAATGCAACACACGGATCAGCAGCGCTACAGGTCATTCCTTCCAAGTCAGGCGGCTACTTAGTCTGTGAGCAAGAATGGCGTAAAGAATAAATTCACAGGCGCTACACGCCATTCTGCCCGAAGTAGGCAGACTAACAGGGTTCCTGTCCGGATTGGATCGGCCCGGTGCCCCGGAGACCGTCCGTAGGAACCGAGATCAGGAGAATCTCACTTGAAACAAGTTGTCCGCGACATACAGGTCAGGGTCAGGTGCAGGAACAATTTCGAGGCAGGATATATATATATATGGAACAAGTTATATGGAACAAGTTCTGAGTCAAGATATATATAAGGAACTTGTTAGGCAGGATCATTGATTCAGTAGTTTGCTCCACGAGCTGGGATTCAGGGATTCATTCATTCAGGGTACCGATTCCCTAGTTCAGGAATTGCCTTGGTAACCTAACGGTCCCGGATACTTGCAGGTTCTTCCATGCACGGAACGACTACTTAGTAGTCTCCCGGGGTTGGATGAAAACATCGCAACATACAAGAAGACAAGCATGCATTTCTAAGGAATGTAAGCAGATACGTTTGCTCGGACCCGAAGGTAAGCCGAGAGATGAAACCGTAAGGGACTTAGCATGCGAGGGTCAGAATATAAGCAATATTTCAATTTCCATGTTCTAGCATAAGCAAATACAAGTTGGGATTATTCTCTTAGCTAGGTGTGTTGGATTCTTATTAGCATGCAGGGGGTGATTCACCTAGCGACTAGCATGAACATTCTAGATTTTTATGTGTGCTGGCTAAGCAAAGACAAGTTCACCGTAGCCACCCACCTTAGCGATGATTCGCCTCGGTAGAGCGATACGTCAAGCGAGCCTCTGAAAGCCTAAGCCGAATTCCTGTAGGGACAAGTCTGGATAATTTTTGTTTCTCGTTTGAGGCAAAACGGGTCAGGACAGTTGCACTTTTACCGTTTGAGATGGCAGTCCGCTTGAGCTGAACAGGGTGTTACATCCTACCCAACTCAGAAAAAGTCTCGTCCTCGAGACTTACTGAGGACAAGCAGCAATCTAGGGTTGAGCCAATCCTAGACAAGTCATTGTACTTGTTTCATTTGGATATTCACTTGCACAAGCATCGAGATCAGCATATCGCATAGACTGGATCGTGCGCACTTTTGAAGTGCACTTCTAGCGTGAGCACGTCAACCAACTTAGTGATAGCGAAGTCTTAGCACTCGAGTTTCACCTTTTCTTAAGTCTTGGATGGTGCACTAGTTCAAGGCGTCCCTCGAATAGATGCATTCAACCAAACTTAGAGTTAGTAAAATCGGACAAGCTACTAGCGATACTCTCAAGGGTTCGTACAGGTTGGCACAAAGGCCACTCGCAGCACAATAACATACAAGCAAGAATATCATTCAAAACGTATTTTGAAAGTATTTAGACTTATTATTGGAATATCCCATCGAGGCATTGAGAGAGAGCGCGCACATAACCCATGAACGAGCTTTCGAAACTGAGATATTCGAAACAAAGTCCAAAGGCATAGAAGCCAGGCTCTGATACCAACATGTCAACGCCCCGATCTTCCGCGGGCTAAACCAGCCTTCCAGCTAGGCGAGAATCATCGCACCAGGGCTCCCGCGGAACGATCGCTTTGACCCATCCGGGCGTGATGCCGCACGAGCGTGAGCCATGCCCGTGCAAGGCCGTGGTCCATTGGCTGGCGGTAAGAGTTCTAAGCCACAGAGTTGCACAGATTGTCCGAGTGCAGCAGAGTCATGAACGCATAGGCGATCGGTAACGAGTTCACTGAGTCGACAATATAGCGAAAGCATTGAAACACAAGTTGAAGTAAAGCAAACTCTTTTATTGATATAAACAAGTATTACAAACGGCGTATAGCCGAGATTACAAGTCGCTCAAGCCTCTCTCTCTGAAACAGTAAAAGTGTGCCAAGTGGCTACAATTGTGGAATGATTGTACAGGCGATGATCAGGCGATGTTCAGGCGATGTTCATAATATTATGTCTTGTATATGTGCTTCAGTTCCGGATGCAGCGCTGCTTCGAAGTGATTTCCACGCCTAAGCACGCACGAAGGAAGCATCCACACCGAACGAGGTTCTCCCGCACCCTGCACACAAACTGGTGGATTATTAGTACATTGAATACACTGATGGGGAAGCTACTCGCCCGCTCGACAAATCCAAACATATAATATAAGTTTCGTGCACCAACTTATTAAGTTGTCTTTCTAGTTGCCTTAGGATCAGTTTCATGCAATATTGAATAGCCTAACTCGTGTGGCAGTGCGCCTTGCGACATGAGAGAAAATACGGCGAGACTTACCATTTGGCCTTCCCTGTCCAAGGCAAACATTGTTAATTCAAGCACGGGCAAGTATAAACATTCAGGAGTATAGCATATATAAATACGAGAGTCATTATATCAAAATCATTCAGGTGTTCAGTTATTCATGGTGCGATACAATGCCTCGCACGCGGATAGCCGCTAAGCGATGATGACTTATCTATATAAACAGGAGTCGCTGGCATAGCCATAAAGGACAGGTGTAGCACATGAAAGAAAATAAAATGCAACGCACGGATCAGGAGCACTACAGGTTATTCCTTTCGAGTCAGGCGGCTACTTAGTCTGTGAGCAAGAATGGCGTGAAGGATAAGTTCACAGGCGCTACATGCCATTCTGCCCGAAGCAGGCAGACTAACAGGGTTCCTGTCCGGATTGGATCGGCCCGGTGCCCCGGAGACCGTCCACAGGAACAGAGATCAGGAGAATCTCACTTGAAACAAGTTGTCCGCGACATGCAGGTCAGGGTCAGGTGCAGGAACAAGTTCGAGGCAAGATATATATATATATATATATATATATGAAACAAGTTATATGGAACAAGTTTCGAGTCAGGATATATATATGGAACTTGTTGAGGCAGGATCATTGATTCAGTAGTTTGCTCTACGAGCTGGGATTCAGGGATTCATTCATTCAGGGTGCAAATTTCCTGGTTCGGGAATTGCTTTGGTGATCTAACGGTCCCGGATACTTGCAGGTTCTTCCATGCACGGAACGACTACTTAGTAGTCTCCCGGGGTTGGATGAAAATATGGCAACATACAAGCAGACAAGCATCCGTTTTTAAGGAACGTAAGCAGACACGTTTGCTCGGACCTGAAGGTAAGCCGAGAGATAAAACCGTAAGGGACTTAGCATGCGAGGGTCTGAATATAAGCAGTATTTCAATTTCCATGTTCTAGCATAAGCAAATACAAGTTGGGATTATTCCCTTAGTTAGATGCATTGGATTCTTATTAGCATGCAGGGGGTGATTCACCTAGCAACTAGCATGAACATTCCAGATTTTTATGTGTGCTGGCTAAGCAAAGACAAGTTCACCGTAGCCACCCACCTTAGCGATGATTTACCTCGGTAGAGCGATACGTCAAGCGAGCCACTGAAAGCCTAAGCCGGATTCCTGTAGGGACAAGTCTGGATAATTTTTGTTTCTCGTTTGAGGCAAAGCGGGTCGGAACAGTTTCACTTTTGCCGTTTGAGATGGCAGTCCGCTTGAGCGGAACGGGGTGTTACAGATATCGTCCATCGGCGGTACAGAGAATACTAGGGTAGTTTCTGACACGGAACTATGGTCGACCTTGGATCAAATACTCGGATGCTTCAGACGAGAGAAAGGCATTCTGGTTTGTGCACTTCAAAGTAAAAGTATATTTGGTTTTAATATCAATCATCTAATTTATATATATTATTTAACTTACAAATTTACTTCTTTTAAAGAACATATTTCTATCCACCACACCAGGATGAGCAGATCGAGCATCAGTTTCCTGTCGTGGCAGCCAAATTAATCCGTGATGGGATCAACGACCAAAAGTATTGAGATTGTGTGGAAAACCAATCTAAGGTTGGATCATGACTGAGCAATGGATATCGATGAGGGCTAGATTCAATGATCCCAGGTACAAAAAAATTTCAGATAAGGCGAAGGCGGCTAGGACGAAGGCAAAAAAGTGGTGTGGTGGTTTAATTCCCATGACAGAATATTTCTGTCGTCTGATATGTATTATATTAAATATATTATTTTAATAAAAGTAGAATAAAATGTAGTAGGAAAATTTTAATTTAATTAATAAATAATATATATTTTAAGCAGGTCCAGAGGTGTGAAGATGCTAATTTGGTAACCGTCTTCCTGGACACCCATCGGAATAACGTAAAGCTGATAGATGAGAGGGCCACGTAGTAAGTATTACTTTACATTTTTTTATTTTAATATAACTTAGAAAATATCCAAATAAATATTAATGTAGTTAGAAATAAGTAGCTTAGACATTAGCAATTACGACGAATAGACAGTAAGAAGTACCCTTATCGAGATATACATATTTTTCTAGGACTATAGGCTCTTTGAGCGGTCGACTGTTGCTGCACCTACCGAGGGATATGCCAGTACATCCTCGCACACCCTAGCTCCGTCGTAGGACGAGCTCAGGATTACCGATGTTGGTGGTCTTCAGAGGGGTACGTACTATGGTACGAGATCCTACGGCGCCTTTGTTGCGACATAGTCATCCAGGGCACCTTCTTTCATTGTGCATTCCTCTCAGAATTCGCAGGCGTCGGTACGAGCCCAGGAGAGCATTGGCGGTCAGATTGCTGACCTGCGTGATGAGTTATTACAGGGGATTACGGAGCCGCCTCAATTTCAGCCACAGACGGACAATGCGACGATCACCGCATGTTTTGATATGCTCGAGCGTAGCATTATAGAGCTTAGGATTCTCAGCCAGACGATAGAGCGCAGCATGGCGACTCTAGCTGCGTCTATGAAGCACAGACAGACGAAGCTGGAGGGGTCGCATACGGCCATAAGTGACTCACTAACGAGGCTACATGTGGTGTAGGTTGTTATGCCATAGTCGGTGGTGGCCAGCACTGCGAGGATGCATGAGGCTCAGGAATCAAAACCTATTTTGGAACAAACTGCTCTCAAAACGATTTATCGATAATATACAGACAGCGGTGTACCGACGGTACACCGACAGTGGTATACCGACGGTATATTTCTAATACTGAAATTGTACTTCTCTAATAGCTTCTGATACTCGCTCAAATCGAGTCACCTTTATCGCCTTCGACTTTTCCAGCTTCTCCTACACACGGATGGTGCTCATCGCATTATGGGGTATTCTCCACATATGTTGAGAACACCATCCAACACCAATATATATCCCCCTTCCCACTAGTGGAGGAGTTCGTCATTCCGATGATCTTCTTGTAGTACTCAAATACTCCCTTGACAGAACCTTTGTGGGCATATTCGGTATATTGTCCTCCGTATGCACCTTCTCAAATGCTATGTCCTTCACCTCAAGTATATCTCTTATCTAGTAATATCGAGTTATAATATACTTGGACCGACTTTAAAATATCATATCCAGTTTGGCTATTGCAAAGCAAAACATGTTGTTCTTTCTTAAGTTTTATTTCCTGCAGGAAATTTTTCATCCATAATAATTCCTTGCAAGCCACTATGGCCGCAATAAACTATGCCTCTGTCATAGACAAGGCAACATACTTCTGCAACTACGATTGCCATGAAACTACTCCATCAGCAAATATCAAAACATAGCCCAAAGTCGATCTTCTGGTGTCAACATCCCTAGCCCTATCAGCGTAGGTATATCCAACAAGCTTTGGCTCATCACTCCCAAATAAAAGCTTCCAATCAGCAGTGCCCTAATGATAGCAAAGAATCTATTTGACCGTACCCCAATATATCCTTCCTAGATTTGAAAGATACTTGCTAACCATACCTACTACCTGAGCAATAATTGGCCTTATACACACCATGGCATACATTATACACCCCACTGCTGAAGCATACGAAACTTGCTTCATATCTTTTTTTTTGTCCTCGTTTGATGGACATTGCTTCTCAGTGAACTTAAAATAAGATGCAATGGGGTTGCTTACTTTCTTCGACCCGTCCATCCAAAAATGATAATATAATTGGTGAATGTACTTCTTTCGGGACAACCATAGCAACTTAGACTCTCTCGCTCTCTCTTTCGGCTGATCTATATCCCAACAATATCTTCGTTGTGCACTAATCCTTCATAGAGAAGGCCGTACCCAATTGACACTTCAATCCTACATTCTTGGTTGCATTTTATCCCACCAATAGCATATCATCCATACAAACCGTAAAATATTAAAACCATCCTCGTCAAAATATTTCACAAACACACAATGATCCGATGTTTTGCATGCATAACCATGCTCCTTCATAAATAATTCAAACTTTTTGCACCACTGCCTTGGAGCCTGTTTTAGACCATACAAGCTCTTATTCAACCAGTATACTAAATATGACTTCCCCTTCTCAGAAAATTCCTCAGGATGCTCTATGTATAATTCCTCCTCTAAATTACTGTAGAGGAATGTTGTTTTCACGTCTATTTACTCAATATCTAAATTTAAACTGTATGCTAAAGCTAGTACCATCCGGATAGATGACAACTTAATGACCGACGAGAAAATTTAATCGAAATCCATGCCCTTTTGTTGATTGTAGGCTTTGTCTCCATCCTCGCTTTGTATCGAGGGAGAGTAGCATCTTCTGTCTGCTTTACTCTGAACAACCATCGATTCTTTAAATCCTTCTTTCCCTTTAGCAACTGTACCAACTCATAAATGGATTTTTTTTCTGTAAGTAACTAATCTCTTCATGCATAGCCTACATCCACTTTTGTCTGTATTTGTCTTCCATTGCCTTTACAAAGTTGTCGGGTTCTCCCTTGTCAATCAATAGAATATACTCATCTAACAAGTACCTCATAGATAGTCGATGCACTCTCATGCTCCTTCTCAATAAAATTTCTGGTACTGACTGTATACTGGCAGCCTCATTCCCTTCAGGAACTACCTTCTCAACATGCCCATCCTTCTGCTGGTAACCATGATCATCATCAGCAAGTTAGTTACCAAGGTTGGGAGCAACTCCATGTATTAGCTCCCCCAAAACTATATTCTATATAATTTCCTCTAGAAATAGCTCAAAGCACGATGACTCAAACTCAAGCAAATCCTCAATCTCATAAGTCATCTCAAATTCCTGAGTGTTTATCATGGTCTGATCCTTGACGAATACCAGGTCCCTACTTTTATAGAACTTTTCTTTCACTGTATCGATCATAGATTCTATACCCGAACTTATCCTGACCATAGTGGACAAAGATGCAATGCCTCATCTTTGGCTGAAGTATGGACCTCTCGTCCTTCGGCACATGCACAAAGGCCTTAGACCCAAATATTTGAAGGTGACTGTGTGATGGCTCTTTGTCATACCATACTTTATCAGGAATATCACCCTCGAAAGGAGCACTATGAGACAAATTAATAACATAAGCATCAGTGTTAAGAGCCTCAACCCAATAATTGTCTAGTAACTTTGCGTTTAAGAGAAAATACCATACCCACTCCATTAATATCTTATTCATACGTTCTACTACACTATTGAGCTAAGGTATCTTAGGAGAGTCTTCTGGTATCAGAACTCATGCTCTTTATAATACACATTAAAGGGACCAATGTATTTATCGCTATTATTGGACCGAACACATATCAACTTCTTTCCTATATCCTTTTCAATGGTGGACTGAAACTCCTTGAAAGTAGGCATTACCTGATCCTTGGTCTTTATAGTATAGGCCCAAACATTCATAGAATAATCATCGATAAAACTTACAAAATAAGAAGCACCAACAATTAATTTTACTTTCATTGGACAACGTACGTCCGAGTGACCCAACTCAAGAAACAACGACTTTCTTAAAGATGGGTGACTTTGGAATATACCATGTTTTACTTTCTAGTCATGCAGTTCATGCATCTCTCGAATTTTGTAGACTTTAACCCCATAACTTGTTCAATTAGCAGCTTATTTCTTTTATTTTGAAATAATTAAGTCGTTTGTGCCACAACATGGTAGACGCATCACTAACTGCGTTCACCATGTGTGCTCCCTTCTATATAGTAGAGATCGAACTTCTTGCTTTTCTAGGCAATCACCAATGAACCTCCAGAATTTTTTCACTAATATTTCCTAAAGAGATTGAAGAATCCCTCATCATCTAACCTTCCAACTGACACTAAGTTGAAACAGATATCGGGGACATGATGAACACCTTTGAGCATAATAGTTGTACATGTATTTGTTTTTAAAAGCATATCTCCTATAGCAAAAGCCTTTAATACATTCATGTTGCACATCTATAATACTCAATATTCTTTTATATGTATGTGACAAACAATGCCATGTTATGAGATACTTGCGTCGAAGCCCATAATCTACCAATCAAGAATTATTATCACAATTGTGGCTCATGATTACATCATCACCTATAATAGTGATGTCGCCTCCATGTGTTGAGGTTGTCACTTTTGTATTATCAGTCTACTTTCCCTTGTCATCTATCTTCTCTCTCTTCCAAGCAAAATATTTCCACTCCCTTCTTGCCACATTGGTGCACTCTGAGTCCTCGTACTGATACTTGGATTTGCCTCTACTCTTTTCTCTGCCACCATCTGGACACTTGCTTTTACTCTTGCCACGACTCTTTGAAACAAGCGCCTTTGAACGGGATATAGATAAGTGTCTTGAGATTTTCTCACATCTCTTCATTTAATACTATGCCCTTGGCGAACTCTAGACTAACTACGCCTTCTAGAGAAGAAGCAATTATGGACACTCTTACGGTCTCCTACGAGTCTGGCAAGGTACATAACAACCAAAGTCCATGTACCTCGTTATCGAATTTCACTCCCACAGAGGATTACTGATCAACCATGCCCTAAAAATATGCCCTTGGCGAACTCCAGACTAACTACATGTAATGGATGAAATATTCTTGTACCTTAGACCCATCATCTGCTGGATCAGGAATAATTTTCATTGCCCGGTCTTCTTAGAATTCAAGGATTCTAACTTCTCCCACAATATTTTTTGTGCTCAATATTGGCAGGGTGATTGTATATATTCTCATCAACAAACTGCTTGATATACCCACACATATGTATAAGCTAAAAATTTCAGTCTCCATTGGATTTATCACTGGAATTTTGGAAGTAAATACCGTAAGATTCAGCTTCTTTACGAATAAAAAATCTTTCATCTTTCTCTGTCAATATTGATAATTTGAACTGTTTAGGTTTATCATATGCACCGGCTTCGTATCCATCTCTTCTACTCAGTTTGTTTGTCAACTCATGACACCTGACAACCACTATCCTAATACTTTTCTAAAACCAAAGCTCTGATACCACTTTATTGGGAAGAAAATGCAAAAACTATTCCCCAAACCCAGAGAAGTGAGGACAGGAGAAAAAATGCAAAACAAATATGCCAAAATCATAAATCAAAAAATCCAAATACAAACATCAAGATATTTAAATGAAAAACTATAACGCCCCACTCCACGTGGTGCATTGGTTGGTTGGTTGGCTCGAAGGGCTTGGATGAACTTGGGTTCATGCAGCAGAGTCATGCAGAGATCTTAGTATTTGAGGAGAAGACTTCTCTTCATGGTGGGTGGTTTTGATCCTTTACTCCTTTACCTTCACACTTAATAAAATAATGTTGCTAGTGTTAGTTTATATACCATGAGATAGTAAATGCTAAGTAAAAAAGAACCAAGATAGATAAAAGAGAGTAATATCATTCATGTTAACTTACTGATATAGAACATGTAATTTTGAACTTTTGATATAAATGTGTAATATAGAGCTATTGTTACATAATCATATGGACTATAATATTGTTATATAAAATATAGAATATTGTTCTATTGTTAGAATCATGTGAATATTATACTGCTGTTGTAAACATGAAGATTATCTATTGTTATTTCAGAGATGGAAAGATATGGTAAAAAATTTGGGACCAATAGGTCGCCAAGGTAGAATTCCTTGAGTGGAATGTACGGAAACATGATAAATTCTTGGAATGGGAAGTATGGAAGTACGAAATATGGTAATATAAAAGGTTATTGTATAGTTATTTTTAGTTTTTGTACCGTGCATATATGTTATAGTTATATATTGACGCATTTACATGGTCATTAGACAACTTGTGTACAAGGTTTAGATTTTTCGAATCGTTATCGAGGCACCAAAACCGTATCGGCCTAGGGGCAACCAGCTTAATAAGTGATGGGAACAGGCATTTTGGGACCTTCGGTGACGCTAGCTACCTATATGCGAAAGGATCGTCGACTTAACATAAAAATTCCAAGATGGCTTGTAGTGCCAGTGTCCGTCATATAGTTAGGTTGCATGGTAACATTAATCTATTTATACACATATTTATCTGCTTACAGGTCTATCAGATAGTTCATATAGATGAATACACCACACACTAAAAAAGAGACACATTTGTGACACATTTTTACATTATGAATCGATAACATTGTTACAGGAAAGTATAGTAAGTTGGATAAGATTCACTATGTTCTTAAATGTATATTTGTCTTTGAAACTACTTACCATATCACGTGTATGCTCTATATAATATGCTTTTGGAATGTAAATGATCTTAAGATAAGATTAGAAAGACCACATAATAATAATTTATGCTTTCACATGATTATTGCATTAGTTTTTGTTGAGTTGGCTAGTGTCACGCCCCGACCCCGCATGGCCGGTCGTCCTCGCATGGGTGTGATACCACGTGAGCCTGAGTTACACCCGCGCAAAGCCAGGCATAGAATATGCGGTGAGATAACATGTAAACCCCCTCACCCGAAATTAGGTTTACTTGGCTTATATAGTAGAATTAGGGCTAGTTTGAACCCAATTAGAATTTAGAAAATAACATTTGATTTAACTGTACATTATTCTATCGTGTAGCGCACCTTACCGTTGCTTCATTAATCGGAGCACTACACTAGCCATTGCCTTCCAACGAACTTCATAACCCTGTCCTAGCCTTGACCACCATCTATTCTGACCTCTGTATAAATTATAATCATGCTTTCTGGTGCGACATTTTAGTCGCACAATAAACGTCGCGGAAGTTATTTTGTAATTCTAAATAAAATCACATCTTCGTACCCATGTGCGTCCCGATCGAAATTGGAAACCCAATCTTGACCGTTTTGTGTGACCCAAATTTTATTAATATTCTACACTGTATCTTCTATGCCCCTGACGCTTGTGCCTGACCTAATCTTATTACCAGGTACTCCTAATTAATTTCAGAACATCGTGCGCATTCAAATAATTTAATGAAATCTAATTTTCGTATTGGTGCAATTTTCTCGATTGTTGGGCACTTTTATGCAAAAACGTATCGAGGTGCCCCTACCATCGGACAATACGTGAAAAAACCCAATTTTCCTTCACGTGGATTTTTTTTGTAATTTTTTGGGATGTGCAACGCGTGCACATTGCCCCGTATATTAAATCTTCCCTTGCATTTAATTAATGCAAATTCTGGCCCTTCAAACATCCTCATGTGAGCCTTGGCCCATCCCAAGAAGATGTTGACCAAGCCCACTTATCCTAGGTCAAACCCAAGCCCAAATTTCTACATATATAAAATCACTTTTTCTATTTTCTTCTTGACCTAAAACTCAAATCCCCAAACCTAAACCTAAATCCCCCAATTCAGCCGACCCCCCCTTCACGTACTATTCACTCCCCCATCCTCCCCATGGCCGGAGTCGACCCCGACCCTGCCGGCACAGCGCCGATCAGACCCCGCCGGCCTCGACTCTCCAGACCACCACCATCAGCGCCGAGCTCCTCTCCTTCCTCCCTACAGCTAGCCGACCGGAGACCCAAGCCGCCGCCGAAGTCAGTAGCCTCCCATCTCTTCCTCCTCTCGGCTGAACACCCCCGCCGTGCATCCGCCTGCACGACTGGAGACCCCTCCATATGCCACCTCCCTCCGGTGAACCCCGACCCACTGCTGTCCCCGACCTCCTTTCCCGACTTTGACTGGCCGGAGCGGCCCCCTTGCCTGAACGATGCCAGAGCCCCCGTCGAATCCTCATCACCACCACCGCCATCAAGGTCGCCATCATCACCCTGACCTCTCCCTCCCTTCCCCGACGGCCTTTCTCCCTCGTCTGAGCAGCAGCTCGGAGCCACCTGCATCCCCCTCGACCTCCCCGGTCATCCTCGCAGAGCATCGCCAACACCCGACTTCCTCTCCCTTCCCCATCGATCCCCCTGCCTCACCGGAATCTCGTCGAACTCCGTCAACCGCCCATCTCCCATTCGACCTCGCCACACGAACACCCTCGCTGAACCGGAGACACGACCTCGCCTGAACCTCCGCGTCTTCTCCCCTTAACACCACCCCCTCGTCCACGTCATCATCCTAGTAGTCATCATCATCCTAGTCACCATCGTCCACGCCATCGTCCTCGTCATTAACACCGACCCAAATCATCCTCTTCCTCATCAGCACCACCATGGAATCAAAACCTTATTTATATCACCATCATCATTAACACTAACCCTAATAACTTGTTCATCATCCACGACCATCATCCCCACCTCTATTATCTTCCCCATAGTCATCGATGCCAAAATCGTCATCATCATTAGCATCATCAATATCATCATCACCCACATCCTTCCCATCATAGTCGTCATAGGCATCAACTTCAACCCTCATCATAAACCCTGTCATCGTATTTATCGTGGACCGATACTCTTTCCAGACAACCAGTATCAGTTACCCCCGATTCTCGTACCTATGCACGCTGACCCCGAGGAGCTATTGGATTGGTTCTACGCGACTCCCGGAGCTGGTTATTGGGACTACAAAGCCGCTTGCCAGGCAAGTATACCTTGCCTTGTTGTACTATTTAAATTCTGTATTATTAACTACATATTTATTATTTAACTGTATGCGTCCGAGAAGACTCAGGTGCAGTCAACGAATGCGTTGACGTTAGGACTTGTGTCCGACCTAGTGTCTAGTAGACCCACCTAAAGTTGTGGAGTTATTGGTATGACTCCCAGGTCTTGACACATTTCGTACACGTGTTGTGAGTCTCATGTAGGGCACGGTCCTGCGTATGTGGTTGGCCACCTGTACGTGTAGGCGTGCGACAGATAGGGTATAACTGCTAATAGTGATGCATGTTAGAAGACTAGCAGTTATTAGTAGGTGGAGCATACACTAGCGTGGTACGATGGTCTCATCCCTGTCCTTGTTTGGTTGTAAGAATGGACCCTTGCTCTAACGATAGACTATGAGCCAGAGTTACGACGCCGAGGCGTAGTAGCTGACGTGTGTTGTGGATACAACGTGCTTAGATCATTGGGCGGGGAGGACGACTAGTAGGCATATGGGACACCCCACTCCTTTACACTGGCACCGCACTCGACGGAGTGATACGGACGTATATATATATTACTGATACCACGTTCAATAGAACGTTGGACGATACTGTATTCCTGCGCCCGTGTTATAGGGGGCATATGTGGCATATACTAGCCGGTTGTCACGACTGGTGAATTACGTCAGCATATGTCTAGCCTACACCTTCCCATATACTCAAAGTTGTCCTCAAATTGTATTTCACTTAGATGGTTAGGTTATCCTGGAGTATTTTATTCAGTGTTTACTTCATGGCATGTATTTATGTATCTTGTTACGTCCCTCTGAGGACCTGGTCCCTTTCCAGGTGTATTGTTCTTGAGTATTGTAGGAGCGCAGATCCGGACTGGCTACTTATATTCCGAGCAGGTCTTCCCTCCGAGCCTCGTGATTGTTAGATGTTATACTTATATTGTATTTACCTTGTTCATTCTATATTCTAGTCCGATAGTAGATTTGTTTCCATCCGACTACCAGCTTTAGATACTTTCTATTGAGATCTAGTTTCATAGCTAATGGTTATTTACTTATATTGAATTCTTTGGATGAGATCTAGATTACACCAGGTGACTTGTGTTGGATTTATACCACTTGTGGATTTTGTTATTCATATACAGCGTACGTGTGTTATGGTTTTCATATATTGGAGTGCCATATTCATACGGCTGGCATGCGCACGTGTCCTAGTCCTACGTATTTTGGGACTGGGGTGTGACATATTTTTGTGGTGGCCCATGCAGGTCAGAGCATATTGTCTCGGTTACGTTACTGTACCGAGCAAGCCTGCAAATAGGATTAGAGTATAGGATCTCATCCACAACTGACTATGACTCATCCTCCTTCCAATCCATTCCATTGATTAACTGCATCCTGCTTGATTCATGTGCTTTCTCCTTAGTTCCTTCAGTATGGCCTTCTCCTAGAAAATAGAAGTCCATGTTGTTAGATAATAAGTAGGGTAACCTTCCTATTAAGAGTAACTAGAATTCTGACCCGTCACTAAGTTTAGAATAATTAAGTAAACCCTAGCATCCTTATCTAAAGAATGCCTACCATTATTCCTCGACATAATCACGAATGACTTAAGAGTAGTATAGGCACTACTATAGCTAGTTAGATATTTGACCCTAATGTTTGACCCTAGTATTAAGGAACCAATAGAAATTCGAGATCAAATGTAGGGACTGAACCTAATGTGCATAGTGAGATAGTGTTAGGATATAGATCCTTGTCTTGATATTAGCAGACAGTACCTCAGGAAGCCCAGAGCAACGAGTATGACATTTCCCTTGATCGTACCTCAAACACGAAGATTTGCTCGTCACCTTCCACTTAGGAAACAATGATATTATCTTGAGTCCCTCTATTTTAACTTCATATCTTGTTCCTCCAAAACCTTAGCGTTCGCTAATTACGCGACGATAAAAATTATGATTCTTCTTTTCTCTATCTTTTAACTCATGCCATAAAACTCTTATGATTTAAGGCCAAGTGATATTATTCTATGTTAGGATACATAGTTTGCTAGGGTTATAGTTGGGTGATTTGAACTTTGAATTATGTGCTTGGTAGTTAGAGCTTGATAGTTCGAGTTATTCCTTTAGATTGTGATCTGATTATTCTTAGCTATTAAATCGCGTAATTCGTATTCGTAACTTGATACGAGTTATATTTCCCTTTTTTTTCCATAAAAGGTCATTAACTCTTCCATTCTTACTATTAACACCTGTATTCTATGAACACTATGATTAAAATTTAAGATGACTGTGACCTACATGATACAATAGGAGACCCAATTGAGTACTAAGATCCGTTCCTCGTATAGCCAATAAGAAATTATACTTATTTACTAGAACTTTATTAATTTGTAGGATCCCCTTAAGACTATCACAGTATTACTTTATATTTTAAGTTGGATAGTATGCCTCACAACATAGTATCACATAGCCCTATTGACCCATTGATGAAGTATAATAGGATGACACAACTTTAGACTTGCGTAAGAAGATAGTGTTTATTCAGACTGTAGAAATTATAGGTCCATACCCCTATTTGGTCAACTAATGACTTAGACAAGGAGGGAGTATGACAACTGTAGAGATTGTAGAATCTTAATTTTGTATCTTGTTGGTTTTGTGAACTTAAATTATTTTTGTACCTCCTTTTATCATAATCTAGCGTACTCATATTTTTGTACTACCTCGACTTATGTTGCTATTACAGCCTAATTTTTGCAAGCTCATCCTTTTATCAAGCTTGTTCACAACATATGTATTATTGGACGCGTACACTAATACATTTCAGAATCAGAGTACTACGGTCTGATCAACCATAGTGTGTTTGGTTCGCCCTTCGTATAACTACTTTACGTGGATTGAGATATATAGTGATTAGTAGACGAATGTACTTGCCCTCTAGATATGTCTGAGCATATCGTATCCGTTACATGACTGTACCGATGCGAGCATGTGAATAGGAATTACCCAAAATAGGATTTCAATCCACAACTGCCTTGACAAATCCTATTGAATTCTTTAAACGCCTTGATCCCCATACTTATAATCTATTATCTCCCCCTTGAACTCATCATTTTTGTTTTCCGTCTTCTCTTATTTCGGAAAGACAAAACCTCGTCCGTAGCATAAGTTGGTACACGGATAGTATTAGATGTACCCTATGGGCCAAATACATTATTTGATGATTATTTTGTAACCAAGGGCATATCACATGTAATATATTTGGTGTTAAAATTTTTGAGGACTGAGTAACAGGATTAAATAAAAATTGAGAAATGAGATTTCTGAAATATAAGAGCCTTATGTGATAGAGGGGTAAATTCTAAGTTGGGTAGTAGTTGCATTGACAACTTGAGAGAAAATTTCTTTTAGATGATAATCAAGAAAGATTAGATTGGGAGATGCGAGTCATTTTAATTTTTGAGAATTTTTAGAAGGATGATTAAGATGATGATGATTCAATAAATTTTAGAATCTTGATATTGTGGACCAAATATTTATACTTGAGCGCAGGATTTAACTTTTGGAGATTAAAGGATTGAATCATTGATTTAAATTTTGAGGATAAATATAAAAATCTAGATTCGGGCAATTGGTGAATTAGAATTCAAATTTCATAAATTGAGGCCTTAAATTAAAAGTTAAATGTTGATTGTGGGATTACCTATTTGAAAATATTGAGGATATAAATTGAATTTAAAAATTGAAGAGTACGAAATTCACAAGTTGAGGATAGAAATAAGAATTGATTAAAATTTTCGAGAGAAAATTTTAACAGTTGAAGATTGCGATGTAAATTCTGATGTGAGATGTCATAGAGATTTGAATTAGATTGAATATGGATTATTAAATTGAGAATGGAGAAGACAACGAATGTGTTGACGTTTGATTTAAACAATGGTCCAATTTGAAAGAGATTTCGATGGATTGAATAAGTTAAATTTTAGAAGAGATTGCGATTTAACTTGCCTTACGTACGCAAGTGAAGGAGTTAAACCAATTATGCCTTATTTTAATTTCGAGGACGATATTATTTTTAAGTTAGGTAGATTGTAAACCCCCTCACCCGAAATTAGGTTTACTTGGCTTATATAGTAGAATTAGGGCTAGTTTGAACCCAATTAGAATTTAGAACACAACATTTGATTTAACTGTACATTATTCTATCGTGTAGCGCACCTTACCGTTGCTTCATTAATCGGAGCACTACACTAGCCATTGCCTTCCAACGAATTTCATAACCCTGTCCTAGCCTTGACCACCATCTATTCTGACCTCTGTATAAATTATAATCATGCTTTCTGGTGCGACATTTTAGTCGCACAATAAACGTCGCGGACGTTATTTCGTAATTCTAAATAAAATCACATCTTCGTACCCATGTGCGTCCCAATCGAAATTAGGAACCCAATCTTGACCGTTTTGTGTGATCCAAATTTTATTAATATTCTACACTGTATCTTCTATGCCCCAGACGCTTGTGCCCGACCTAATCTTATTTCCAGGTACTCCTAATTAATTCCAGAACATCGTGCGCATTCAAATAATTTAATTAAATCTAATTTCCGTATTGGTGTAATTTTCTCGATTGTTGGCCACTTTTATGCAAAAACGTATCGAGGTGCCCCCACCATCGGACAATACGTGAAGAAACCCAATTTTCTTTTACGTAGATTTTTTCGTAATTTTTTGGGATGTGCAACGCTCGCACATCCCCCGTATATTAAATCTACCTTTGCATTTAATTAATGCAAATTCTGGCCCTTCAAACATCCTCATATGAGCCTTGGCCCATTCGAAGAAGATGTTGACCAAGCCCAATTATCGTAGGTCAAACCCAAGCCCAAATTTTTACATGAATAAAATCACTTTTTCTATTTTCTTCTTGACCTAAAACTCAAATCCCCAAACCAAAACCTAAATCCCCCAATTCAGCCGACCCCCCCTTCACGTACTATTCACTCCCCCATCCTCCCCATGGCCGGAGCCGACCCCGACCCCGCCGGAACAGCGCCGAGCAGACCCCGCCGGCCTCGACTCTCCGGACCACCACCATCAGCGTCGAGCTCCTCTCCTTCCTCCCTACAACTAGCCGACCGGAGACCCAAGCCGCCACCGGAGTCAGCAGCCTCCCCTCTCTTCCTCCTCTCGGCTGAACACCCCCGTCGTGCATCCGCCTGCACGACTGGAGACCCCTCCACACGCCACTTCCCTCCGGTTAACCGCGACCCACTGCTGTCCCCGACCTTCTTCCCCGACTTCGACTGGCCGGAGCAACCCCCTCGCCTGAACGATGCCAGAGCCCCCGTCGAATCCTCATCACCACCACCGCCATCAAGGTCACCATTATCACCCTGACCTCTCCCTCCCTTCCCCGACTGCCTTTCTCCCTCGCCTGAGCAGCACCTCGGAGCCACCTGCATCCCCCTCGACCTCCCCGGTCATCCTTGCAGAGCACCGCCAGCACCCGACTTCCTCTCCATTCCCCATCGACCCCCCTGCCTCACCGGAATCTCGTCAAAATTCGTCAACCGCCCATCTCCCTTTCGACCTTGCCACACGAACACCCTCGCTGAACCGGAGACACGACCTCGCCTGAACCTCTGCGTCTCCTCCCCTTAACACCACCCCCTCGTCCACATCATCATCCTAGTAGTCATCATCATCCTAGTCACCATCGTCTACGCCATCGTCCTTGTCATCAACACCGACCTAAATCATCATCTTCCTTGTCAGCACCACCATAAAATCATAACCTTATTTATATCACCATCATCATTAACACCAACCCTAATAACTTGTTCATCATCCATGACCATCATCCCCACCTCTATTATCTTCACCATAGCCATCGATGCCGAAATCGTCATCATCATTAGCATCATCAATATCATCATCACCCACATCCTCCCCATCATCATCGTCATAGGCATCAACTTTAACCCTCATCATAAACCCCGTCATCGTATTTATCGTGGACCGACACTCTTTCCAGACAACCTGCAGCAGTTACCCCCGATTCCCGTACCTATGCACGCTGACCCCGAGGAGCTATTGGATTAGTTCTACGCGACTCCCGGAGCTGGTTATTGGGACTACACAGCCGCTTGCCAGGCAAGTATACCTTGCCTTGTTGTACTGTTTAAATTCTATATTATTAACTGCATATTTATTATTTAATTGTGCACATCCGAGAAGACTCGGGTGCAGTCAACGAATGCATTAACTTTAGGACTTGTGTCCGACCTAGTGTCTAGTAGACCCACATAAAGTTGTGGAGTTATTGGTATGACTCCCAGGCCTTGACATATTTTGTACACGTGTTGTGAGTCTCATGTAGGGCGCGGTCCTGCATATGTGGTTGGCCACCTGTACGTGTAGGCGTGCGACGGATAGGGTATAACTGCTAATAGTGATGCATGTTAGAAGACTAGCAGTTATTAGTAGGTGGAGCATAGACTAGCGTGGTATGATGGTCTCATCCCTGTCCTTGTTTGGTTGTAAGGATGGACCCTTGCTCTAACGATAGACTATGAGCCAGAGTTACGATGTCGAGGCGTAGTAGCTGACGCGTGTTGTGGATACAACGTGCTTAAATTATTGGGCGGGGAGGACGACTAGTAGGCATATGGGACACCCCACTCCTTTACACTGGCACCGCACTCGACGGAGTGATACAGACGTATATATATATTATTGATACCACGTTCTATAGAACGTTGGACGATACTGTATTCCTGCGCCAGTGCTATAGGGGGCATATGTGGCATATACTAGCCGATTGTCACGACTGGTGAATTACGTCAGCATATGTCTAGCCTACACCATCCCATATACTCAAAGTTGTCCTCAAATTGCATTTCACTTAGATGGTTAGGTTACCCTGGAGTATTTTATTCAGTATTTACTTCATGGCATGTATTTATGTATCTTGTTACGTCCCTTTAAGGACCGGTCCCTTTCCAGGTGTATTGTTCTTGAGTATTGTAGGAGCGCAGATCCGGACTGGCTACTTATATTCCGAGCAGGTCTTCCCTCCGAGCCTCGTGATTGTTAGATGTTGTACTTATATTGTATTTACCTTGTTCATTCTATATTCTAGTCCGGTAGTGGATTTATTTCCATCCGACTTCCAGGTTTAGATACTTTCTATTGAGATCTAGTTTCATAGCTAATGGTCATTTACTTATATTGAATTCTTTGGATGAGATCTAGATTATACCAGGTGACTTGTGTTGGATTTATACCACTTGTGGATTTTGTTATTCATATATAGCATACTTGTGTTATGGTTTCCATATATTGGAGTGGCATATTCATACGGCTGGCATGCGCACGTGTCCTAGTCCTACGTATTTTGGGACTGGGGCGTGACATAACAAGTTCTCAAGGTCGATATAGTGAAAGCATAGAACGAACACAAGTATGATACAAAAACTAGTCCTTTATTAATTCTGAATAAGTATTACAAACGGTGCTAAGCTGAGATTACAATTCTCTCAAGCTCTCTCTCTCTCTCAAAAAAATAAAGGCATACCAAGTGGCTTATAACAAGGAATGATACATAGACGATGTTCTAACATTATGTCCTATATATGTGCTTCATCTCCTGATACAACACTCCAAGGCTCCAGAGCGAACTCTACGCCTTAGTGCGCATGGGGGGATACTCCGCACCGAACAAGGTTCTTCCGCACCCTACACATAATCTGTTAGAATATTAGTACATTGAATGCACTGGTGGGGAGGATTCTCTACCGCTCAACAAATCCAAACACGTTCAATTAGTTATATGCACTCTATCATTGTTGTCTTTCTAGTCTTTTCTCAGAATTAGTTTCATGAAAAAGATATAAAGCCTAAATCGTGTGGCAGTGTGCCGTACGATATAAGAGTAACACGGCGATACTTACCAACTTACCATTTGTTCTTCCCTGCCAAGGTAAACCAATTTAAACCGAGAATGAATATATATAATAAAATCGAAGAAAATCGCATAAGCAGACACAAGTGTCACGGGTGTGTTTCTAACTCAGGTGCATGAGTTACATGGATTACTCAGAAGTGTTGCAGAAGATTGTCCAGGTGTTCCAGATTACCAGGTGCGATACAATGACTCGCACGTGGATCGCTGCTAAGCGAGATGACTTAATCTATATGAACAGTTATCGCTGGCAAAGCCATAAAGGACCACGATGTAGTCATGTGCGAGAATGGTATGCGACTCAAGGAACACGAGGCATCACATACCATCTTGTCCGATCACGAGACTACTTAGTCTTAGAGCGAGAATGACATGCAACGAAAGTAACATGAGGTTCTACATACCATCCTGCCCGAACGCGAAGGCTAACATGATATTCCGTCCGGATCAGATCGGCCCCAATGCCCCAGAGACCATCCGCAGGAAAAGATTAAAAATACCTTGTGCATAAGTTGTCCACGATATACAAGTCTAGGGTCTTCAGATTCACGATACGACAAGTTAATTCTTGATTCTTGTTTTGAACGAGTAATGCTCCATGAGCTGTGATTCTTGCTTTACTTGACATAATATAATCCCATAGTTCAGGAACTGCCTTGGTGACCTAACAGTCCTGAATACTTTCAGGTTCATACTTGCACGAAATGACTATTCAATAGTCTTTCGGCTAACTAGATGAATGTAAGACAAGATAGTATTACTGGATCGTGACATGAATCTTACGTGAAGAGCATAGCGAATATGTAAAGCAGACGAGCATTGGAACTGTGTGAATATAACTTTAAGAAAATATGCGGTAGATCCATACTTGAAAATTAAGTTCATTTTCATATTCTATGCTAGCACAAACCAAAAGAGGTAGTACGAGGAACTAACATTTATATAAGTTTATTTTCATATTCTATGCAAGCAGTAAAAGATGGGATTACTCCCTTATCTAGGTGTGTTGTATTCTTTATTAGCATGCAAGGTGTTATCGCCTAGCGATCTAGCATATATATCCAAATTCTTAGGTATGCAGGCCAAGCAAAGACAGGTTTATCGTAGCCACCCACCAGAATGAGGGCTTGCCTCAGCCAAGTGAGACTCTGAGTGAACCGCTAAAAACTTCAAGTCTAAGTGTTGACATGCCATTTTTAGTCATCTTATAAAACTGATCAAAGTGGGCTGTTACATAATACACCACTCAAAAGAAGTTTTGTACTCAAAACTTACAAAGATAGAACTCATCCAAGTATAATACATCTATACCAAACTTGAATATATCACGTTTATCTTCAAATCCACGAATACACTTATTGTCATGCCCCAGTCCCAAAATACAAGGAACCAGGCCACGTATAGCCAGTTGTCACGTCTCCGAGGATATCCTAATTTAATGGATCCTAGCGAAGAGTGCTACGCTGTCCTAAAATTCTAACATGTCCAATATCAGTTAATAACAGGTAATCTAATCTCATCCATAATATAAAGAGCAAGAAGTACTAAATAAACTGCTGGAAGATAAACACCAGTCTCAAGATATCATAGTACAACCAATAATGTCTGGTGGGGACAAACCCACTACTATGACGAAATAAAGTACTGAAATGATAGATAAAAGATAATGCCTAAGGCATCGGCTGACTAGATAATGATGCTCCCAATCCTAGGCAGAAGGCATACCAAGTGATCACGGAAACTCTGACGGTAAAACCTCTAGCTCCTCAGCTGTAGCGAACCTCGTCTCCTGTCCTAGGCCGTACACTGTGGGATAATATGCCTCGTCCCAATCTGGAAAGGTACCAGGTCCTCAGAGGGACGTAACAAGATACATAGAAACATGCCATATATAAATACTGAATAAAATAAATACAATGAAGGTGTGCTAACCAACTAAGTGAATGCAATATGAGAACAACTTTGGTACGTATGGGTAGGCGTAGTCATAACGTCCAACACTCCGAAAAGCGTGGTATCTATAACGTCCATCATTCCGAAGAATAAGGTATCTGCAATATATATACGTCCGTATCACTCCGAAGAGCGCGGTGTCTGCAATAAAGGAAGTCACTGGATCCGTGGCTCCTCCGGATACTACGAAATCTAGTGTGTGTATCCCATACGCCTACTAGCTATCCTCCCCGCCCAATGTAGATATACTAGTTTAATACTCGACGTGCATACCACGTATCTATATGCCAGTCACTATAAATAAAATATCCTGAGTTACGTACTAACCGTGATGCATGACACACGCACCGATAGCTAGTCGAGTACGCGGACCTGCATCCCAACATGAATTTATCATAGTGATACGTGTAAGAGTGTCAGGTCTCGGAAGATATCAGAGTATCCTCCCAATGGGGCGAGTCTGCTAGGGACTAGGTCAAGTACACTAATCATCGACGCATCCGTCCACTACCAGAAAAAGTCAAATTAGCGACGTCTAAAAACGTTGCTAAATAACAATAAATCGTCGCTAATTAGGTTTAGCGACGTAGTTAGCGATGTTTTAAATCAGTCGGAAAACTCCAAGTCGCTAAAACCAAAAACGTCGCTAAACGTCGCTATGTCGACGTTTTTTAGCGACTTTAATGTGTCGCTAAATTTAGCGACGTGTTGCGATGCCAAGTCACTAAATAGCGACGTTTATAAAAGTCGCTAAACGTCGCTGATTAGCGACGTTTTTTGCGACGTTACACCGACGTCTTTAATGACCTGGCTATACTGCCATGTCAGCAATTGGCGACGTTTAGCGACGACTTTAGCGACGTCATTAGCGACGAACTTAGCAACGTTTTTCAGCGTCGCTGAGTAGCGACGTAATTAGCGACGTAAATTAACGTCGCTAAGCGTCGCTACACGTCGCTAATAACGTCGCTAATTTTAAAAAAAAAAATAAAAATAAAATTCCAGAATCAAACATTGGTGATTCCCTGCAGTTTTACATCATCTTCATCATACACACCAACATGATTCAATCTAGTTAACTATATAATCCAATTAAATTAAAGACCACAAGAAGTATCAATCCAATTAAATGTGGATAACTATATAATCCAATTAAATTAACTAAAAAATTAAAGACCACAAGAAGCATCATACATCATGTCTATTGTTGAAGTACCAATAATTCATAAATAATAATAAAAATAACTAGACTACTACGGATCTGCAGGAGGCTGACCAGCGGCGCGCTTCAAGGATAACAACTCCTCATACTCGTCCCGTGGAATCGACACCGATGTCGATGGAGAAGGCAGTGACGTCGGTGGCGGCCGTGCCCGCTCCAAGTCTGCGAGTCGCTGGTTGTAAGAATCCAGGGTAGATAACAGCCTCGTACTGCTATCACCCATTGAATCCTGCATCCTCGTCAGGTTCTCGCCCATCGATAGCTGTGACACATGCATCCTCGTCAGCTTCTCGCCCATCGATAGCTGTGACGCCTGCAGCTCCATGATGTTGCGATCATTGGAGGCTCTAATATCATTTGTCAATTCTCGTAGCTCCGTCATGCTGCGGTCGAGCATATCCAATCGTGCGATAAGCATCGGATCGTCCGCCTGCGGCTGGGACCGGGACTGGTCCTCCATACTTCGCAGCAAGTCGTCACGGAGAGACACAATCTGACGGTCAACGGCCTCCTGGACGGCCTCTTGGACTCTAGCCGACGACTGCGAGGGCTGCGACTGCGAGGGGTGTGTGGAATACACAGCTGTCGGGGAGGCCCTAGATGACTGCGTCGCAACCAGGGCGCCATAGGAGCCCGTACCGTAGTACGTACCCCTCTGGAGACCACCAGCTGCGGTCACCCACAGGTCGTCCGCCGACGGAGATGGACCGGGCTGCGACGAAGCACCAGCCTCTCCAGGTGTAGGTGCACTAGCAGTCGCCCGCTCACGAAGCCTAAGATACTCGGCCTAGAAAAGGTTTGAAAACTCAATAATTGCCTAAGTTATATTAAAATAAACACAAAGTAAAGTAATACATACATAGGTCTGTGAGGCCCTCTCATCAATGAGATTTCCGTCCTTGCGAAGGGTGGCCAAGAAGACGGTCACCATGTTTGCATCCTCACCCCTCTGTACCTGTTAAAAATATATTTTTTATTACTAAACTTAAATATTTTTTCCAAGTACCATTTTATGGTACTTATATTAAAATAATATATTTTAAAAGAAAAAACATACCAAACGACGAAAATATTCTATCATCGGAATCGAGCCACCACACCACTTGGCAGCATTCTGCCTAGCCGCCTTGGCCTTCTTAGACCTTTCCTTGTAGCTCGGATCGTCGAATCTAGCCCTCATCGCAGTCCACTGCTCAGGCATGATCCAACCTTGGATCGGTTTTCCAGCACGATCACGAGCCTTCTGGTCATCCAGAGCATCTCGAATAAGCTTGGCGGCAACGGTAGGAAAGAGCCGCTCGATCAACTCGGCCCGGTGCAGAGGATAAAAATACGTTTGCTACAATAAATAATTTATTAAGTTAGCATCACGAATATGCATAAATTAGAGGATTTATTTAATATACTTTTACCTGGAAGTGCGCAAACCAGAACGCCTTCCTCTCCTCCGGAGCCTCAGAGTAGTTGATCCAAGGGCCACCGTAGTTGTTCCTCAGAAATTGGCCCAGGCGTCTCTGAACCGACGATGGACGATATCTATACAGAAATAATAATTTAGATTACTGAAAAAGTCAATATACGATGAATAAAGAGAAACACAAATATATACTAAACCATCTAATTGACTTACTTTGTACCGTCGGCCCAAATCTCTGTCCTCGTCTCCTCCGGTGGTGCGCATGGAGGATCTTGTTGATGCTGGGACAACGTCGGCACGACCTCCTCTACATGCTCATCAGTCTCCATGGTTCCGTCAGCAGGAGGAACGCTGGACGAGGGAGTACTATCACGCCTGGAACTACTCGTCCCAGGAGTGATGCCACGCAACGTCGTCGCAGTCGGAGATGTGACTGCTCGATATACTGGAGTACTGGGCGACGATGATCCGGAACCAACAGTAGGCAGTACCGGAGTGGCACTCTGTCTACCTCAGGACCTGCCGAATCCTCCGCGTCGTCCTGTCATATCTGATAACAACATAGGATGAATATAGAGAAACACAAATATATACTACATTCTACAGTCAAAATGTGATACATATCTCAAAGCATTATACAGTCAAAATATAATACATATATTCGTTAATGTCAAAATGTGATACATATCTCAAAGCATTTTACAGTCCAAATATAGTTACATTCTACATAGAATATTTTATATTTTCAATCATCTTCAGAAAATTCATCTTGTTCGCCTTCCTCGTCCTGCTCTTCCTCTTCCTCGTCTTCACTTTCATCTACTTCGTCGTCCTCTTCGGATAATTCTACATCTTCTACATTATTACTCGTGTAATGAGTAACTTCTGTTGAGTCCACATCTACAATATTTGTTACAAGAGGTAGATCGTCCTCCTGATAAGCTATTTCGTCAATGTCAAAGGTATTTCTAGCTTTAGTCTTGCATACTGCCCACCAATCCGACCTCGCTGTCCCCCGTCTAGGATAAGTTGTGAAGTACACGAGCTGAGCCTGACTTGATAGGACAAATGGTTCGTAGCCTTGATATCTACGCTTGTAGTTTATATCCACAAGGCCATGCTTGTCAATTTTCCAACCTTGATCTTGAATCGGATCGAACCATTCACACCTGAATAGCACGATATTAGCAGGTTCTGGGCCATAATTATATGTCAACTCCACAATCTCTCGTAAGATGCCAAAAAAATCATTGTCCGGATTGACGTCTTTGTAGTTTGTAGATTTGATACACAAACCACTGTTTTTCGTGGAATCAAGATCCAGAAAGCTATCTCTGATAGGAGCATTTGTTGACTTGAACCTGAACCCATTCACACAGAAACTTGGCCATATTTTTACGGCAGTAATTGGTCCCTTGGCTAGAGTCCTAATAGATTCAGTCTCGGATGATATTAGACGATCGACCTAAATACCAAAGTAGCGATGGTAAGTTATTTGTTTTACAAGTGCAGAAATAAAAAGTAATTACCAAGTATCTTACATATGCGCTCAACCAAGAAGGAAAATGGCATCTCATTTCTTGTTCTACTTCTTCGTCTGTTATGTAGGGTCTAACCGACCTCAACTCATCATTATATGTGCTAAAAAACAATGATGCAACTGCTAATTAGTAGCATAATAGTATCTTATACTATTACATTGAGATGATGTAAACGTGGACGTATTAATTACTTACCCCTCTAGCTTCTCCACTTCATCCTCGTCGCAATTGAGTAATATATACAATTGAGCAGCCCTTAGCTCATCGTCATTCAAATATCTCTTCTTCATTTTTCCCGAAGGCTTTCCGGATGCATTGAATACTTTGAGTATTGCATCATTAGATTCCTTATATGCGTCGTCGTTTCTGGGAGCTTTCGTCCTATTAGTAGCAACATGTGGTTTGAAATACGTCGAGCAAAAGTTTGTAATCTCCTCGGGAACATAAGCTTCACAAATAGATCCTTCAACCCGTGCCTTATTTTTCACCTTTCTCTTTAGGTGATTCAGATGACGCTCGAAGGGGTACATCCACCGATAACCGACAGGACCACCAACACGTACCTCATAGGAAAGATGAATTGGCAAATGCTCCATAGAGTCGAAGAATCCTGGAGGAAACACCTTCTCGAGCTTACATAGTGTTACCGCAATGTCCCTCTCTTGCTTTTCTAGACGATCGACGAGCAACTTAGTACAACAAAGATCTCTGAAGAATATGCTCAGCTCTGTCAATGGGTCCCAAACGACCTGCGGTAAGAATTTCCAAAATGCAATCGGAATTAACCTCTCCATGAATACATGACAATCGTGGCTCTTCATACCTACTAGTTTGTTCTCCTTGAGGTCGACGCATCTTCTCAAGTTCGACACGTACCCGTCTGGAAACTTTAGACCATGAATCCACCTACAAAGTCTACCTTTATCCTCTTTATCCAGTGAGAAAACTGACTTAGGTTGCTTTAACTTTCCATTCCCCTCCTCTATCAGATGCAATGCAGGACGTCTACATATGTCTTCTAAGTCCAACCTGGCCTTCGGATTATCTTTCGTCTTCCCCTTTACATCCATTACAGTATTAATTATGTTATCAAACACATTCTTCTCGATATGCATGACATCAAGGTTATGTCTGATCAGATTGGTGCTCCAATATGGCAGATCCCAGAATATACTCCTCTTCGTCCAGTTATGGGTGCGACCAAATCCGTCACACTTGTACCCCTTAGCAGGCTCTTCGATAGCACTTGGTAAATCTTTTACCTCTTCCCATATCGTGCATCCGGGCCACCTTGGAGGTGGATTGGCCTTCTCCACAACTCCCGCACGAAAAGCATTCTGATTCCTCCGGTACGGATGATCCTTCGGTAAAAATTGTCGATGACAATCGAAGAAGCACGGTTTGCCTCCGTGTTTCAAACGGAAAGCCTGAGAACGGTCCATGCAATACGGACATGAGAGACGACCATGGGTGCTCCATCCCGATAATATTCCATAGGCCGGAAAGTCGTTGATGGTCCACATAAGTGCTGCCCTCATCTGAAAATTCTGCTTTCTAGAAACATCGTACGTGTTGGCACCTACTTCCCACAGCTGATTCAACTCATCTATCAAAGGCTGTAAGTACACATCGATGTTCCTCTTCGGATTGTTCGGACCCGGGATAATAACGGTTAGGAACATATACGGAGTCTTCATGCACATCTAAGGCGGTAGATTATACGGAGTGACGATCACAGGCCAACACGAATACTGGGAGCCCGAAAGTCCGAATGGGGTAAAACCGTCAGAGCAGAGCCCCAATCTGACATTACGCGCTTCCTCGACAAAATGTGGATACTCTCGATCAAAGTGCTTCCATGCTTCTCCATCGGATGGATGATCCAATACTCCTTCGATCTGTTTTCGCCTGTGCCAACTCATGTTTTCTGCAGTCTCCTTAACCATAAACAACCGCTGCAACCGCGGCGTCAAAGGCAAGTAGTGCATCAAATCGGTAGGCTTCCTTGCACCGACAGACTTTCCTCTAACAGTGGCCTTGTAGCGATCATCACCACAGAATCTACACGCATCTTCATCCTTGTCGTCTTTGTAGTATAACATGCACCCGTTGCGATATGCATCGATTTTCTCGTATCCCATCCAAAGCGATCTCACCATCCTCTTAGATCGATAGAAGTCTTTAGGCAACTTTGCACCCTCGGACAAGATCTCTATAATCAAATCGAGCAGTCGATTATAGCATTCTTGCGACATGTTAAAATCGGACTTGATGCTCAATAATCTTGTAACCACCTCCAACGGTGAATGGTCCTCACAACCAGGATATAGTGGAGTCCTTGCATTCTCAAGCAACTCCATAAACTTTGCAGCATCGGCATTCGGTGCCTCCTCAGCTGCATCATAATTGTCTGGATTGAAACTAGGTCCTGCCGCATCATAATTGTCAGGATTGAAACTAGGCCCCGCCGCATCATAAACCATGTTCACCAACCCGTCGTCGTAAGCATCGTGGTCTTGGACATCCATATACGGCTCCACATAGGGCTCCGACTCCGATGCTAGAGATACAAGTTCTCCGTGCGCGGTCCACTGATAGTAATTCGGCGTAAAGCCCTTCGAGTATAAATGATATGTAACTTCCACTTCTGGATGATATTTTCTGTTGCGATATCTCACACATGGACACTTAATTTTGGTACCGTCCATGTACTGAGGGAACGCCTTGGCGAACTGCAGGAACTGCTGTACACCCTCAATGAATTCATCCCGCACACCGCACATGTCATCAGGATGACGGTTGTACATCCACGAACGATGACGCAGATAGTAATTCATATCCATTTCTAGATACTTCTGCAAAATTGACAGTATGTATCATATAAATTATTACATGCAAAATTAACTTCTGTGTCTGTGTCAGTGTCCGTTATGGGAAAAGCAGTATATATATATATATATATATATATATATATATATATATATATATATATATATATATATATATATATATATATATATATATATATATATAACATTACCCAAATAATATCTTAATACCACTTTACTACTATACCTTAACCCACTTCTGTGTCAGTGTCCGGATTTTAGTGTAGTAGGCTCCAGCCGAAGCCAATAAGTTTCTTGAGATGCATGTCCTTAATGATGCATGCTGCGATGATATCTTTGCTCCATTAGAGGCTCTTCATACTGCTAGCTAGTGATTTCAGTAAGTGTTGAAATTAATCCTTTATTTATTTAAGCTGATTTATAAGTTTCGTTTAGCTAATTCAACTGTTATAGTCATATTATTTAGACCATTAGGCACTTCTTGAAACTGGCAGTAGGGTGAGGAACTGAGATACATAACTCCGCAGTACTTTGCTTTTGGCAATTAACCCCTATATATATTGGGAGTGGAACGAGGAAGTAGCTAGAGCTCAAAATTCTTGGGGCACAATTAAGGACGGTTGCTTAGATCATACACTTCCTGGTCGAATAATTGGCGTTCTAATTAATTTGATCACATGATCAGTTGTTGTACGAATATTCCGAAATTAGTTCTAATTTGTTCACCCAATGTACGTAGTCATGACATATGAACATGGATTCAATAATAGCCATCATTTCTTCCCCTCCTCCATTGGACCAATAAATAGTAACCACAAAATCAAACAATTAGTATGTATGTATGTATGTATGTATGTATGTATATATATTTATATATATATATATATATATATATATATATATATATATATATATTGCAAAAGTACAAATAAATATACTTATGTTCTTTCTTTCTTATTCATCGATCCATATTATTTATTTATTTTATACTTGAAAGAAGAAATTAAAATCTGATCTCTACATGATCGCACATGCATGAACATTGTCAAAAACCCTAACCCTAACCCTAACCCTAACCCTAACCCCATGTCAAAAAACCTAACCCTAACCCTAACCCTAACCCTAGGTCCAGATCAGTGTCTGTGTCAGTGTGTGTGTGCCATGTCTGTGTCTGTGTCTGTGTCAGTGTGTGTGTCATGTTTGTGTCAATGTCATATGTGTCCTGTGAGAGAGAGAGAGAGAGAGAGAGAGAGAGAGAGAGTATACCTTGCCGGAGTAGTCGCGGTCGACGGAGCTGGGGGGGGGGAATTTGTTTTCGAATCAAAATTTCAACTGACAGGGAAAAATAAAACCGACCCCTAATTAACCAAATTTTAGCGACGTTTAGCGACGTCCAATAAAAAATGTCGCTAAATTAAATATTTGCGACGTAAAGGACGTCGCTAAACACGTTGCTAAATATTTTGAGTTTAAATGTCGCTATATACGTCGCTAAACGTCGCTAAATTAGACATATTAGCGACGTTTAGCGACCTTAATTGAACTTATAGCGACTTATCTTTTAAAATCGTATTAAAAGTCGCTAAACGTCGCTAAATGTCGCCATTTAGCGACGTCTAGCGACGTGTTTATAATGAGTCGCTAATTTATATATTATTAGCGACGTTTCTTTTGACGTCGCTAAAATACGTCGCTAATCCCGCTTTTTCTAGTAGTGGTCGACTGCACCCGAGTCAATCTCAGACACGCACAGTCATATGAAAATAAAACAACAAGAATCATACAACGTATGCAATATTCAAATTAGACAGTAAATATGGCAAGGTATCTTGCCTGGGTCCTGAAGCTGTGAATGCCAATAGTCTGCTCATGCAGTGTCTCCTGACTGGTCCAGTGACCCTAAACACACAATACAATATAACAAATACTGACATCAAAAACTAAGAAATATATATACATACTACTACGACGCTACTCTTGGGTATTGTCACAAGTTCACGGTTGATCGAATACAGCATCACGTGTGCACGTAGCTAAGGTATACACGCATTCTATCATCGGTTCATGTGCCTCGAGATATTAGTTCTAATTTATGGTTTTACGGAAATTATATTACGTCTAGTAAAAATTCTGGTCCTTACCTTTCCATATTCAACATACTTGGTTTGTCCGGGTTTTTATTGATGGGCTTACAAGTCATTTATAACAATTTCTGTTATGAGGAAATTTGCTGAGTTATTAATTACTACTTATTAGTCGTCTAAGCAATAAGATTAAGCCTTCACATCCAAAATTTAGGGTTTTTAATTAGTTAACTCGTGTCCATGCAATGACACGACACGACGGCATAATGAAGTTAACCAATGAACGATGCTTATTATCTGGTCATGGTCAAGTGGGGTCTGGCTCATCCGCGGTTATGCTCTGGCGTGTGTGGAACTTCGGCCAATAGTGGCTAGCAAGGCAGCAGCGGCAGCGGCAGCACTGTTGTAGTCGCAGCAGCGGCGGCAATGGTCTGGATTGGCGGGGATGGCGTTGGGAGGGAGGTCGAAGTCTAGTGGGCAGGGTCGATGGTAGGCGGGCGGCGGTGTTGGTTGGTGTCCGGTCGGTTTGGCCGGGCTAGTAGCGGTCGATATATGGTGAGGGGGATGGTTGAAGATGGCTACGACGACAGTGACCAGGCGGTGGTGCAGTCAGCCGGGAAGGGTGGTCCGGTGTCGAAGGTTGGGATGATGGTGGCTTGAGGCGGATGTCTGGTCGGAGAAGGAGGGGCGCGGGTTCGAGAGGGTTGAGGTGGATAGTTGATGAGAGGGGACGGCAGTTGTGCAGGCGGCTTGGGGTGGTCGGACGTCGAGGGGGCGAACTGAGGTGATGACCCGACGGCTAGGGAGTGCTCGGTTATAAGGAGGGGTTCGGCTAGGGTTTACTTGTTGGAGGTGGTGATGAGAATGAATGCTTAGGGTTTCAAAGTTAGGGAAAATATGTATTTATATGGGAGGGAATTCATGGGTTGGCCTCGGGACTTGGGCCTGTTAGGGTTCAATGGGGTGAGTCTGGTCCATATGAGAATGTGCATGTGGGCTTGGTTATATTCTATTTTAGGGTAAAATTGGCCTCAAATTTAATTAGATTAATAATTGCAAGGCATTCTTATTAATGAATGTATTGCGTAGCTAAGATGCGACGAACTAACGAATATTTAAGTCACACTATGGTCAGATGGGTAGTCTGGCATATCTAGGAGGTGTTTGTAATATTGGGTTGAAGGTAATTGCTAGTGTGGCATTTCAACTTTGTAGCAACGGTGCGGTGTAAGTATATAGTTGTCGTACATTAATTCTAATTAAATACAATTATCCCTAGTCTCTAGATTTAATTCAAATTAATCACTAGATTGGTCGAGGGGGTTTACAATCTACCCTCCTTAGAGCATTTCGTCCTCAAAATTAAAACATACATATGGAACGCACTACTAACTGAAATTGAAATGCTATCACGTACCTAATCCTTCGAAGAGATATGGATAACGCTGTTGAATATCCTTCTCACGCTCCCAGGTCGACTCGCATGGTGCATGGTGCCTCCATGCAACACGGACTAGGGGTATAGTCTGACCTCGCAGTACTTTCTCGCTCCTATCCAGGATCTCAACAGGCTCCTCTTGGTATGATAAACTCGGGCCGACTGTGATTTCTGAATGGTCAAGCACGTGAATCGGATCTGGTATGTACCTTCTCAGCTGAGATACATGGAAGACGTCATGGACTCCTTCCAAGGTCTGCGGCAAGGCTAACCTGTAAGCAACCTCTCCGATGCGTTCTAACATATCGAATGGTCCGATATACCTCAGACTTAGCTTTCCTCTGCCTCCGAATCTGATAGTCCCTCGTATAGGCGAGATTTTTAGAAATACGTGATCTCCAACCTGGAACTCTAAGGGTCACCGATGCGCATTCGCCCAATGCTTCTGCCTGTCTTGTGCTGCTCGTAGGTGCCCTTGGATCTTCTTTACCTTTTCTACTGTACGAACAACCAACTCTGGTCCGAGAATTTGTCTCTCACCTATATCACTCCAACATACTGGGAAACAATATTTTCTTCCATACAAGGCTTCATAAGGAGCCATCTAGATGCTCGCTTGATAGCTGTTGTTGTAGAAAAATTTGACTAGGTGCAAGTGGTCCTCCCATGATCCTCCAAAATTAAGTATGCATGCTCTTAACATGTCCTCCAACGTGTGAATGGTGCCCTCCGACTGACCGTCTGTCTGTGGGTGATATGTTGTGCTAAACTTCAGGCGGGTACCGAGACTCTCTTGCATACTCCGCCAAAAGTAAGATGTAAACCTCGTATGTCTGTCAGACACGATGCTAACTGGCACTCCATGCAGGCGCACAATCTCTCTCATGTACATGTCTGCTAAGACCTCTGTAGATTGCCCCACTCTAAAGGGTAAAAAGTGTGCGGACTTGGTGAGTCTATCCACGATTACCCAAACTGTATTGCGACCACTAGGACTCCTCGGAAAGCCCGTAACAAAGTCCATAGTGATATTCTCCCATTTCTACTCCATTATAGGGAATGGTTGAAGCAATCCTGCAGATCTCTGATGCTCAGTCTTGACTTACTAACACACCAGGCACTTAGCCACTAAACGAGCTATCTCTCTCTTCATTCCATGCCACCAATAGTATTGTCTCAAGTCTCTGTACATCTTCGTGCCTCCTAGATGAATAGAGTAGGTTGAACTGTGTACTTCTGCCATTAACTCCTGATGAAGTTCTCCATTTGGAACATTGAGACGATCTCTATATCTCAAAGACCCATCTTCATGTATACGCAGTCTCGTCTGTATTCCAGCCTCTGTCCTCTGTCGTAGCCTCTGAAATCTGGCGTCTGTCGGCAAGGCCGCCTTGATCCTCTCCACTAATGTCGATTACAACTAAAAACTCGACAATTGTCCGTCTATTCCAGGCATAACGACCTCTATGCCCATCTGCTCTAGATCTCTCAACAGATGTTGCGTGTAGTCAAGAAAAATGCCATAGGTCTTCTGCTCAACGCGTCAGCTACTACGTTGGCCTTTTCCGGATGGTACTGTAGCTCAATCACGAAGTCTGTCATTACCTCGAGCCAACGTCTCTATCTCTGGTTCAGGTCCTTCTGAGTGTAGACGTATTTTAGGCTCTTATGATCAGTGAATATTTCTACTCTCTCTCCATATAAGTAGTGCCTCCAAAGCTTCAAGGCAAAGATCACTGCTGCAAGCTCCAAGTCGTGAGTGGGATAGTTCTTCTCATGGGTCCTCAATTGCCTAGAGGCATAGGCCACAACCTTTCCATGCTGCATCAAGACACATCCTAATCCTTTTCCGGATGCATCGCTATAGATCACGAATCCTCCGGGTCCAGAAGATATGGTCAAGATAGGGGTTGTAGTCAAACGCTTCTTCAGCTTATCGAATGCTTTCTAGCACTCCTCTGCCCAAGTAAACTCCTGCTCCTTACGTGTCAGGCGGGTCATCGGCTCTGCAATCTTCTCGAAGTTCTCCATGAACCTCCGGTAATATCCGGCAAGTCCTAGGAAACTCCTTACTTCTGAGACATTGGTAGGGGTTGGCCATGTCTCTACTGATAAAATCTTCGCCGGATCTACTGAAATGCCATCTCCTGAGATAACGTGTCCAAGGAAAGCGACACGATCTAGAAGAAACTCATACTTTCTCATCTTGGCATAAAGCCTCTCTCTCCTCAGCGTCTCTAACACTAGTCTCAAGTGCTCTTCGTGCTCCTCGTGGCTCTTTGAATACACCAAGATGTTGTCGATGAAGACTACCATGAACCGGTCTAAGTATTGGTGGAATACTCTGTTAATCAAGTTCATAAATATAGCAGGTGCATTGATCAGTCCAAAAGGTATCACTAAGAACTCGTAGTGACCATAACGAGTCCTGAACGCTGTCTTTTGAATATCTTCTCTTCGTACCTTCACTTGATGATAACCCGATCTTAAGTCGATCTTTGTGAACACCACTGCTCTTGTCAATTGGTCAAATAAATCGTCAATCCGCGGCAGAGGGTATTTTTTCTTGATAGTTAAAGCATTAAGGGCTTTGTAATTAATACACATGCGTACTGTTCTATCCTTCTTAGGTACAAACAACACCAGTGCTCCCCATGGTGATACACTAGGACAGATAAAACCCTTGCTTTGTAACTCCTCCAGTGGTAGCTTCAGCTCATCTAACTCCTTCTTTGCCAATCGGTATACATTAGAAGATACCGGTGCTGCTCCGGGTACTAGCTCAATAGTGAACTCCATGTCTCTATCTGGTGGTAAGACTGGCAATTCTTCGGGGGGAAAATCCTCGAATTCTGCAACTATTTGTGGGGGTACCATCTCCATAGCCATGTAAGCTCCAGCTATCTGTCCTACTCCTTGTTCGACGGTCCCTCGCATGTACTCGAACTCCGGTTGATCTGGCAGTCTAAAAGTGACGCTACCCTTCCGGCAGTTCAGTACAGCATTATACTGGCTTAACCAGTCCATGCCTAGCACAACATCAAAGTACGGCATAGGCAATACTAAGAATTGCGCTCTCATCTCTCTACCACGTACAACTATCGAGCATGTTCTGATAGTGCTGGTAACCGGCACGATACCTCCTCCGGTAAGAATCTTCTAACTATTAGATAAGGGGGAAGTCGCTACTCTATGCATTGCTACGAATCTACTAGATATAAATGATAATGTAGCTCCAGAATCAAATAATGTAGTTGCAGGTAATGCTGCAACTAAAATGGTACCTGTGATAGCTTCCTCTTCTGTTTCTTCCTCAGTAGCTGCTAATGCAAAGGCCTGTCCGTGCCTCCACCAGATTCTGAGATCGAGGTACTTGCCTGGGTCCTGAAGCTGTGAATGCCAATAGCCTGCTCCTGCAGTGTCTCCTGGCTGGTCCAGTGACCCTAAACACATAATATAATATAGCAAATACTGACATCAGACACTAAGAAATATATATACACACTACTACGATGCTACTCTTGGGTGTTGTCGCAAGTTCACGGTTGATCGAATACAGCGTCACGTGTGCACGTAGCTAAGGTGTACACGCGTTCTGTCATCGGTTCGTGTGCCTCGAGACATTAGTTCTAATTTATGGTTTTATGGAAATTATATTACGTCCAGGCAGCTTGGGGTGGTCCGACGTCGAGGGGGCGGACTGAGGTGATGACCCGACGGCTAGGGAGTGCTAGGTTATAAGGAGGGGTTCGGCTAGGGTTTACTTGTTGGAGGTGGTGATAAGAATGAATGCTTAGGGTTTCAAAATTAGGAAAAATATGTATTTATATGGGAGGGAATTCATGGGTTGGCCTCGGGACTTGGGCCTGTCAGGGTTCAATGGGGTGAGTCTGGTCCATATGAGAATGTGCATGTGGGCTTGGTTAGGTTCTGTTTTAGGGTAAAATTAGCCTCAACTTTAATTAGATTAATAATTGCAAGGCGTTCTTATTAATGAATGTATTGCGTAGCTAAGATGTGACGAACTAACGAATATTTAAGTCACACTATAGTCAGATGGGTAGTCTGGCATGTCTAGGAGGTGTTTGTGACATTGGGTTGAAGGTAATTGCTAGTGTGGTATTCCAACCTCGTAGCAACAGTGCGGTGTAAGTATATAGTTGTCGTACATTAATTCTAATTAAATCCAATTATCCCTAGTCTCTAGCTTTAATTCAAATTAATCACTAGATTGGTCGAGGGGGTTTACACTTATCGTTCGTTTATCCATTCCAAGTCTGTCTATGTCCTTGCAGTCTATCAAATCCTTGCCTCAATCTTTACTGAGCCTAGCGCAGAGCTGCACTACTCAAACACAGGGGTATGCTATAACTTGCTCAAACAAGGGATAAACTAGAACTAGGTCAAACCATCCGACGTTCTATCACTTAACTTCTAAGTCATGAATACGTCCCAACAAATTACTTGATATCGCCTGACTAAATCCAGTGTTACGCCTAACCAACATTCCGAAAATCCTTAGAACTTCAACTTCAATATCCACCACTTCTTTACATGTGACATTTCTCAAATCTAGATCCAAATTGTATTTGATAACATAATTCTCTATCCTGAGCCATCGCTCAATCACGCTAGAAATCTTGCACTATCTTCCAAGTTTATCACTTGACGCCTACAAGTTTTATCTTCTGAAAACTTATTCATCGAACAAGACCTAGCCAATCATGTATTCATACCTCATGCATACAATAATCATACTCTTTCAAACACGATATACATTCTGATGATATCGTCTACATCCTAACCAAGTCAAAATCCACGTTTTGTTCAATCTTTAAGAACAATCTTTAACTTACGTCCATCCTGACATATATCGACTTATATAGAATTCGTTTATCAATACTTTCTTTTTGTTTCTAATCAATCATTGTTATGACACGATTCATCATCAAGTATCTCTCGCCTTATGAAATTACTATGATACCACGAGCGGAGTCGATTAAAATTTAAGTCAATTCTAATTTGATCTCAATCCTTAGTATTGCACTACCATTGAGAACATCTTCCAAGCACACAATTTGTATTCATATTTAATGCGTCATCCAAGTTTTCTACGATTCATTTCATATGTTCAACACTAATATGAATCCGACAAGTCCTCGATATTAACTCATAATTTTGCTTGCACGGTCCATTTGATTTTAAGTGATTCCACCGATAAATCTTTAAATTCCATCGTTTGTATTGATCACGCCGAACACTAACTCTTCAAAGGCACATATCTCAAAACCATGTCCTAATTCTAACTATTGCTACCCCAGCACTGAAGTCTTACCCAGGCAAATCTAAGCTTGATCACACTAAATCAAATCTCATCAAGAGGTCGTCTGCCTAACCACTAGGTTAGCTCACTAGGTCATAGTTACAATCCCGATCACCATCCATAATGTACCAATCTAAAGTACTACGCTCAACCAAAACTAAGGCCAAACCATTATTCGTTCGTACGGAATATTCTACCCAAGCTTCCATCACTCAGATTTCTAACATCCAGCATAGATTATCCTACCCAACAAAATATCTCAAGCCAGGGATACGAGTCCGTTCAGCAAAGCCGTCCTAAGGTAAAATCTACTGCAACACAATCCTTGATGCATCCTATGATATCGCATGTCCAACCTATCAATTCGTATAGTCTATCTTCTCAGAAGTATCTGCTAAAGTCTACTTATCCATCTATCCAAGACAAGTTCACCAAGTCACGATTCAAATCTCTAAACTATAGTTCTCATACTGTATTCTCTAAATCGTTCGACATAATTTACGTATTCGTTCACGAAACCATCAAGCACTACTTGCATCAATTTTCAAGATAACCTATCATCGACTTTGATTCATTCTCCAACCATATACTAGAGTAATCATCAAAACTCACCCCTTTTTTATGCGTTCATTTCATCCGAGTCATAATTTATATCAAATCTCTTCCTAAACATCAACTCCGGTGCATCGATCTCAGATTTGTATTCAAGCATTCATTTTCTCAAGTTTGCGTTGATCACAAATCTATCATTCTTTAACTAGAGAATCATCGATCCCATGTCTACCAATCTTCATTGCGTTCTATTTCATCGAGTTTGTTCATATAACCATCAAAAAATTCCTTTGCACTTTATCACTTTATTCAACCGATTATTAATGTCTAAATTATACACAAGCTCAATTTTTTATCGTCATTCATGTATCATCAAACCAACTTGATTCCTATCTCTAACATCAAATTTGATCCATCAATTCTTTTGAATAATTGTGTATTGTCCAATCCGAATTCTCTTGCGCGCTAACTCTTTCTCGTGCTATCGCTGGATTAAGCTATCTTCCAATCTAGTTCCAATCATATCTAATTATATTCACCTGTAGATGCATTCGAGTTTTGTATACCGATGAGTCTGGATCGTGCACACATTCGATGCATCCCCCAAGTATATGCATTTCAGCCAAGCTTAGCGATAGTAAATTTGGTTACACATATTTAAGATGTCCCCGAAATATATGTATTTCAACCAGCTTAGCGATAGCGAAGCCGGCCAGCTACGGCGAAGGCACCATAAATTTTATAAAACTTTCAATCATCGACACAAAGTTTATCTGTTTGATTCAATTCTCACGTATAACATAATCTCTTCTTATTTTCTTATTCGTCCTCGACCAAGTCATTCGTTTCAAGTCCTTATCTGACATCCTCCCAACTTCTACAGAATTTCTATAAAATCGTTCAAGAAATTCTTACATGAGACACATGATATCAATCTTACTAGGCTACACAATCTTCTAAGGCTTTGTGCTGATCTCTTATACGACTTTGCGTTGCTGACCGGCTCATTTTATCCCAAAATTCATGATCCAAAGAATGTTCCTTAAAGTTTACCCATACACCAATCAGGTTTAAGCCACACAAAAATATTTAAAACCATGTTGGCATTGCTAAACATCCAACCGATATGATCCTTAAAACCCAAGCACGATCCTCAATTTTGTATCAATGGTATCATCTTTCCCAAAATCAGCTTCATTAATAGATATATCTTAATTTCATGATTCGAACCCAACTTATCTTATCCGAACAATATTCTAATCTCACATGCAAGCATGCTAGCACCAAACAAGTCAAGTATGTAACACTCATTGCCCAGCCCACAAGGTCTTCTGTATAGTTGTCCTGCTCATAAAAAAATACCCATATGAGATCCATTCTACTAGCTAGGCTTATTGTATGGAACATCTCGAGGAACATTGAGAGAGCGTCTAAAGTATTACCTACAAACGAAGTTTAAAGCAGAAAAAATGGATATGAGACCAAGAATGTAAAGCCGAGCTCTGATACCAGTATGTCAAATTATTATAATTCTTAATATATGGAACTTTATTATTGGTATAATTCTTAATATGTAAGCCTTGTAGCTTATTTTATTGTATTTGAGAGAGAGAATAGTTGTAATCAAATTGTTCTTTGGATTCGAGCCATTGTAATTTCACTATAATATTATCAATAAAGAGTCATTATTGTTTATCTTATTTCCATTCAACTATTTTGCTTATTTTTGCTGCAATACTTTTTCTGAGATATTCTATCGACTATGTTTATGTTTTATTGTACAAGTACAATTGAGGCTTGTACGATATCACACCAAGTGACGACTTTTGGTTTTACAGAAATAGAACATGACAAATTGGTATCAGAGCAAGTCTTTACATCCTTGGACCCTCATTGATTCTCTTTAACTCTGAGTTGCTTCTGTGAGCAAAAGTCACTTGGCACATTGCACTGTTTGGATGGATCGAAGGGCTTAGTTGGATTTGGGTTCATACAGCAAAGTCATAAAGAGATCTTGGTGTTCGACTTCTTTATGGTGGGTGATTTTGCTCTTTCTCTCATTTACCTTCACACTTAATAAAATGATGTTGCTAGTATTTGTTTTTAAGCCATGAGATAGTAAATACTAAGTAAAAAAGAACCAAGATAGATAAAAGACAGTAATATCATTGTAACCCCCCCCCCTCAAATTACTATTATTATTGTTATTATTAATTATTTTATTTATTAGTTATTTATTTATTTATTGTACTATTTCTTATTTAGCTAATTAGAATATATTCTCTTTTAAATTAATAGCTTATAAATATTTTTGTATGCATCCATTAATGTAAACCCCCTCGACCAATTTAGGGTTAATTTGAATTAAATCTAGAGACTAGGATTAATTTGATACAATTAGATTTAACGTGCAACAAATATTGTGATTTAGTACACCTTACTGTTGCTTCGAGACTTGGAGCATTATACTAGTAGGTACCCTCGAACCGAACCAAGCCCATGAATACCCTACACCCTTCCATGTAGACAAGCTTCCCACCTCAAAGAGCCCAGACAGGCCCAAATCTCAAGGATAGCCCACGAGAGCCCGCCCCTGTAAATATACATTTCCTCCCACATTAAAAACCCTAAGGAAATCATGAACCCCCTTAACCCTAGCCGAACCCTTCTCTCTCTAACCGAACACCTCCCATTCCTTTCCCTCGACTTCCCAACACCCCCACCGTAAGCCGCCACCATCTCCGCCTCAGCCCTCACCTGACCACCACCTCCACCACCCCAACATCACCGGCACCGACTGTTATCCCCATCCCCACCATCCGCAAACCCGAGCATTTAAACCGATGTCGAATCCCGACTGCCCAGCCATCTCCAGCACCGCCAACCACCCTGTCCGGCCAACCTCGACCTTCCCCCATGTTCAGACCCGACCAACATCACCCCAGACCGCCTGCCGCCATTGCCAGGCTACTGCTGCCGCCGCTGCACCTGCAGTTGCTGCTACAAGCTGCTGTCGTCGCTGTTTGGATCGCCTGCCGCTGCCGGAGCACTGCCCCCACCGGAGGATGACCAGGCTGTGAGGAGACCTTCATCCAGCCAACTAGGTAAACACCTATATACTCCTCTCTCTCGTATCGTGTTCATTATTATTGTTGTGTCATCGTGTCAAGACTTGTAGTGTTGGACACAAACTCAGTTAACCCTAACCAGGTATATGATGGTATGTTGATTAACAAGATTTAGAAATTGGGTTAATAATTAACCACTCCTTAATCATAAGACCTGTTGTTAGAAACATGTAATTCATCAATAAAACTTAGACGTTGTCAAGTATGCTGAATATGGGAATTTAAGGGCCAACATTTGTACTAGACATAATGAAGCTTCGTACAACCCTAGACATAGTATTCATTGTCTCAAGGCGCACGTTGACCGAGGACAGAACACGTGTACACCCTAGCTACGTGCGCACGTGATACTGTATTCGACCAGTCATGAACTTGCGACAGTACCCGAGAGTAGCATCGTAATCATGTGTATATATTACTTAGTGTCTGATGTCAGCATTGTTATATTATATTGTATGTCTAGGGTCTTTGGATCAGCCAGGAGACGCTGCAGGAGCAGGCTATTGGCATTCACAGCTTGAGGACTCAGGCAAGATACCTTGCCATATTTACTGTTTAAATTAAATGCTGCATATGTTGTATGTTATCTTGCTATTCTATTTCATATGACTGTGCACGTCCGAAATTAATTCGGGTGCTCTCGACGGATACGTCGATGATTTAGTATATTTGGCCTAGTCACTAGTAGACTCATACTAGTTAGGAGGATACGTTGATATCTTCCAATACCTGATACTTTACACGTATTCACTGTGACATTCATATTGGGATACGGGTCCGCGTATTCGACTAGCTATCGGTGCGTGTGACATGCATCACGGTTAGTACGTAACTCAGGATATTTTATTTGTAGAGACTGGCATTTAGATATGTGGTGCGCACGTCAAGTATTCGACTAGTGTATCTATATTGGGCGGGAAGGACCACTAGTAGGCGTATGGGATACCCCATTGGAATCCGTAGTATCTGGAGGAGCCGCGGATCCAATGACTCCCTTTATACAGATTCACCGTTCTTCGGAGCGGTATGGACGTTATATATACTTGCAGATTCTCCGTTCTTCGGAGCGGTATGGACGTTATTATTCAGATTCCCCATTCTTCGGAGCAGTATGGACGTATATATACTTGCAGATTCCCCGTTCTTCGGAGCGGTATTGACGTTATGCCTATACCTACTCATACGTACCAAAGTTTTCCTCATATTACATTCACTTATATGGTTAGCACACCCTTTATTGTATTTACTTTATTCAGTATTTATATATATGGCATGTTTATATGTATCTTGTTACGTCCCTCTGAGGACCTGGTACCTTTCTAGATTTGGACGAGGCTTACTACCCCACAGTGTACGGGCCAGGACAGGAGACGAGGTTCGCTACCGCATAGGAGTTAGAGGTGCAACCGTCAGAGTTTCCATGATCACTTGGTAGGCCTTCTGCCTAGAGTTGGGTGTATCATTTTCAAGTCAGCCGATGCCCCAGTCAATATCTTTCATCTATCATTTAGTATTTTATTTCGTCATAGTAGTGGGTTTGTCCCCACCAGACATTCTTGGTTGTACTATGATATTTGAGACTAGCGTTTATCTTCCAGCAGTTTATTTAGTACACTCTTGCTGTTTATATTGTGGATGAGATTAGATTGCTTGTTGATAATTTATATGGGACATGTTAGTATTTAGGACAGCGTAGCACTCTTCGCTAGGATCCATTAAATTGGGATATCCTCGAAGATGTGACAGTTGGCTATTGCCACGTTGCCTAGTTCCATATAATTTGGGACTGGGGAGTGACATAGTTTTAGTGGTGGCCCATGCAGGTCGACTTATTCGCTTGTGGTATGTTAATGTGCCCAGCGAGCCTGCTATAGGATAAAAATTACTAGGTCTCATCCACTCTGATTACGTTTTTGAACTTCCTTCGTGTTACTTCTAAAAATCTGTATCATGTTTGTTTGATTCCGTACTCTCTTTTTTTAATGAAGTCCTATCTCTTGCGGCAAGATGAACTTGCGCAGTGTACGAGGAGCACCCAGTGCCGTGGTGCCAAGCAACACCACTCAAAGAGAAGAGGTACCCCAAGGGCAACCCCCGCTACAAACCCCGCTGATACATTGGCATGAGACTTTCTAGGGCGATCCTACGCCACAGCACGAGGGACAGACTTCTCAGACGATCCCTACGCAGCATTGTGAGGGCCAGACTTCAGGAGCTACACCGATGTCGCAGACCGAGAGGCCGACATCTGAGGAGACGCCTGCTACACAGCCAGAGGTTCCATTACCACCACCTCCACCCTACACACCCCAGATGCCACAGCTAGATGGACAGCCACAGATGTTACAGTTCTTTCAGACTATGATTCAAGCACAGTGGCATCAGACAGAGACGTTGAGACAGAGTTTGATGGCAGTACTAGAGAGGACACATATCCCAACACCCGTACCAGCACCTCCACCAGTCCAGACAGGTGGCACTGTTAGATGGTTCCGACATATGGGACCAGATACCTTCTCAGGAAACGAGACTGCAGAACAGATCTCCGATTGGATCGCCAACACGGAGATGCTACTAGAGGCATCACAACTGCACCCAGACCTTTGGATGACTGCAGTGAGGGCCCAACTAAAGGGCAACGCCCATCACTGGTGGGATTCCATTGAGCTCAGTATAGGCAAGAACCAGACTTGAGAACAGTTCTTAGAATACTTCAATACGAAGTACTTTCCAGCCACAGTTAGGAATACCCTGTACTCTCAGTTTCTATATTTAGAACAAGAGAATATGACTGTGGTCGCATATGACACGGAGTTTAGCCGTCTTAGCAGATTTGGTACCATCCTGATACCCAATGATCTAGAGAAAGCCCAGAGATTCTATCACGACCTTAATTTTGAGCTATAGAGGTATACCACCACACAGGCGAGGATTTATTACGAGGAGGTTCTTGCAGAAGCGAAGATCCAGGAGGCCATTGTTAGAGGAGCTAGACGTCCTAGCACGACCACACCAATCAGAGCCTAGCCCAGAGCAGGAGGACCAATCCGGCATCCCAGAGTGCAGACACTGCAGAGGATAGCACCATACCAGCAAAATGAGCTTCCGTCTTGCAACTAATGTAGTAAAAGAGGATATTACCAGAAGGACTGCCGAAAGAGACTAGGAATATGCATGATTTGTAGAGCGATCCAGCACTATACCTGGGACTGCCCACAGCGCAGAGACATAGCACCGCTGACAGGACAGAGGCCAACAGCACCAATTCCGAGGATACTATCCCCACCAGAAGGACAGCGTCCACCAGCACCTGGAGGATTTTAGAGGGGACCACCCTTAGCCCCACAGCAGGTACAGTTTGATCGAGCCCGATAGCAGACCGGAGGACAGAGACAGGCCTTTGCATTAGCAACTACTGAGGAGAAAACAGAAGGGGAAGCTATCACAGGTACCATTTTAGTTGTATCATTATCTACAACTGCATTATTTAATTCTGGAGCTACATTATCGTTTATATCTAGTAGATTCGTAGCAATGCATAGAGTAGCTACTTCCTCCTTACCTAAGAGTTGGAAGATTCTTACCGGAGGAGGTATCGTGCCGGTTACCAGCACTATTAGAACGTATTCGGTAGTCGTATGTGGAAGAGAGATGAGAGCATGATTCTTGGTATTACCCATGTCGTACTTTGATGTGGTGCTAGGCATGGACTGGTTGAGCCAGTATAATGCCGTACTGAACTGCCGAAAGGGTAGCGTTACTTATAGACCGCTAGATCAACCGGAGTTCGAGTACATGCGAGGGACCGTCGAGCAAGGAGTAGGATAGACAGCTGGAACTTGCATGGCTATGGAGATTGCACCCCCACTAATAGTAGTAGAATTCGAGGATGTGTTTCCTGAAGAATTGCCAGGCTTACCGCCAGATAGAAACATAGAGTTCACCATTGAGCTAGTACCCGGAGCAGCACCGGTATCTTCTAATGTGTACCGATTGGCGAAGAAGGAGTTAGATGAGCTGAAGCTACAATTGGAGGAGTTGCAGAGCAAGGGATTTATCCGTCCTAGTATATCACCCTGGGGAGCACCAGTGTTATTTGTACCTAAGAAAGATGGAACAATACGCATGTGCATTGATTACAGATCCCTTAATGCTTTGACTATCAAGAACAAGTACCCCCTGCCGCGAATTGACGATTTATTCGACCAGTTGACAGGAGCAGTAGTGTTCACAAAGATCGACTTGAGATCGGGTTATCATCAAGTGAAGGTACGAAGGGAAGACATTCAAAAGACAGCATTCAAGACTCGTTATGGTCATTATGAGTTCTTAGTGATGTCTTTTGGACTGACAAATGCACCGACTGTATTTATGAACTTGATGAATAGGGTCTTCCACCAATACTTAGACCAGTTCGTAGTAGTCTCCATCGACGATATTTTGGTGTATTCGAAGAGCCACGAGGAGCACGAGAAGCACTTGAGACTAGTGTTAGAGACCCTGAGGAGAGAGAAGCTTTATGCCAAACTGAGCAAGTGTGAGTTTCTTCTGGATCGTGTCGCTTTCCTTAGATATGTTATCTCAGGAGAGGGCATCTTAGTAGATTCGGCAAAGATTTCATCGGTAGAGACATGGCCGACCCCTACCAATGTCTCAGAAGTGAGGAGTTTCCTGGGACTTACCGGATATTACCGGAGGTTCGTAGAGAACTTCGCGAAGATTGCAGAACCGATGACCCGCTTGACCCGTAAGGAGCAGGAGTTCACTTGGACAGAGGAGTGTCAGAAGGTATTCGATGAGCTGAAGAAGCATTTGACTACAGCACCTATCCTGACCATACCTTCTGGACCCGGAGGATTCGTGATCTATAGCAACGCATCCGGGAAAGGATTAGGATGTGTCTTGATATAGCATGGAAAGATTGTAGCCTATGCTTCTACACAGTTGAGGATACATGAGAAGAACCATCCCACCCACGACTTGGAGCTTGCAGCAGTAATCTTTGCTTTGAAACTTTGGAGGCACTACCTATATGGAGAAATAGTGGAGATATTCACTGATCAAAAAAGCCTAAAATATGTCTACACTCAGAAAGACCTGAACCAGAGACAGAGACGTTGGCTCGAGGTGATGACAGACTTCGAGATTGAGCTACAGTACCATCCGGGAAAGGCTAACGTAGTAGCTGACGCGTTGAGTAGAAGACCCATGGCATTTTTCTTGACTACCCAACAATATCTGTTGAGAGACCTAGAGTAGATGGGTATAGAAGTCGTTATGCCCGGAATAGATGGACAGTTGTCGAGTTTCCAGTTGTAATCGACATTAGTGGAGAGAATCAAGCCTACTTTGTCGACAGATGCCAGATTTCAGAGGCTTAGACAGAGGACAGAGGCTGGAATACAGACAGGACTGTATATACATGAAGATGGAACTTTGAGATGTGGAGATCGTCTCTATGTTCCAAATAGAGAACTTCGTCAGGAGCTGATGTCAGAGGCACACAGTTCAACCTACTCCATTCATCCAGGAGGCACGAAGATGTACAGAGACCTAAGGCAGTACTACTGGTGGCATGGAATGAAGAGAGAGATAGCACGCTTTATGACGAAGTGCCTAGTGTGTCAGCAAGTCAAGGCGGAGCATCAAAGATCTGCAAGATTACTTCAACCACTCCGGATACCAGAGTGGAAATGGGAGCATATCACCATGGACTTTGTTACGCGCTTTCCGAGGAGTCATAGTGGTCGAAATGCAGTATGGGTAATCGTGGATAGACTTACCAAGTCCGCACACTTTTTACCCTTCAGAGTTGGGCAATCGGCGGAGGTCTTAGCAGATATGTACATGAGGGAGATTGTGCGCCTGCATGGAGTACCAGTTAGTATAGTGTCTGACAGGGATACGAGGTTTATGTCTTACTTTTGGCGGAGTATGCAAGAGAGTCTCGGTATCCGCCTGAAGTTTAGCACAGCATATCATCCACAGACAGATGGTCAGTCGGAGCGCACCATTCAGACTTTGGAAGACATGTTAAGAGCGTGCATGCTAGATTTCAGAGGATCATGGGAGGACCACTTGTATTTGGTCAAGTTTTCCTACAATAACAGCTATCAGGCGAGCATCCAGATGGCTCCCTATGAAGTGCTGTATGGAAGGATATGTCATTCCCCAGTATGTTGGAGTGATATAGGCGAGCGATAGATTCTCGGACCAGAGTTGGTTGTTCGTACAGTGGAGAAGGTGAAGAATATCCAAGGACACCTACGAGCAGCATAAGACAGACAGAAGCATTGGCTGAATACGTATCGACAACCCTTAAAGTTCCAGGTTGGAGATCACGTATTTCTAAAGATCTCGCCTACTCGAGGGACTATCAGATTCGGAGGCAGAAGAAAGCTGAGTCCGAGGTACATCGGACCATTCGATGTGTTAGAACTCGTCGAAGAGGTTGCTTACAGATTAGCCTTGCCGTAGACCTTGGAAGGAGTCCATGACGTCTTCCATGTATTGTCACTACCACATTCCGAAAACAGGGGTATTTTCAAAATTTTTTAATATTTAATATTATGCTATTTATAATTAATTAATTATAAATGATAGTGTATTTGATTTAAATAATTTTGTGCGATGTGTAATTAAATATATAATTATATGCAGTGTTAATTATTTTATTTTAGCCAGCAGACTAGACCTAGTAGCCAGTAGATGAGCACCTGTCGGAATTTATGGAATTTTGAGGTTAATTGTTTTATTTTAGAATTAATTTATTGGAGGTGTAATTAATTACTGTATTTTATTTAATATTTTGCGCATTGCCTTTGCTTCGATATTTGGAGCACTATCCAGACTTTTGTCTTCCAACAAATTTCACAATCTTGCCCTAGACATGCCCGCCTTCAATTCTGCTATTTTTGCAACTCATAATTTTGCTCTTTGTACATTATTTCTGGCCGCACAAAAATCGTCGCGGACGTTATTTTAAAATTTCTATTTTTGTATCGTTGTGCGTTCCAATCGAAAATTGGAGGCCATCTTGACCTATTTTTCGTGCGACCCAAATTAGGGTAATATTCTGTTCTGAGTCTTCTTCAATATTGGTATTGATGACTTGATCTGATTTTGGCCCCAAGTACTCCAAATTAATTGTTGAACACAACTTGCATTTTATTTCTATTTAAATTGAGGATACCATTTCATCTGATTTTAAAAATCCCATTTAATTCCAGTGCCCTACAAATTCAGCCCATACCCATCTTACAGTGCCCCCTGACCCTACAAATTATCGGACCCCGAATCGCCCACCCAATTTTCGTCATTTTATGTGTTGGTGCAATTTCCCGAATTTAAGAGGGCTAAGTTGCAATTATTCAATTGTAGGTGCCAACACCTAATTATTTTAATCAATGAGGGAGCCTATTAATTTTAATTAAGAACCCTCATCCCCCATGAATAATTCCTCATGTTCAATCCTAGCCATTCATTTGAAATTGGCCCATCATCACCCTACATCATTCTCTCTCTCTTCCTATTTAAAGACTTGTACCCTCAAACCCTAATCCCTAGACAACCTAGGTTTTTCCCCACCTCCAAGCCTCCTCCCTCTCATACGTATGTATATTTTCCTCCTCCTTTTTTTTTCCTTCTTCATCTTCTCTTGTCTTCTCCTTCCTCTCTTCTTCTCTTTATTTTTCTTCTTCTTATTGTTTTCTTTCTTCTTTCACTTAAAATTTCGAATTCAAATTTGAGAGGAGAAGGGGGGGGGATACTGTGCATTGTTTTTCCCCCCCCACATACTCTTCCTCCGGCGGCTTCACAGGCCGAGCCCGACCCTCCGGCCCGCCGGATCCCGCTGCACCGGCCTGCTCGAGCCCATCCGGCGGAGCTGCTGCTCCTCTCCGCAGAGAGAGTCCGGCGGCCCACCGATCAGCCCCGACCTCCGGGCCAGCGAGCTCCTCCCCGATTCCTGTTCACCCCGGCCTACACATCACCCCCGGCGGCCTCACTGCGATCCGGCGACTAAGCCGACCCGTCCAGCGGCTGCTCCGGTCAGCGAGTTCCGCGGCCGCTGCTCCCAACGACATCACCGTCAGCCTTCCGCTGACTACTCCGAGCGGCCGACCTCCGACCCCGCTCCCTCTGCTCTTCCTCGGATCAACCCGCTAACGTCCTCCCCCGACCGAGCGGATCCAGTCCGGCGGCCGACTTCCTGAGCTCCTCTCCCTCCATCCACGTCCCTCCTCCGGTCCGACGGCCGCTGCCCGACAGTGCTCCGGCGGCCAACTGCTGTAAGTTCTCTTCTTCTTCCTCTTCCCTCTTTATATATATATATATATATATATATATATATATATATATATATATGTATATATATACATACGTATACGTATATATATAATACATGTATATGAATGTTATTTAGTACATGAATGCAATAAGAAATGTATTAATGTATATACTAGGATATGTATTGTATATAATTATGAGTATACGTATATGTATACATTTAAAACAATCTATATACATATATCTCTATATACTTAGTATATATTTGTTATTTATATTGGTATATATATACAAACATTTAGTATAAATATTTCTTAATATATATATGTTAATGTATATAATAAAATGTGTATGTTAATGTGTATATATAATTTAATATATATTTTGTATAAGTGGATGGTTACATTAGCATGTATATGTAATTATGAAAATTTATGTTTAATATATATATTAGTATGGTATATATATAAATACCTTGTATAATGTATTGTGGGGGTATTCACTAGAATGTATATATGTGTACATATTTTGTAAATGCATGTGAATATATATGTATAAGTATATATTTAAATTGTATATATTTAAATTATGTATATATGTTTTATATATATATATATCTCTATATTTTAATACATATGTATTATATATATATTCTAGTATAAATATGTATTAGCATATGTATTTCATTTAATTTGTATATATATAATGTAAAGTGTTTATATATTTAATTAATGGGAAATTGGCATATGTATATTATTTAATTACTAGAAATCAATTGTATGAGTATAGTATATATTTAAATAAATTCTATAATTAAGTTGGTATATATAATATATATTTTGTATATATATATATACTTGATATAATTTCAAACATATATATGTTGTACATACATTTAAAATATTTCTATATATATATATGATTGATAGATAAATACGTGTTCTACTATAAGCATTTTTAATATATAAACACTTAGCATATTTTCAAGGTATATTTAATTGGTATATAAAAATAATAGTATACGTACTATTTTGGTGTATATATATATATATCTTTATTGTTGTTCAATTGACATAGCTATATATGTGTAGGTATATTTTTGTATAAACCATTAGTACATTTTTATATATATATACATGTATATTTTGCAGTTGTATTTGATTGGAGATATGTTGTATGTACATACAGGTATTAGTTTTATTTAAAGTGTATATATATTTTACTTATATCTATTATTGTAATTAAGGAATATTAAGATATAGTTGGCCTATCTAGTAGATGACCCCTACCGTACCTAGCGTAGCCCTAAGGCTAGTGTATTTCTATTGTGTGTTAGTATAGCCCCTGATACAAATGTCATATTGTGATGTGTTTATAGGACTGTTGGTTTACCAGGGGATACTCTGGAACAGGACATCCATAAATACCAGCTAAGGACCCGAGGCAAGTACATTCTCTGATAATTTCCAATTCTTGATAATTGCTATAAGTTCAATGATCTTGAAATGTTACAACTGAATCTTTGACACTGTGTTACACGGACTGGTATAGCTTGGATCTGCAGTCATGAGATGTTACCTTGATTATCGTATTGACATTGTACACGACATGTATATTTAGACATCGTACATGATAGACTTGACTTGCTCGTGTATCGTGACGTGTCATGGTTGGATCCACAGTACTAGTTGGGGGCGGGGAAGTAGTTAGTAAGAAATGTGATCATAACCTCTTATTGTAGTATATAAAATTATAAGTGTTAATCATGCTCTTCACCCATGATTAGCCAGGCCCTGTAGCTACTGTACATGTTCCCAAGCCGATCACATTTCGAAACTACTATTTCAAACACCTAGAATAGATTACAGTTCTCTATTTTTAATCATATACTACATCACCCGTATATGATACTGTACCTTGTTCTTCCATTTTTATACATGCACTGACTGTACCATATTGCCTATTGCCTGTCTCTTTACATTTGCCTGTCTCTCTTAAATTACCATTGCATTTATTTTACTGTCTTCTCAGTAGCTAGCATGACATGTTTTATTGTATTATAGACATTATCAATTAATGGAACTGTTATTTGAGAGTGTTACTTTGCTCCTTCCTGACTGAAAATATTTTTCCAGACTATGCCTTAGAGGACCGCTGTCCGACACTTATGGTGAGTAGCTGCAGGCTTGATAGTAGTTGTGATTCCAGGAGGTCTAGTTGGAAATTACTATTTTTAGTTAGTTCTTTTAACAGTCTATTGGTACCGGATTTGTCTCCGGCAATTTGATGATTTTGGATATTGTTGAGTTAGAATATTACTTGTTGACTTATGTTGTGTTTAATTTCAATTTCTGTTTCGAAATCTTATCGTGCTGTAATCCTGTGATTGAGTATGTGTTCATCTTATTTGTGTCATCCGTGCCTCCTAATGGAGATTGGATGCTTGCGTGACATTAGATAGATAGTATCGAGACCTTGACAGCGTTCTACCGCCGATGCTGCGGCGTAGGCTGGACGTACCCACGCACTCGTGCCCCTAAACCGGGTGCGGGTCGTGACATGTATCTCAGCTGAGGAGGTACATACCAGATTCGATTCATGTACTTGACCATTCCGAGATCACAGTCGGCCCGAGTTTATCCTACCAAGAGGAGCCCGATGAGATCCGGGACATGAGCAAAAAGGTATTGCGAGGTCAGACTATCCTCCTAGTCTGCGTCGCATGGAGACATCATGCACCAGGCGAGTCGACCTGGGAACATGAGGAGGATATCCTACAGCGCTATCCCCATCTCTTTGAAGGCATAGGTATGTAGTAGTTTTAATTTCAGTCAGTAGTTTTTTACCATGAGTATGTTTTAATTTCGAGGACGAAATGCTCTAAGGAGGGTAGATTGTAAATCCCCTCGACCAATTTAGGGTTAATTTGAATTAAATCTAAAGACTAGGATTAATTTGATACAATTAGATTTAACATGCAACAAATATTGTGATTTAGTACACCTTACCGTTGCTTCGAGGCTTGGAGCGTTATACTAGTAGCTACCCTCGAACCAAACCAAGCCCATGAATACCCTACACCCTTCCATGTAGACAAGCTTCCCACCTCAAAGAGCTCAGACAGGCCCAAATCTCAAGGATAGCCCACGAGAGCCAGCCCCTGTAAATATACATTTCCTCCAACATTAAAAACCCTAAGGAAATCATGAACCCCCTTAACCCTAGCCGAACCCTTCTCTCTCTAACCGAGCACCTCCCCTTCCTTTCCCCCGACTTCCCAACACCCCCACCGTAAGTTGCAACCATCTCCGCCTCAGCCCTCACCTGACCACCACCACCACCACCCCAACATCACCGGCACCGACTGCTATCCCCATCCCCACCAACCGCAAACCCGAGCAATCAAACCGACGTCGAATCCCGACTGCCCAGCCATCTCCAGCACCGCCAACCACCCTGTCCGGCCGACCCCGACCTTCCCCCACGTTCGGACCCGACCAACATCACCCCAGACCGCCTGTCGCCATTGCCAGGATACTGTTGTCGCCGCTGCACCTGCAGTTGCTGCTACAAGCCGCTGCCGCCGCTGTCTGGATCGTTTGCCGCTGCCGGAGCACCGCCCCCACCGGAGGATGACCAGGCTACGAGGAGACCTTCGTCCAGCCAACTAGGTAAACACCTATATACTCCTCTCTCTCATATCTTGTTCATTATGATCGTTGTGTCATCGTGTCAAGACTTGTAGTGTTGGACACAAACTCAGTTAACCCTAACCAGGTATATGATGGTATGTTGATTAACAAGATTTAGAAATTGGGTTAATAATTAACCACTCCTTAATCATAAGACCTATTGTTAGAAACATGTAATTCATCAATAAAACTTAGACGTTTTCAAGTATGCTGAATATGGGAATTTAAGGGCCAACATTTGTACTAGACATAATGAAGCTTCATACAACCCTAGATGTAGTATTCATTATCTCAAGGCGCACGTTAACCGAGGATAGAATGCGTGTACACCCTAGCTACGTGCGCACGTGATGCTGTATTCGACCAGTCGTGAACTTACGACAGTAACCGAGAGTAGCATCGTAATCATGTGTATATATTACTTAGTGTCTGATGTCAGCATTGTTATATTATATTGTATGTCTAGGGTCTTTGGATCAGCCAAGAGACGCTGCAGGAGCAGGCTATTGGCATTCACAGCTTGAAGACTCAGGCAAGATACCTTGCCATATTTACTGTTTAAATTAAATGCTGCATATGTTGTATGTTATCTTGCTATTCTATTTTATATGACTGTACGCGTCCGAAATTGATTCGGGTGCTCTCGACGGATACGTCGATGATTTAGTATACTTGGCCTAGTCACTAGTAGACTCATCCTAGTTAGGAGGATACGTTGATATCTTCCAAGACCTGACACTTTACATGTATTCACTGTGATATTCATATTGGGATGCGGGTCCGTGTATTCGACTAGCTATCGGTGCGTGTGACATGCATCACGGTTAGTACGTAACTCATGATATTTTATTTGTAGAGACTGGCATTTAGATACGTGGTGCGCACGTCGAGTATTCGACTAGTGTATCTACATTGGGCGGGGAGGACCACTAGTAGGCGTATGGGATACCCCATTGGAATTCGTAGTATCCGGAGGAGCCGCGGATCCAATGACTCCCTTTATGCAGATTCTCCGTTCTTCGGAGCGGTATGGACGTTATATATACTTGCAGATTCCCCGTTCTTCGGAGCGGTATGGACGTTATTATTCAGATTCCCCATTCTTCGGAGCGGTATGGACGTTATGCCTACACCTACTCAAACGTACCAAAGTTGTCCTCACATTGCATTCACTTAGATGGTTAGCACACCCTTTATTGCATTTACTTTATTCAGTATTTATATATATGGCATGTTTCTATGTATCTTGTTACGTCTCTCTGAGGACCTGGTACCTTTCCAGATTTGGACGAGGCTTACTACCCCACAGTGTACGGGCCAGGACAGGAGACGAGGTTCACTACCGCAGAGGAGTTAGAGGTGCAGCCGTCAGAGTTTCCGTGATCACTTGGTAGGCCTTCTGCCTAGAGTTGGGTGTATCATTATCTAGTCAGCCGATGCCCCAGTCATTATCTTTCATCTATCATTTAGTATTTCATTTTGTCATAGTAGTGGGTTTGTCCCCACCAGACATTCTTGGTTGCACTATGATATTTTGAGACTGGCGTTTATCTTCCAACAGTTTATTTAGTACACTCTTGCTGTTTATATTGTGGATGAGATTAGATTACTTGTTGATGATTTATATGGGACATGTTAGTATTTAGGACAGCGTAGCACTCTTCGCTAGGATCCATTAAATTAGGATATCCTCGGAGATGTGACAGCTGGCTATTTCCACGTGGCCTAGTTCCATATAATTTGGGACTGGGGCGTGACAATTAATAAATTTTTACACACATATATTTAGTATGCATATAACTAATTTATTTAAATGTTTTAGAATTTATTTTTATATATATAATACTGGAATTTGTAATATATATAGTAAAAAAGAAATTTTAGTTTACTGTTCCCCGGAACAGCAAACTCCAAACCCGTATGATCCTCCTAGTTTTGGCTTAAGGAAATCTCCTTCTTCTTCTCCTATGTTGAATTAAAATCAATTCAAAAACCTTCCTAATCTTTCCTCCATCAGTCCTCATTATTCACCATTCATTTTCTCAAATCAAATATTCCTAATTTTAGACAAAAATCAATAGATTCCCATATCGGTTCTTAAGGATTTGAGAACCCTAAACATCTCAAAATCGATACCAGACGGCCACAAACTACCCAGAATCCCCAATGACCCCCAACGCCCCTGTCCCAACCGCTCTTGGCCTTCGATGGCGTCTGAACCATGGCGATCACCTACGTGGCCTAGACGTAGCGACTGAACCGAACCGGACCCCCTCCTTCCGGGTTAGATTTCTTCCTCCTCTCTCGCTCATTTTTCGATATGATTCCCTGTGTGCGTCCACAACATAACCATATTCCTATGCTATCACATAACTATTTTTAAGAGGATAAAAATTCAGTAGAAATCAATCTGAAAATCTCAATAAAAATATGTTTTATATGTTGAGATCGAACTGAAATTAGGTCCAAACACCTCTGTTGGAAGGTTGTTTTCTTTCGACCTATTAAACCAAAATTTATTTTTCATGTTTTATTATAAAGCCTATATAGCCAAGAACAAAACCATATAATTATTCTAGGCTAAATTATATTTTTAATAATTAAAACTTGTAGAAGCACAAAAAAAACATGCAGGCCGTATAAAGGCTATGCCCCCTCAAAGGAACAACCAAGCCGTAGAGAAGCCATATGCGGCCTAAACAAAATGAGCCCCATAGAAGCTATATGCGGCCTACTCAAACCAAAGACAAAGAAGTCGTATAGTATACTCTATGCGGCCTGAATGACCGCAGAGCAGGGAGACCGCATAAAAAAAACCCTGACACAGCAGTCGATGACTGTCAGACTCTGACAATGTACTCATGATGCCGATGTTTCGAGATTCGTGAAAGATGAAAGCTCAAGAAAAGACAGACAAAAAGTCACATCAGTATATTAATGACCTCGTCAGATGTGCCATGTCACGTGTTCTCTCATATGCGGCTACTCCCTATGCGGCCTCAACACCATGCGGCTTAAGTATACATTCGACCAAAGCCCGACGAGTCTTGCATGTGGACACAACGCCATGCGACCAAAGTGTTCATTCGACCAAGGCCAGATGAGAGCTTGTATGAGGCCACAATGCCATGAGACCAAAGTGTACATTCGACCAAGGCCAGACGAGAGTTTACATGTGGCCTCGTCAAACATGCGGCCAGAGCGTCCAGACGACCAAGGTCAAATGAGAGCATGTATGCGACCACGATAATATGCGGCCAAGATATTATGTGGCTTTTGACTCACAAGATTTTTCTGTTACAACCGAAGATAATTTCTCGTACAGTCAGTAATGACTAAGTATCCAGTTGACCAAGTCAAGCACGCAACAACCCCGAGATCTCTTCAACAATATATCCTAACCGAGACCACATGGCAGCCTGTCCTTTGTATGAGACTACGGTTACAACCGTATTTTGTTGAAGGATTTATATACAGCCACCAAACAGCCATATGCGGCATCGATAGTCTGTCAGTACGATGACTATAAATAGCTAGGGTAGCATACCCTATAAGTCCCCCGGCCAGCTACAAATGTGCATACAAGCTCAGGAGAGAGAAGAAAGGAGAGCATCCTTATTCCCTCATCGGACCGTCAACGGAGTAAAGGAGCCACCACAGCGCTCTTTGTCCATCGTCACTACCCAGATCAAAATATTGTACTTAAAATTTCTGTCTAGGATCTCTTTGTACTTTATTTTGTTTGTTATTTCAATGTCCAAAACTTGCGATGGCGAATAAGATGGTGACTCTGCTGGGGACTAACTTCTTCTCTGATGAGAATACAGTGATGCAGTCCAAGGCGGCCAATCTGGGCTCAACCCAAATGATGCTGGTGGTATGCTTCGACCAACAAGCATTTGAGAACATGCTCTCCTGAGACAGCATGAGTCCTTCTCCAAGGCAAACAAAGCTTATGAAGACCCGCGAACATGGATAGAAAAGGCTGATGTATCTCACCCAACTACGGAGCATGCGCTCTCCACTACTCTCCCTGTTGCCGCAGACGCACATCATGCATCCACCCAGAGTGGCCATGTTCATACGACAGTCGAAAAAGACACTCAGCGACCAAACTCAGGCAGAGGAAAATACTACGATGCCAGAAGTTCGGTGGATGAGACTAGCTTCATACGATAACAGCAGAAGCTGCATATGTCTACAACCACAAACAAAAGTCCACATGCGGCACCGATCAGTGGCCGTAGGTAAATGACCACATACGGCTAGTATAGTAGAAAAACCTTCGTCTTTAACCGAATCTCACTCAGCGCTAACTCTATGAGACATGCTGAGAAATGGGAGGATGTGAACTTAGACTCTTCATACTATGTACCGGTGTGTGCTAGATCGAAGGAGTCCAGGGCAGTGCGAGCTCGCCAAGCTCAAGCAACTTCTTATACGGCCGGCAGTCAGCACGCTCCGCTAGCCGTTGCACGGGCCCCTGACGGGAAGTTATACAAAACTGACCCATGTGTCTGGTCTGTAGTGGCAAATGGATAGGGTCTGTCCCGAAAGTCTTTCATCCATGACTTGGGGAGAGTTCTTGTACGAACTCCAGGACAGGGAGCAAAAATAACACCTACTAACCCATGTGCTCGGTCTAACCGAGCTCATAACAAGGGTGTAAAGGTAGACCAGCCCTCGCTTGATTTACGCAACGTGGTCAACCATAAGCGCAAAGAGAGAGAGAAGCAACCACGGCATGTGAGGTTTCCCCTCCAGGATACAAATGTGCCAATATTATCATCAATTGTTGCTATGCTAAAGCAGCAGTGCCAACAAACAAGCAGTAGGCGTTCCAACGGTTATAACCAAAGGCACCTACCCGGCAGCATCCCAGAAAATATTTGCAATTACATGAGAAGGAGGAGCTATCCTTTGTCTTATTTTATTCTGCTTGGAAGTCTCCCTCCATAAGGGAAGATCGGAGGTCTAGCGCCTCAAATCCTTCGCTTTCGGCCAGCGTGCCGATAAGGCGGACCCAGGGAGTACAGTCGACCGTACCTACAGAAGGAGTTTTTTGGGGCACCCTCTCCAAGAAAAAACTATCAGTTGTTGGGGGTGGTTCTTCCTCAAGACCCCTAGTGCTTCTATAAGCTGGGGGTAGCAATCTCCCAGAACTCCATAAAAATCCGGTATTCCGAGGGGATAGCGATTTCCAAGGAACTAATGTAGAGATTCCTGGGGGTAGTCACCCTCACCAGGAAGACGCATCTTCCTACGCTGGGGTTTGTATTCTCTCGGAGTCCAAAGTTGATGTGACGTTGACAACTTTACCCGAGGACTGTTTGATGCAAGAGTCCGAGGCAGAAAATGCGACGTCTACTGTTCTATCTACTGCCTTCCATGTAAGAATAGTATACATGGTGGAGGACGATCACGAGGGCCTTAGCGATCAACAGTACCTCAAAACTCTCGAGGCTATGATGCACACCATGAGTGTGTCGCTGCAAGCCTTGACCCAGACGATGCTGGAGATCAAGGCAAACATGGTCTCACAGCCACCAAGAACCTCGGGACAAGCTAGTCAAGATCCTGGGGCAAATAGAGACTCAAACGCCACCGCTCCGCCCATCAATGGTGATCACATTAGGCCCGGATCATCTACTCCTTCCATAGTAGATAAGGCTCGAGAAGCAATGCGGGAGGTACGAGAACTGTGAGCCTGCTTAGACTTAATGGGGAACCATGACTTATTGCGGTAACTCGGGATTCAACAACCATATCCCCTCGAGTGGAGATGTCATGCCCCAGTCCCAAAATACCGAGGGACCAGATACGTGGCAATGGCCAGCAGTACGCACCGATGGACAAACCCAATTTAATGGATCCATCAGGGCATACTTAAGCTGTAAAATCAAGTCTACGACAATATGGTACAACTAATCTCATCCACACAAGATATAAAATATGATCCACAGAATAAATAAGAAATGTAAATCATCAGCTAATCTCAACAAAGTGCTTCGGGGAACAACCCGAAATAATATCTGATACATGGTTCAATAGACCAGAAAGTAAAAGACTGGAATAAATAAATGCTGAGCAATAAACATGGATGCTCAGGAAAAGTCTTCGGCCAGCACCTCGTCCTCGGATGGCGGTACAGCTCCTGGATTAGCTCCTGCTGCGGTCCCGTATACCTCGGGATAAATCTCGTCCTCAAATCCTGGGGACATAATCCGGATCCAGGTCCTCAGGGGACATAGCAAGGTACAAGAAAGCTCATGCCAAAATAAATACAGTGCAGCAAATAATGAAATAAATAGGGTAAGTATGTAACCATCTGTGTAAAATGCAAGAGAGAATATCAATAGTACTCAGGTTGAACAACTACAAGCTCTGTGTAGGGGAGCCGGTAGCAGTGATATCATGAGGTGGTCTAGCTCAGCGGGAGACTGAGTAACCGGCATAACATAGTCAACCTGTAGCCTGTGGGTCTCTCCAGCAATAGATGGAACAATAAGGGAATACTAAATAACCAGCTAAGTGATATGTAAGATGAGAGCAGCACTAGAACTCAGGCTGAAGCCACTACAAGCTCTGTGTAGGGGAGCCGGTAGCAGCGGTAATAATGAGTAATGGGCCAAGCTCGGGCTTCAGAGTCTTGTGCCTCACAATAATAGGGGTGTATATATATGATCAGCCTGTAGTCTGTGTGTCTCTCCCCTCCCAATGTAACCACGCATATCATGACCATAACGTCTCATGTCCATGTCAGCGGGATCATAACTAATACAATAAGTCATAATGTCTAGGAATATAATATCTCTGTCAAGTCCTATATCCTATACAGAATTACCACGAATATCTCGGAAAGATCCTATCTCATGAACAGTGTCAAGTGTCATGGGTCATAGTGTACTTGGTAAGACAAGTACGAGAAGATAAAGTGTCACGAGTATCCATCTCTAGATGACAATACACAACACCGCGTACGGTGTCGGCACCCGACTGGTAATCGGACGCGAAGTACGTCAAACGGTCCTAGGTTAAGCATGCACAGCAATATAAATGAAGCAAGGAATATATATAACAATACTGCAGAGTTTGGCAAGGTACACTTGTCTGATGTCCGAATACCAACAGTTGTCCCTGTATCGGTGGATCTTGTGGGTACTCCTCCAAAAGCTGTAATAAACATCACCAACAGTCTCAGATGATGTCAAATAGCTAGAAATTCCTGTCCTTACGTTCAATTTGGACACAGGGGCGAAAAGGTCATTTCCGGGCCAAAGTGGGGTCCACATGTGGGCCACTTTGCACCGAAAAGCGTGTCAGGGTCAAAGGTCTCCAAAATCCTCAAACTCAGTGTCTACAAGTCAGGAACGATGATACGAACCCAACGGAACTTTCAGAATTGGATTCCGAAGAGCCGATCACAAAATCGCCCGTCAAGTGGAGCCTGTGGGGCCCACGATACGCGATTTTGTCAACATTCTCAGAATTGGACCAAACTTGGGTCACAGGACCAGCGTATTGCTACGAGTCCGATGGTGCAAGTTTTGTCTCGATCCGACGTGTGTACACGAAGTTACCGTGTGTTCCAGAAAAGTCGGATATGGGGTATCGTCGGCGGATACGCGTTGATTCTGGTGTGCACGCACATCCGAATCGACTTTTGCGAAATCCTACATGACCGTATCAACAACGCGCACATTTCGGTAAAGACCGCGTGCGACCAAGTCGTTCCGTTTGGCGGGGCGCACTCAGTTCTGGGGTAAAACAGGGCGTTAGTTTTCCTGTTTTTGGATCGAGGTTTGCGATCACCACAGGACGCGATGCACTGAGCGGGTTGCACGGGCACCGAGAGGGTTATACAGTCTACGCGTAGCAACTAACGAAATTGAAAACGGAGTTACAAGGTGAGAGAAATCGGTACCTGAACAGGGCTCCGTAAATCTAAGTTTTCACGCGTCCGATTGTCCACTTCGTGTCCTGGACGTGTCCTCGTGTCTGCCGTGTGTCCGAGCTAGGATCCTGACTCGGGGGCAGCGGAGTTTCGCAGGAGGGTGTTGGCTCGGGATAAGCAGCGGAGCGGTGAGGTCGGCAGCGTTCGGGGACGGCCGCGGGTACTGGGGCCGGCCGGTCGGGCACAGCGAGGGATGGTTGCTGTGGAGTCGGTCGCGGAGGGAAGCTGGGATCGGCGGCGAGTAGCAGCGCCGGAGTCGGGCTGCGAGTGGGGAAGTCGACGGTGGACTGGAGCTCGGTGAGGGCTGCTTGCGGCGCGGCGTCGATCTGCGTACAGCGAACGCGGCGGAGGGAGTTCGAACAGAAAGGGTCGGCGGGGTTGATCGACGGTGATGGGGGGGTCGATCCGGCGACGGCGGCGGGGTTGAGGGGATACGGCGGTGAGTGAAGGAGGGTAGCGCCGACGTCGAGGCGGCCTCTTATAGGCTGCTACAGAACTCTGCGGCTAGGGTTTCCATCTGATTTCGGGTCCGGGTCGGGTTTGGCTCGGATCCGACCCGACCCGACCCATCATGTTGGTTTGGTTCACATGGTGGTCTGGTTCAGGGTTGGTTTGGGTTTAGATTTGGTTCGGTTTAATGAGCCAAAAGTTTTTAAGGCTTAAAACGCGTTTCCGGAGTCCAATAAATTCACCGAAAAATACCACATGTCCGGTTTTCCATTTTACACCATAAAATATTATTTCCATAATATTTTAACACCAATAAACTGTATTTAAAATTCTTAACTCCCAATTACCTTGCTTCTTCGTCCGAAAAATACCGAAAAATTTCGGGAAAATTTTATATTAAAATTATTCTGAAAATTAGGGTGTTTACAATCTTCCCTCCTTAAAAGGATTGCGTCCTCGCAATCAAAGAATAAGCTATTAAAGAAAGAATTATGGAAATACAAGGTTGCTTAGTTTACAACTGCCTCCTCGAACAAGTGGGGGTAACGCTGGCGCATACTATCTTCTCGTTCCCAAGTTGATTCGCCAGGAGAATGATGTTTCCATACTATACGAACCAGTCTGATTGTCTGCCCCCACAATGTCTTCTCACTGACGTCGAGGATGCCAACTGGTTGTTCTTCATATCTCAAGTTTGGGCCCACTACGATCTCGGAATGGTCGACTACGTGACTTGGGTCGGTCACGTACCTTCGCAACTGTGAGACATGGAATACGTCATGCACACCCTCTAAGGATGGAGGTAATGCAAGACGATAAGCCATCTCACCAATGCGCTCTAGTATATCAAATGGCCCAATATACCTTGGGCTCAACTTGCCTCTGCTCCCAAATCTGATAGTACCTCGAGTGGGTGAAATCCTCAAGAATACGTGCTCTCCTTCTTTGAACTCTAGGGGACGTCTGTGCGTATCTGCCCAATGCTTCTGTCTATCCTGAGCTGCTCGTAGATAATTCTGAATCTGTTTCACCTTTTCCACTGTCTGCGTTACCAATTCTGGACCCAGTATTTGATGTTCACCAACGTTACTCCAATATATAGGCGATCTGCACTTCCTTCCGTATAATGCCTCGAATGGTGCCATCTGAATGCTGGCCTGATAACTGTTGTTGTAGGAGAACTCCACCAAGTACAAATGATCTTCCTAAGATCCTCTAAAGTCTAGCATACATGATCGTAACATATCCTCCAGGATCTGAATGGTGCGCTCTGATTGGCCATCTGTCTGTGGGTGGTAAGCCTTGCTGAATTTGAGTCTGGTGCCCAGACTCTCTTGCATACTTCTCCAGAAATGAGATGTAAATCTCGAATCTTCATCCGATACAATACTAACCGGCACTCCATGTAATTTGACAATTTGTCGTATATACATGTCAGCTAGTACCTCTGTGGACTGTCCAACTCTAAATGGCAAGAAATGTGCCGATTTAGTGAGTCTATCCACGATAACCCATACTGCATCTCTTCCGCTGGGGCTCCTTGGAAATCCGGTGACAAAATCCATCGTGATGTGTTCCCACTTCCATTCTGGTATAGGAAGCGGCTGTAACATACCTGCAGTCCTCTGATGCTCGGCCTTTACTTGCTGGCAGACTAAATATTTGGCCACAAATCTTGCAATCTCCTTTTTTATTCCATGCCACCAGTAATACTGTCTCAAGTCTCGGTACATCTTGGTTCCTCCTGGGTGAACAGAGTACATAGAGCTATGTGCTTCAGTCATTAACTCCTGTCTCAATTCTCCATTTGGAACATACAGGCGATTTCCAAACCTCAATGTCCCGTCTTCGTGTATGCGAAGTCCTGTCTGCATGCCTGCTTCTGTCCTCTCCATTAGTCTTCGAAATCTGGCATCGGTGGGCAAGGCCTCTTTAATCTTCTCCACGAGTGATGACTTGACTTCAAGATTAGCCATCAAGCCATTCTGTCCTGGTAAGACAACCTCTATCTGAAGCTCCTGTAGATCTCTCAATAACTCGAACTGCATCGTCAAGAAATAAGCCGTAGGCTTCCTGCTCAGTGCGTCTGCTACAACATTCGCCTTTCCCGGATGATACTGCAGATCGATGTCAAAATCTACCATCAATTTAAGCCAACGCCTCTGTCTCATGTTAAGCTCCTTCTGAGTATATACATACTTCAGACTCTTGTGATCTGTAAAGATGTCTACTTTTTCCCCATAAAGGTAGTGCCTCCAAATCTTCAATGCAAATATAACTGCTGCTAACTCCAGATCGTGTGTTGGGTAGTTCTTCTCGTGGACCTTCAACTGTCTCGATGCATAAGCAATGACTTTGCCATGTTGCATCAAAACACATCCTAGTCCACTACCTGATGTATCACTGTAAACAAAAAAACCTCCTGACACTGAAGGAAGAGTCAAGACAGGTGCTGTTGTTAATCTTCTCTTCAATTCTTCAAAAGCCTTCTGGCAGTCTTCTGTCCATATAAACTCCTGGTCTTTACGTGTCAGCTTCGTCATCGGTTCTGCAATCCTCGAGAAATTTTCTACAAACCTTCGGTAATATCCCGCGAGTCCGAGAAAACTTCTCACCTCTGCAACTGATGTGGGTGTAGGCCAAGTCTCTATTGCCGCAACTTTCTCTGGATCCACTGAAAGTCCTTCTCCTGAGATGATATGTCCCAAGAAAGGCACTTTGTCCATACAAAACTCATACTTACTGAGTTTGGCATATAACTTCTCCTGCCTCAAGGTCTCTAACACGATTCTGAGATGCTCCTCGTGTTCTTCATGGTTCTTAGAATATACGAGAATGTCGTCAATGAAAACAACCAAAAATTTATCCAAGAACTGATGGAAGACTCTGTTCATTAAGCTCATAAACACTGCTGGCGCGTTGGTTAGACCAAACGGTATTACCAAGAACTCATAATGTCCATACTTGGTCCTGAAAGCTGTCTTCGGGATGTCCTCCTTCCTTACTTTGATCTGATGATAGCCGGATCGAAGGTCAATCTTTGAGAATACCTTTGCACCACTCAACTGATCGAATAGATCATCAATGCGTGGCAAGGGATACCTGTTCTTGATGGTCACAGCATTCAGTGCCCTGTAGTCATTGCATAATCGTACTGTTCCATCCTTCTTTGGCACAAACAATATGGGTGCTCCCCAAGGTGAAACACTGGGCCGAATGAAACCCTTCTCCAAAAGATCATCAACCTGTTCTTTCAACTCCACTAACTCCTTAGGTGCTAGCCGATATACTGAGGAAGTGATAGGCTCTGCTCCTGGAGTTAAGTCTATTGTGAATTCTATTTCTCGATCAGGCGGTAAACCTGGAAGATCATCGAAAAATACATTCACAAATTCTGAGATGACTCTTGGGTAACCTGTCTCCCCTTCTACAGAGAGTACCCTAAGAGTAGGCTGAACTCCTTGCTCTACTGCTCCTCGAAGAAACTCAAATTCTGGATATCCAGGCGGTCTAAATATAACCCGCCCAAATCGGCAATCAAAAGTCGCATGATACTGACTTAACCAGTCCATACCAAGTACAACATCATAGTCCGGCATGGAAAAGATCAAAAATTGAGCTCGCATTTCTCTGCCACAAACTACTACAGAACATGATCTACAGACGTCACTAACCAGAATAATTTCACCTTCCGTAAGAATTCTCTTTATCTTCGGAAGGGGTGCGGTAGCTACTCTATGGGTGGCTACAAAGCTAGCTGCTATAAATGAATGCGATGCTCCAGAATCAAATAATGCTACAGCTGGTAATGAAGCTACTAGAATAGTACCTGCGATGACCTCGCCTGCAGTAGCCTCCTCCTCAACCGCTAATGTGAATGCCTGGCCTCGTCCCTGTGCTTGGCCTCTCTGCTGCTGCTGAGCATGCTGAAATAGGGCTGCCTGCGGTGCCAGGGGTGGTCTCTGCTGATTTCCTCCTGGGGCTGGTGGCCTGACGCCTCCAACTCCTGCCTGCTATGCTCCTACTGCGGGATATGCGGGTCGTGGAGCAGGTAAAGCTAATCTCGGTGCTCCCTCTCTGCGCTCGGTGCAGTCTCTGGTCTGATGCTGGTTGGACCCGAAAGCCAGACAGAGTCCCAACTTGCATCTGCATTCTCTCTCAATGTGACCTATCTTGCCGCAGTGGTGACAAGTAGGGAGAGATATGGCCCTGTGTGCTGTCCTCTCTGGCATACTCCTCTGGGTCCATTTTGCTGAATCCCCATGTGCTGTCCTGGATGGTGCTGAGTTGATAGGCCTCTTCAGGTTCGACTCCCTTCTAGTGATGCGCTCCATGCATCGTGCTGCGGCGAGAACGTCGGTATAAGATGTAGGTACGACCGATCCAATCAATCTCTGAAGCTCAAACTTCAGCCCGTCAAAGAATTTCTCAGCCTTCTCTTCCTCTGTCGCAATCAAGGTTGGGGCAAAGCGACTGAGGCGAATAAATTCCGCATTGTATTCTTCCACTGTCATATTGCCTTGGATAAGGCGGTTGAACTTGTCTCTGAGCTCTGATCGTGCTACTGTGGGAATATACATCTCTTTGAAGAGTCTAGAGAACTCTTCCCAAGTGACTCGGTCCTGCCCGAGCCTCCTCTCCTCTGCTAAGCACCAGTGATGTGCATTCTCAGTTAACTGCATTCTGACTGCAGTCATCCACTTCTCTCTCGGAAGTTCAGCAGCTTCTAACTGATGTTGTATATTTATGAGCCATTCATGAACTTCTGTTGGCCCCTCTTTACCAGAAAAGGTACGAGGTTTGAGCTGACGGAAGTCGGTGATAGTTCCCGTCGTCGATCGCCTCGTTGGTGGGTTTGCCTGCTCCAATGCGGATACCAGGCTGGTTCTCAGATACTCGGCCTCCTGCCGATGGGCCTCTTGCTGAATCTGCTGCTGGGCTTGCATCATAGCATACATCATCTGGAACATCTGTTGCCCGTCCATGGCTTGTCCTGGCGGGAAAACTGGCATCTGGGGAGTGAACTGTGGTGGAGGTAGGATATCATCTCTCCGGAACCTTGGATTAGGCTGACCGGTTTGATCGCTCTGCGATGCTTGTCCTCCATTCCCTGGAGTCACTCCGTCTATATAAGTAACCACAGCATCGTGTGGCGTATCCAATGGAATCTCGTCTCTGTTCCTGGGATCTATTTCTCTGCAACCAAAAGATAAACTGTAAGAACGCACAGAGGAATCAATACAGGATGCAAATCAAGTGAAAATTTCGAGTTTGATATAGAGTTCAACAATGGGTTAAATAATGGATGAGATCCTAGAACTTATCCTATCCTTAGGGCAGGCTGGTTCGGTCCCTAAGTTAAAACTGAACAATTTAGTCGTAGACCTGCATGGGCCACTACAAAAACTATGTCACGCCCCAGTCCCAAAATATCGAGGGACCAGATACGTGGCAATGGCCAGCAGTACGCACCGATGGACAAACCCAATTTAATGGATCCATCAGGGCATACTTAAGCTGTAAAATCAAGTCTACGATAATATGGTACAACTAATCTCATCCACACAAGATATAAAATATAATCCACAGAATAAATAAGGAATGTAAATCATCAGCTAATCTCAACAAAGTGCTTCGGGGAACAACCGGAAATAATATCTGATACATGGTTCAATAGACCAGAAAGTAAAAGACTGGAATAAATAAATGCTGAGCAATAAACATGGATACTCAGGAAAGTCTTCGGCCAGCACCTCGTCCTCGGATGGCGGTACAGCTCCTGGATCAGCTCCTGCTGCGGTCCCGTATACCTCGGGATAAAACTCGTCCTCAAATCCTGGGGACATAATCCGGATCCAGGTCCTCAGGGGACATAGCAAGGTACAAGAAAGCTCATGCCAAAATAAATACAGTGCAGCAAATAATGAAATAAATAGGGTAAGTATGTAACCATCTATATAAAATGCAAGAGAGAATATCAATAGTACTCAGGTTGAACAACTACATGCTCTGTGTAGGGGAGCCGGTAGCAGTGATATCATGAGGTGGTCTAGCTCAGCGGAAGACTGAGTAGCCAGCATAACATAGTCAACCTGTAGCCTGTGGGTCTCTCCAGCAATAGATGGAACAATAAGGGAATACTAAATAACCAGCTAAGTGATATGCAAGATGAGAGCAGCACTAGAACTCAGGCTGAAGCCACTACAAGCTCTGTGTAGGGGAGCCGGTAGCAGCGATAATAATGAGTAATGGGCCAAGCTCGGGCTTCAGAGTCTTGTGCCTCACAATAATAGAGGTGTATATATATGATCAGCCTGTAGTCTGTGTGTCTCTCCCCTCCCAATGTAACCACGCATATCATGACCATAACGTCTCATGTCCATGTCAGCGGGATCATAACTAATGCAATAAGTCATAATGTCTAGGAATATAATATCTCTGTCAAGTCCTGTATCCTATACAGAATCACCACGAATATCTCGGGAAGATCCTGTCTCATGAACAGTGTCAAGTGTCCTGGGTCATAGTGTACTTGGTAAGACAAGTACGAGAAGATAAAGTGTCACGAGTATCCATCTCTAGATGACAATACACAACACCGCGTACGGTGTCGGCACCCGACTGGTAGTCGAACGCAAAGTACGTCAAATGGTCCTAGGTTAAGCATGCACAGCAATATAAATGAAGCAAGGAATATATATAACAATACTGTAGAGTTTGGCTAGGTACACTTGCCTGATGTCCGAATACCAACAGCTGTCCCTGTATCGGTGGATCTTGTGGGTACTCCTCCAAAAGCTGTAATAAACATCACCAACAGTCTCAGATGATGTCAAATAGCTAGAAACGCCTGTCCTTACGTCCAATTTGGACACAGGGGCGAAAAGGTCATTTCCGGGCCAAAGCGGGGTCCACATGTGGGCCACTTTGCACCGAAAAGCGTGTCAGGGTCAAAGGTCTCCAAAATCCTCAAACTCAGTGTCTACAAGGCAGGAACGATGATACGAACCCAACGGAACTTTCAGAATTGGATTCCGATGAGCCGATCACAAAATCGCCCGTCAAGTGGAGCCTATGGGGCCCACGATACGCGATTTTGTCAACGTTCTCAGAATCGGACCAAACTTGGGTCACAGGACCAGCGTATTGCTACGAGTCCGATGGCACAAGTTTTGTCTCGATCCGACGTGTGTACACGAAGTTACCGCGTGTTCCAGAAAAGTCGGATACGGGGTGTCGTCGGCGGATACACGTTGATTCTGGTGTGCACGCACATCCGAATCGACTTCTGCGAAATCCTACACGATCGTATCAACGACTTCTGCGAAGTTACCTACACATCCGGAGGGTGTCGGCTCGGGATAAGCAGCGGAGCGGTGAGGTCGGCAGCATTCGGGGACGACCGCGGGTACTGGGGCCGGCCGGTCGGGCACAGCGAGGGATGGTTGCTGTGGAGTCGGTCGCTGAGGGAAGCTGGGATCGGCGGCGAGTAGCAGCGCCGGAGTCGGGATGCGAGTGGGGAAGTCGAAGGTGGACTGGAGCTCGGCGAGGGCTGCTCGCGGCGCGGCATCGATCTGCGTATGGCGAACGCGGTGGAGGGAGTTCGAGCAGAAAGGGTCGGCGGGGTTGATCGACGGTGATGGAGGGTCGATCCGGCGACGGCGGCGGGGTTGAGGGGATGCGGCGGTGAGTGAAGGAGGGTAGCACCGACGTCGAGGCGGCCTCTTATAGGCTGCTACAGTTCTCTGCGGCTAGGGTTTCCATCTGATTTCGGGACCGGGTCGGGTTTGGCTCGGATCCGACCCGACCCGACCCGACCCATCATGTTGGTTTGGTTCACGCGGTGGTCTGGTTCAGGGTTGGTTTGGGTTTAGATTTGGTTCGGTTTAATGAGCCAAAAGTTTTTAAGGCTTAAAACGCGTTTCTGGAGTCCAATAAATTCACCGAAAAATACCACATGTCCGGTTTTCCATTTTACACCATAAAATATTATTTTCATAATATTTTAACACCAATAAACTGTATTTAAAATTCTTAACTCCCAATTACCTTGCTTCTTCGTCCGAAAAATACCGAAAAATTCTGGGAAAATTTTATATTAAAATTATTCTGAAAATTAGGGTGTTTACAGGAGAGACGTGACATATCCACCTAAATACAAGCCTTTTAACTTAAATCTATGAAAGACGTCTCCTCCCCAGTACATGAGCTACTTTGAGACAGCAACAGGGCATCTGCCCCGTAGTGATGCTCTCCTCACCAATCTCTTTGTCAGAACATTATCGGGGGTCGTCTTCGATTGGTTCTCCATCCTCTAAGACAACTGCATATCGGTATTCGACAATCTTAAAAGTCTCTTCCTCGCCCGATTCTATGACGGGGGATGTGACATGCAGATGTCCTCCTTGCTAGACATCATGCAAAATAAAAAGGAGCATATACGGAACGTCGAATGCTACAGGCAAGCCGCGCTGAAGCTACCACCGGGAAATCCTGAATCCACTCTGATGGACATGTTCCAGAAGAACCTACTTTCGGTGATCAGGCTATGGATGGGTAACACCCAATTCAAAGACTGGACGACGTTCATCATAAATGCCTTCGGTGCTGAGAAGAAGGTAAAGGACGCTCGTCACTTGGGAATACAGATCCCTATCGCTGAGGATATAAGAAAAATCCCCTAAAACAACAATAAAAATAGCGGCAATAATAGTCATGACGGCAAGGGAAAGCAGGCCCTTGTAGTTAACTTGACCAAGAATCCCGAGCAGAAGCCGGCAGAAGCTCTAAGGCCGAAAGAGACCTACTCTTTCAAAGACGATGACATCATAGCTATGTTTGATGTACTGATATAAGAGAACAAGCTTCGGCTCCACGGTATCAAACGCCATGTTAAGGCAGTCGAGGTGAATAATCTAAAGTACTGCATTACCATCATTACATCCATCATGCTATACGGGACTGCTACACGTTGAAGCGGTACATCCAGCATCTTGTCCACACCAAGGCCCTTACCTTGGACATCGATGATAATGCAGTTGCCGCTAACATAGTATCGTTCCAGTTCGGCAACTTTTCGGTAATAGAAGCCCATGACGGAGTAATCCCAATTGCAAGGGCAACAATGGAGGTCGTCAATCTTCCTTCAGCTCGCGACTAAATAGTCGGGCTAATACCCCTCATCACACCACGAGAGGAGGTCATGTGGGTCCACCTTGATCTCCCTCTAGACTTAATGCAGCAAACAATGCCTTCCGCTGGCAAGACCAAAGGACACAAGTCCAAGTCCTACTACATGGTTTCTTCCACCGCCGAGGGAGCCATAGCAGGAACAAAAAGATCAGGCCTGGCATACCAGCGAGAGTATGACACCCCTGACGATGGTGCACTCCCAATTGTCGCACCTGCAACATCAGATCCGGGTCCATCCCAGCCTCCGGCAGCAGACAAGTTCAAGCAGAAAGAAACTTGCTTTAACAGACTGCTGCATAAAGATACAGCCCAAGGGCTGGAGAAGCCCAACAACTTTGACATTTTGGCGCAACTGGCTAATACTCGAGAGGAGTTGTCTTTATTCGAGCTTCTTCGACTCTCCAAAGATACTCGGGCTGCTCTTAGTGAGGCATTACAAAATGCCGACACCTACCTGGTGCGGGTCAAGCTGCCAGCTGAGGATCCTGCTGTATGCCCCCACTGCAACAATGTGATGGAGGTGATACCCAGCATTACGTTCTCGCAACATAATATGCTGCTAAAGAACAATCGGTACAATCATTCTCTATACTACACAGGATATATTGGTTCCATTAAGGTGGACCGAATGCACATCGACCCCAGTTCGTCAATCAGCATCATCTTGCGGAGTCTGCTTCAGACTTGGGCATCCCGATGCATCACCTGACAATGACCAACACTGCCATCAGTGGATTCAATGTGGGAAGAAGCTACCCTCTGGGCAAGATCCGCTTGAAGTGCCAAATTGGCGATCTAAAAACAGAGGCCACCTGCTACGTCATAGACGTAGACGTATCCTACAATATTCTCCTCGGACGTCTATGGATACATCAAAACATGATCTTACCTTCAACCTTGCACCAGTGTTTGAAGTACATAGACGATCATAGTGTCGTCAAGATAGAATTTGCCAACGTGGATCCTTTCAAAGGGGTAGAGACTTACTACTCGAATTTACTCCTGTATAAGCAAGTCCGCCAGGACGAAGGAGGAAACAACGCCGACGCCGAAGCAAAAATTGGTATAATATCAAAAAAACCTTTGAAGGCCCACCTCAAGGGACGTGCTTGTGACACAACCCCTTCCCTTGTTATAAAGATACAGAGGAAGGCACCATAACCTCTGACGGTGCGACTGCCAAATCAAAAAAAATACCCAATGCCAGCTTCTGCCCTCGAACCCTTGGTAGTCAAGATTCGCAGGAGGCCTCCAAAGCCCTCGCCCGCATCGGAAACAAATCCCGAGAAAGATGAACTAGAATAGTACGTAGCAGCTCACGCTAACACTTCATCCCTAGACGATATTATTCTCCTAGAAAAGATCCCCAACTTTATGAATAAAGGGTTATCTTTGAACTACTGAGATGTCGCTCACTTGAGAATATTGTACTCCCTAGAACATGGTGTAGGCCTACAACTGCATACACAGGTAACTACTACCAATGTAGTAAACCAAATTCTCCCTAACCAAGGTTCCTACTTTACGGTTCCAGCAAGGAGGAAGGGAGACAAACCCATCATCTTCGATAGGGTTGAATGCCCCCGGTCCTTCATCCCGGAGGAACAAGAGCCAGAATCCGATACTGACAAAATATAACTCTACCAGTTCAGTGTTCAAGCCAAACACCTCATCCAAAAGATAGGTTATGATCTTAAAAGCAACCGAGGTCTGAATTACGACAAAGGTCGACGACTGCCCTTTCTCCTTCCCGCTCCGGCAGGCAAGTCCAAGATTACTACCATAAGAAAAAGCATAGCTTAGGGTATATCATGCCTCCTACAACCCCTGAAGACTCGGATGAAGAAGATGAGTTACACTCTCACTCTTCATAATCTTCTTCCTGTGACTCCGACATCAGTATCGAAAAGATTCTAAAGCAAACATTATCTGCCAACATGGTGTCAGCTGGCCCTGAGGAAGACGATGAGGATCCGCTGAAATTCTTTAAAACAGAACTATAGGCCCAACGCCTAGACGCACAATAAGAGATGCGGTTCGAACAATGAGAATCTTCTACTGAGGACGAATTCGTACAAGTCAATCTGGATGACGAATCCTCTCCTAAAATTACCTTCATCAGCAAGAGTCTGACTAATGGGGATTATAAATCCCTGCTATAGCTCGTCAGGGAATACATTAATGTCCTTTCTTGGAGTTTCGAAGATACGTCGAGACTAGACCTCCAAATTACGGTCCACAAACTCAACATATTGCTGAACGGCAAGCCTGTCAAGAAGCAGCAACGGCAGTTTCAGCTAGACATTATGAACATCATCGAAGCTGAAGTCAACAAACTGATAGCTAGTGGCTTCGTCCGCGAAGAACAACATCCAGATTGGGTAGCCAACATCGTGCATGTCATCAAAAAGAACGAAAAGATCCGGATCTGCATTGACTTTCATGATCTAAACTGAGCCTACCCTAAGGATGAGTTCTCCCTTCCAATCACAGACATAATGATCGACAACATCTGTGTCTTCGAGCGTATATCCTTCATGGACGAATTCTCAGGCTACAATTAAATCAAGATGTCTCTTGACGACGAGAAGCATACATTGTTCCAAACGCTGATCAGAGTATACTGCTATACAGTCATGTCCTTCGGTTTGAAGAATGTCGATGCTACATACTAGTGAGCGATGAGCACCATCTTCCGTGAGCATCTACGCAAGACGGTCGAGGGTTATGTTGATGAAATCATCGTAAAGAGTCGCTCCAAAGATGATCACTCCGATATTTGAAAACCGTGTTCGACCTCATGCATACACACCAACTCAAGATGAATCCCACCAAATCTTTTCTAGGAGTCTCCAGCGACAAATTCCTAGATTTTGTCATAACTTCGAAGGGTATCAATGTAGACCCTGACAAGACTAAAGCAATCATTGAAATGCGCCCACCAAAAAACCTTAGTCCACCGAAAAACCTTAGAGAATTTTATGGCCTTCAAGGAAGATTGGCCTACATCAGGAGGTTTATATCATACCTCTCTGGATGTTGTCAGTCGCTCACTCACCTTATGAAGAAGGGAGTCTCCCTTCTCTAGAACGAAGAATGCCAATGCACTTTCGATGATATGAAGGAGTACCACAAGAATCTCCCAGTATTGGTGGCCCCCGTGGTACGAAGACCCTTCCTGCTATATGTGCGAGCAATGGATCACTCTTTCGGCTCTCTGCTAGCCCAAAAAAGCGACGCAGGTCACGAACAGGCCATCTACTTTCTCGGTAGGATGATGGTCGGCGCAGAGCACAGGTACAACCCAATCGAGAAGGAGTGCCTTGCTCTAGTTTTCGCCATCCAGAAGACCCTGCATTACGTGGCAGGGCAAACCAAATACGTGATCTCATGAGTTAATCCCCTCAAGGTTCTCAGGACGAAACCTGGAGTGGTTAACTCTCGCCTAGCCACATAGAAAATACTTATGTCACCATATGACATGGTATTCATCCCACAGAAGGCGGTCAAAGGGTAGACATTGGCAGATTTTCTTGCAGCCCACCCGATACCGAAAACCTCGAAGCTTTACGAGGAGATTCCAGACGAGGTCGCAGACTCAAACTTGACCATGAGCGCAGAAGCCGTTTGGCAAATATTCTTCGATGGTGCTTCAAGAATAAGGCCCAAAGGCGATATTATCGCTGGCATCGGGATAATACTGATCTTCCCACATTATCTAGTCATCAACTGCGCCTACTCTCTCACTAAGTCATGCTCCGATAATATGGCAGAGTATAACGCCTTCGTTATTGGGCTCCAACTTGCCAAGCAAGTAGGAGTGGACTACCTAGAAGTCTACGACAATTCCAAGCTGATAGTCAATCAAGTCTGAGGTGACTACGAAGTCCAGAATGAAGACCTACTCCCCTACCACCAAGACGTGCTTGGAATAATCTCTACCTTCTAGGGGTTCTTCATAGAGCATATCCCTCAACTATAAAATATTGAGGCTGACGCCCTGGCCGGCCTTGCAGATTCTCTTGTTGTTCCGATTAATACTCATGAATTGATCATCGTGATTGGTCAGGAGTTGGTCTGCCCGAAGAATAACCTCTATCAGTTCCTGAGCTACTAAGAAGAGACGAGCACCAACTTCCAAGACTAGAGACTCCCATTCATCGACTATGCAGTCTATAGAATTCTTTTTGAGAACCCAAAATAAGCCACTTCCATCAGAAGATGTTTCCTCCGGTTCTATTATGATACGGCTACTAAAATGCTGCATCGCTGCGCTTATGACGGTCTTCTATTACGATGCCTATTGAATGCATAAGCGAAGTAGGCTCTCTGCAAGTCCTACGATGGGGTTTGCGGTGCCCATCAGCCAGGGCGAAAGCTACAGGACCACCTACGGAGAATGGGTTATTATTGGCCGACAATGGTAGTAGACGTCATTGACTATGCAAAAAAGTGCCAAGCGTGCCAAATCCACGCAGACTTCTTCCACCAACCCTCAGAGTTTCTACACCCGACTGTTGCATCCTGGCCGTTCGAAGCCTTGGGAATGGATATCATAGGGTCGATTAGTCCGCCTTCTTCTAAGGGACATCGGTTTATCCTTGCCATTACTGACTACTTCTCCAAGTAGACATAAGTCGTACCACTTATTGAAGTCAAGACATCAAACGTGATTAGCTTCATCAAGCATCACGTCATATACCGCTTTGGCTTGCCACAAAGGATCAACCATGACAATGGTCCATATTTTGTAAGTCATACTTTTTATCGGGTCTGTGACAAGAACAAAATTTAGAATGTAGCCTTGATTGCCTTCAATCCATCAGCAAATGGTCTGGTTGAAGCCTTTAATAAGACAATCATAAAGCTTCTCAAAAAAATTGTGCCATCCAACAAATGCGACTGGAATGAGAAGCTGGATGAATGTCTCTGGGCCTACCGCACAACGGTCTGGACGCCAACTGGTAGCACGCGATTCTCCTTGGTCTACGGGAGCAAAGCGGTCCTCCCCTTCGAGGTCCAAATTCTCTTGCTCCGAGTAGCTCTCTCCAACCGGCTAACCGTCGACGACAATCACCGCCGACGGCTACAAGAGTTAAAATCATTTGACGAGAAACGTCTCTTAGCTCAACAGCGCATTAAGCTGTACCAAGCGCGTCTCTTGAAAACCTTTAACAAACAGGTAAAGAAGAGGACTTATGAAGTGGATGACCTTATTCTGATAGTAAGAAGGCTGATGGTTATGACCCACAAGACGGCCGTCAAGTTCTAACCCAAATAGGAAGGCCCATTTTTCGTAGAATCAGTATTCTCCAACGACACCTACTGACTGGTGAAACCCAATGGCGACTTGCTCATGATGCCCATCAATGACAAGTTCCTAAAAAAGTACTACGTCTAAGGCTAGGCCGGTACTTCCCTATCCACATCAAAGACAACCAAGATGTACAGGATTTACACTCTTAGTTCTTTTTTCCCAGCAAGTACCTATGTTCGGCCTTGCCCTTCCTATAAAAATTATTGTAGAAACCATTATCAGTATTCAGGAGTCCTGGATACGCAATGGATAATGGATCCTCAAAAAGTTCCCCAGCAGAGCAGTCCTCAGGTCCACTTGTACACTCCCGCAGTGACCACTCAAACCAATCTCGTTAGACGCTAGCCATGTCCATGTTACCTCTGAGATATCAACCTAACGATCTTTCCAGCGGAGCAATCCTCGGGTCTATCTATATTTCAGGATATACCACAATCAGCAAATCACTCCTCAGTAAATTTTTTGAACATTGGTTCACGTCCATATTACTGTCCTAACATTTCTCCCCGACCGTGTTTGCCATGTCCATATTACCTCTAAGCAAACCTTTCGGGTTTGGCTATCGATTATCACGTCCATATTATCTCTGATATCGGTTGTCATCTCAACTTATCACCCATACTTAACCCTTAGTACACCAACAGTGCTAAGTCCACAAAACCTATCATTTCTATATTAACTCTTATAGGATTTCATCTTGAACTTATTACTTGCACTCTCGTACGCGAGAAGTAATATATCCACAAAAAATCCCCCAGTGGGATATCCTCAATGGTAGAAAATAGCCACGTCCATATTACCTCTGGCTCGCTTCCTTTTTCTTCCACCAAAAATAACGGGATCATACCTAACCTCTCGGTACGACTATCGATCGGCTCACGTCTATGTCACCTCTGAGCTATCGTGCTCACCTCCTCCCCAGTAGGCTTTGCCATATCCTTCGCACCTCTGAGCAAACCTTCCGAGTTTGGCTATGGATTATCACATTCACAGTACCTCTGATATCGATCGTCGTCTAAACTTATCATCTATAGTTAAATTTAAGTGCGTAAAAGGTGTTAAGTCTACCAAACTTATCATGTCCATATCACCTCTCGCAAGGTCTGTTTCAAATTTATTACTTGCACTCTCGTGCGAAAGAAGTAAAAAGTCCACTAAAGATCCCCAGTGGGATATCCTTAAAAGACTGCGGTATTATACTGTGTCCATATTACCTCTAGTACAATACCCAAAGTCCACAACATTCATCACGACAGATACGAAAGAGAAGTTCTAAAAAAAGATAAACTTTTCATTAATATTCAAGATCATAAGTACACACGATGGAAATCCATTATATTTTAAGAATTTTTCATTAATATTCAAGATCATGAGTACAGGTGATAAAAAATTCTACAATCAGAACTTTCTCCATCTAGGCGCCCCTCCGAACTACTGACACCAGCAAAGACTGCAGCAAAACACAATGCTTTCTGGATTATCCCTTCACAGTGCAAACCTCGGTAGATAGAAAAAAATCTATACTGATGGATAGCAAGGGAGGAGTAGAAGCAGGCGCTCTTCAACCATACGGGAAGACGATGACAGGAATGTCAATTAATCCAAATTATATCATAGACACTGCAGGCCCCTGGCCGGTAATAAGCCGCATAAAGGAAAGAAACACAGCTAGCACGCTGCACGAACAAGGACGGCTCAGCGCATGATTTAGAATGATCATCCTCATCTCCTGGATCAGTTCTTGTCGAATTATCCTCGTCTCCTAGATCAGTTCTTGGTGAATAGCCGTATAAAGTTGGTTTTTATCCTGAACAGCGGGTGTTACAATACCCTTCCATGCTCCATCATAAGCCACACAAGGGAGAACAAAGCCTGCACAAGTAGAACATATAGCGTTAGTAAACAAAGACAATATGAAAACCATACGGCAAAACCTAGTCGGCGTATGAGGTATCTTCTATGCGGCAGAGCCACGATGGTCGCATGTCGGGTCAAGCTTTTATCCATGCGGCAGAGCCATGGCTATTGCATGTCCAGGTTGAGCCTTAATCTATGCGCTAGGATCTTAGCTGCCGCATGATGGTTGCCCATCCATGCGATAGACTAATGAGGAAAGTCCGCACATTTTGTGATGATCTCTCATCCATGCGGCAAGGTTTTATAAAGAGTCTGTGCGTGTTCTAGATGATTTCTCATCCACGCAGCAAGACTGTATACTAGTGTCTCTGTGTCCTTGGCAGCCCAATACGAAAGTGGAGTGCTCCCCTACCTCCAGGCAAAATAGTGTAGTCAGGGGGCCATGGGTCAAGGCCGCCCCTGACAAACTCCTCGACGAGAAGGAAGGCAGCCTGCAACATCCTTTGCAGAAAAAGGAGAAAGAAATCAAGAGAGATAAAGGTTCTTCTCACTCCCCTGACTGCCTATTTATAGGCCCCAAAATTGCCTGAAGGGGTCAAGGAAATGAACCTAGCATTAATGGGATAAACCTGACACTCAATCCGCATAATCCTCTTTAATCTCCTAGGAAATCGATATCTCAAAACCATGTGTCAGGAGAGGGCACAAAATCCCAAGATATCCGATCAAAGTTAGAGCCGAATCTCCTCATTAATGAGCAAACAGCCTGTTAGAAAAAAATATGTGGCCATGAGACTCTGCGGCATGCCCTGCATATGCGACCAATAGCACTCGGGCATGCTTCTTTCAAAGTATTCCAAACTTATCATTTTGGAATCTTTGAAAGGGGTCATGTAGAAGCATAAAAAAATATGCAGGACGCATAAAAGCTATATCCCCTCAAAGAAACAACCAAGTCGCAAAGAAGCCACATGCGGCCCAAACAAAATGAGCCGCAGAGAAGCCACATGCAGCCTAAAAATAACCAAGCCGCAGAGAAGCTACATGCGGCCTGTTCAAACCAAAGACAAAGAAGCCGCATATTATACTCTATGCGGCCTGAACAACCACAGAGCATGGAGGCCGCATAAAAAACCCCTGACATAGCAGTCGATGACTGTCAGACTCTGATACATCACTCATGACGTCGATGCTTCAAGATTCATGAAAGAAGATAGCTCAAAAAAAGACAGACAGAAAGTCACATCAGTGCATTAATGACCTCGTCAGATGTGTCATGCCACGTATTCTCTCATATGTGGCTACTCCCTATGCGGCCTCAACGCCATGCTACTTAAATGTCCATTCGACCAAAGCCCAATGAGAGCATGCATGCGGCCATAATGCCATACGGCCAAAGTGTCCATTCGACCAAGGCCAGACGAGAGCTTGCATGCGGCCATAATGCCTTCGGCCAAAGTATCCATTCGACCAAGGCCAGACGAGAATTTAAATGCGGCCTCATCAATTATACGGCCAGAGCATCCAGACGACTAAGGTTAAATGAGAGCACGTAAGCAGCCATGACAATATGCGGCCAAGATGTTATGCGGCTCTCGACTCACATAATTTTTCTGTTACAACCGAAAATAATTTTTCGCACAGTCAATGCTGACTAAGTGTCCAGTTGACCAAGTCACGCACGTAACAACAATGAGATCTCTTCAACATCATATCCTAGCCAAGACCACATGGCAGCCTGTCTATAGCATGCAACTGCGGTTATAATAGTATTCTGTTGAAAGAGTCCTATGCGACCACCAAACAGAGCCATATGCGGCATCGATAGTCAGTCAGCACGACGACTATAAATAACTAGGGTAGCATACCCTATAAGCCCCCCCTCGGCCAGCTACATACGTGCATACAAGCTCAGGAGTAAAAAGAAAGGAGAGCATCATCATTCCCTCATTGGACAGTCAACGGAGTAAAGGAGCCGTCACAGCGCTCTTTGTCCATCGTCACTACCCAGAGCAAAATATTAAACTTAGATTTTCTGTCTAGGACCTCTTTGTACTTTCTTTTGTTTGTTATTTCAACGTCCAAAACTTGTGATGGTGAACAAAATTTAGGTTAAAAATCACAAAAAAATAGTTTTCAAAATATGGAAATTATCGATACAAGGTCTGTCCCGACAAATCGGACAATCTTGTCGTGTACTAATTGTATCAAAAGGCACGTATAATATTTGTTGATGTGTGGCCTTTGACGGAATTCAAATTGGTCGTGTGTGCTTGACGAATTTGACCTGTATTCGTCGAAACTTACCGTATCGACCTTTCTAAAAAAAATTAATTACTTCGTGCACACTCATCATATCGCAATAAAACTTATGCCATTAGAATCACAATGTTAAGCTGGTCCTGTGACCCAAGTTTGGTCATATTCTAAGATGGTTGATTGGATTACCTTTTTGCGGGTCCTACGATTCGACTTGACTGACGATTTTGAGATTTGTTCATCAAAATCCAATTATGGGCATATTTTTGAGTTCATATCGTTGTTAGTCTTATTAGATATATAGTTTGTTGAATTTGGAAAACTTTAGTTTTGCACATTTTTTTGTACAAAGTGGGCCACTTGCGGATCCTGTTTTGCTCCAAAACTATCATTTTTGTCCATGTGTCCAAATTGGACTTATTGTTAGGATTTTTTAACTATCTTGCTCATTTTGGAAATATTGGTGATGCTTGTTTTAGCATCCGGAGACGCTCGTGCATCTCCCCTTCTCGTGCTACCGTTGACCTAATGAGTTCACTGCCAGAGAATCGTCCCGACACCTTTCAGATTCTAGGCAAGTATACCTTGCTTATGACTACTGTTTATTTATGTACATTTAAGTAAATTTTTATATATGTTATCTAGTTTTGTATTTTAAATCTACGCGTCTAAGCTGGACGGGTGCAACGATGGAGTTCGTCAGTTTACATGTCTTCTTTTTATTATATGCATGATGGCCTAGAACTAGTAGACTACCTTATGAGTGTGGGATATTTTTATATCCCCTTTGGCCATGACATGAGTTATAATTTTCATATAGAACATGGACTTGTGTATTCGACTGGTCATCGGTACATGCGGAACGTACGACGGTTAGGACGTAACTGCTATTAGTATATTGTATTAAAGACCATATCAGTTACAAGATGGACGAGTGGTGGGTACAACTTGGATAGTATCATAGGGTGAGGAGGAAAGCTATTAGCGTAGGGGCTATTATTTATTTATTTTCCTCAAGTTGGCCACTAATGACTTGGATAAGCACTACGTGTGTCGTTCATTATTACTTGTTAAGAGATCCCCTGCATAGAAATATTGTCCTCAACTGCATTCACATAGACGGTTAGGAGACCCCTTATATCTTGGTTTGTAGTAGTTATAGCATGTATTATTTGTATCTTGTTACGTCCCTCTGAGGACCTGATATCCTTCCATGTATAGTCGAGCAGCAGTATCCTGAGAAGTACAGACCTGGACCAGACAATGTTTTCGGTGACGAGGAGGTCACACCACCTGAGTTTATTTGATAGCTTTTAGATGGACTATCATAGTTTTTTTTCTTTATTATGAGACTGGACTATTTCTATGCTTTTTCTATCATGAGACTGGACAATTATATTATTTCTTTTATTATAGTCGTTTGATAGTAGATTTGTCTCCACCCGGCTATCTCTACTTTTAATGGATGGTTATTCTGGACTTATTTCATTGTTGTTTTTGCTTAGTTTATGATCCTTATTTCTGTGGATGAGATTAGCTAGATTGGTGACCTTATATTTGTTAACTTGAGTTCAATTACAGTATAAGCGTGTATTCATAGGTTCCATATATTGATGTCGCCTTCGCATGCACGCTTGTTGGCATAGTCATGTGCTGGTCCTACGTAATTTGGGAATAGGACGTGATAATCATTTATGTTAACTTGCTGCAATAGAACATGGAATTTTGAACTTTTGATATTGGCTTGTGTAATGTAGAGATGTTGTTACATTGTCATATGGACCATAGTACTATTGTATAGAATGTGGAATCTTGGTCTATTTTTAGAGTCATGTGGATATTTTACTGTTGTTATAAACATGAAGATTAACGTATTATTATTTCAGAGATAGAAAGATGTGGTAAAATATTTAGGATCGTGGGGTCACCAAGGTAGAATCCCTCTGGTGGGATGTATGGAAACGTAGTAAATTCCTAGAATGGAAAGTATGGAAGTATGAAATATAGTAATGGAAAATGTGTATTATATAGTTATTTTCAGTTTATGTACCATGCATATGTTTTATAGTTTAACTGTTCACGCATTTGTATGGTCATTGGATAACTTGTGCACATGATTTGGGTTCTTTGAACGGTTGTTGGGGAACCAAAACTGTGTCGACCTAAGGGGAATAAAGTTAATAAGTATTGAGCATAATTACTTTAGGACCTTCGGTGGGCTAGATACTTGCTTGCGAATCTTACCATGAATAATCCAAGATGGCTTGTGGTGCCAGTGGCCATCATATAGTTAGGTTGCATGCTAACGTTAATCTATTTGTAGGCCTATATATCTACTTCCAGGTCTATCGGATGGTTCGTATAGACGAATTTATGATAAACTTATATTGTATCAAGGATAATAATTAATGCAGGGATACATTTATGACACATCTTTACATTATGAATATAATAACATTATTACAAGAAATGATAGTAAATTGGATAAGATTTTCTATGTTATATCTGTCTCTGGAACTACTTATCATCTCACATTTATGCGATATATAACATGTTTTTAAAATGTAACTGATCCTAAGGCAAGATTAAAAAGACCACATAATTATAATTTATTACTGTGTTAGTTTTTGTTTAGTTGGCTAAAAGCCACTAACCAGTACACGAAAATATATTGAAACCCCCACCCCCAACTCCCTATATGTAAGGATTTGCTTAGATGTTCTGAGATATTAGTGCTTGGATTGGCAACTTGAAACGATACAGCTAGAGATGTTAGCATTTGGTATATATAGGCCATAATGTATGTAATATTATTTTTTGTATAGTTTTTGAGATATAAGCCTTGTGGCATGTTTTATTGTATTAAGAGAGAATATTTGTAATCAAGTTATTCTTTCGCGTCAATCCGTTGTAATTCCATTGTAATATTATCAATAAAAAGAATTATTTGTGTATTATGTGTAATTTTCTGCTTATTTTTGTTGCAATGACTTTGTTTCAAAAAAAATCTATCGACTGTATTTGTTCTTGCCTTGTACAGTATAATTTAGGCTTGTACAACATCATGTCCAGTAGAGACTTTTTGTTCTATGAAATTGGAGTGTGACAAATTGGTATCAAAGTATGACTTTACATTCTTGGATCCTCATTGATTCTATTTAACTCTGAGTTACTTCTGTGACCAAAAGTCTTTGACCCTTCTTATGTTCTGCTGAGTATTCCATACAATAAGTATAGATATGTTATGATCTTATATGGATAATTTATTGATTAGAGATAGCTTTAAAGAGCAGCAATAGATGGCTTGAGTTGATTATGAGCCAGGATATTTGGTTTGAGAGGATTGTAAGGCATAAGGTTGGAAAGGATATTTGGATATTAGATGATGATTACCATGATATCAAAAGAGGTGTTGAAGTATGTTGTGAGTATGGAAGAAAGTATGCCTAAAATTCAAGGAATGGAAATGAGTTAATTTGTTCAAATAGAATGGTTTCAGTTTGATTTTAGAGGATTGCCAAGTGGTATAGAAGTGAAGTGGATGTTATGTTTGCGATCGTTGGAGCCACCATGGTATGGATTGTCTGAAAGGGATGTTAATTCCATATTTGGAGAAGGATGTTTGTATGTTAATGGCTTACATCCCTAAGTGGTTTATTGGGTAGCCCTAAGGGGTATGGTTGGTTTGGTGATATTGATATCGACGGGTTTAGTAGTATTGGATGGGGGTAGTGCAAGGTCTCATTTTAGAGTTATGTCTGGTCGGTATAATTTTAGAAGTCTCTTATTAGAGTGGTTCGAATAATCAAGAATAATTTTTGGGCATACTAGATAGTATTGGATGAGAATTCAGATTTATGGAAGGAATATTTTGGCTAAGAAATCAATATAGATTGAGTATTGAATTGTGGCTTAAGTCGATTTGATTGAGTTCTAAGTTAAATATTAAAACTCGGTGGTGTGATTGAAAGTTAAATGGAAGCACTTAAGGATGACCCTAAGGATATAGGAATTGTATTGCTTGATGACCTAAGATAGCGTGAGCTGATTTGATCTTAGTATAGAATGAGATAATCTAATATCTAGTTTGACAGATAGTATTGGTACAAACTTATAGGAGTTTATTGAATGAATATTTTTCAAGAGGTGTATATTTGATAAGACTGAGATGTATTGAAGATCGATAGAGGTAACTCATGAATATTATGGCTGGATGAATGATGTGATTATATAGCATATTGGATCGTAGGATTATGATATATTGATGGATTATAAACTTTGGATATGGATTAATTGAATGATATTATTGAAGTTCCTTGTGATTTGGTTAGGTAATCCTAAGCATGCATGAAAGGATATTAGTTGAACTTTTCTCGATAAATGTTGAGATTTCTTGTGATTTTGGTCATTGATTCAGAGTGGCAAGATTGATAGCTTAAGAGAATTTTTGAGCCAATCAATTGGTTGGAATATATATATATATATATATATATATATATATATATATATATATATATATATATATATATATATATATACTTACGACTTTTGATTTGTGATTGAGGTTATAACTTACGATTTGTGATTAAAATTTTACAGAATATAATTGAGGATTAGGATTTACAACTTGGGATTCGTGATTGAGAGTCATGATTTATGATTTGGTAGAATTTACCATACAGAATGAGGATTTAAGCTATAAGAGTTACTTGGATTGATTTTTGTTGATTATGATGTAATTCAGGGATAATTTTGGGTGAATTGACCCTAGGAAGAGATCTTGCGAGATAGACTTTGCCCCATGTATGGTTGAGCTTGATTTTGTTAGTGAGATGGTCTGAATTGGTGCTTTAGCGATTTTGAGTTAGCAATGTTTTTTCGAAGTTCGAGTAGAGTTCCCTAAATCGCTAGAAAATATTTGACCTTAGGACAAGGGATGAAAGATTTGATTTATGGTTATTTGATGCAGATGGTGATCCTGATGTTTAATATGGATGATGTGTTCGCTGGCCTAGTGGTTAGGCAGACGTCCTAATACTGAGTGCTAGAAATTGATTGGATGACCTTAAAAAGAGTTACCTAGATAGATTACGTTAGAATAGAGCTAAAATAGTGAAATTAAGAGATATCCTTAGGAAGAATGGGTTCCCAAATATTTTGATTGATTATTACGATTTGAAGATCGAGATTGTATTTGGATTTCGTGGCTTAATTCTTATTGGTCTTGGTAGATTATACTCAAGTTGAGGTGATGGATACATGTTCTAATATGTTGCAAGCGAGCTATGAATGGAGATTGACTTTGGGAGCTAATTGATGGTAACTTCATATTTGGTTGAAAATTATGGGAATTAGTTTTCATTGATTAGATTATGACATTGTGGCACTAATGTTAAGTGTGGTTGGATTCTTTAGAATTTGAAAATGAGATAGAGTCGGATGATGTTTAAAGAGATGATGATCATATTGGAAAGGATACGATCTATGTACATAGAAGTGTTTTACATTTGGCCAGTTGATTTTCTGAATTAAGAAGTACTTGGGTGATGGAATATGGATTAAGTTAATAATAATAATTTTTGAGATAGTAAGATTCTTCGAGAACTGAGCATTGAGGTATAATAGTGATTAGGATTTTGATGCAGTCAGGTTGGCAAGTTATTTGATAATAAGAAGTGATCTTGTGAGAATAGTTTGAATTGTGTAAGGTAAAATGTTTGGGCTTTAAATGTACATATCGGTTGGATTTTTCCTTGAGTGTATTGATTTCAGTTGGGTAGTTTAGACAGTGTGATAAGTATCTTGCGGTGCTTATAAGAATTTGAGATGATTGATATTAATGGATGATTTCTATATGTATGAACCCATAAAAATTGGATCTAGTTGTCTTTGGTTAAGTTTCCTGATGCTGAATAGAAGGAAGTTTATTGCTTGGGTTATTTCTCTAAGTCTGGATTTGGTTCCTTGGTGTCTGTGTTTGCAGCTTTGGTTACTTATGATATATTGCCTAGAGAGTTTGAGGAGTATGATTCTGTGTAATGCCCACTATGGATGGAGGCAAAGAATGTTGGAGAAGTGATGCAAATAGTTGGATTGATTCTAGCGGTATAAGTTATTAAAGGGATTTTGCTAAGTTATAAGTGAACATACGTTGATTCAGGAATGATAAAAGTTGTGCTTGAGTGATCTTTGAAGTTATACAAGGTGTATTTAAGTTGGATGAGAATGAAAAGGTTTTGTGGAGTTTATTGAGTTCATTTGTTAGATATTTTATTGCAGCTATGGAATGGAAGATATTTTGTAAGTGTTCTGATCCTTGATCGACGTGTTCAGTCATGGAATCGTCGTAGGAGTTTGATTTAAAGTTTGAATTAGAGATTAAGCATGGAGTTTTCTTCACTGGTCAAGTGATACAGTTGGAGGAGTATGATCTTGTAAGTTTCGATGATGAAACTTTTTCTAAGTGGTATATTATGTAATGCCCCACTCCGCATGACGTATTGCGCTTGTTGGTTGGCTCGATAGGCTTGGTTGGACTTTGGTTCATGCAGCAAAGTCATGCAAGATCTTGGTATTCGAGAATATAATTTTTTTCATGGTGGGTGGTTTTGATCATTCTCTGGTTTTGATCATTCTCTCATTTACCTTCACACTTAATAAAATGATATTGCTAGTATTTGTTTCTATGCCATGGGATAGTAAATGATAAGTAAAAAAAGAACCAAGATAGATAATAAAAAAGTAATATCATTTCCGCTAACTTGTATAGAACATAAAATTTTCAACTATTGATATAGACTTATGTAATGTAGAGCTATTATTATATTATCATATAGATATAGTACTGTTGTATAGAATATGGAATATTATTATATTATTAGAGTCATGTGAATATTATATTATTGTTCTAAACATAAATATTATCGTATTGGTATTTCAGAGAAGGAAATATGTGGTAAAATATTTGGGACAGTTGGGTCGCCAAGGTAGAATCCCTGGACTGGGATGTATGGAAACATGGTAAATCCCGGGAATATAAAGTATAGAAGTACGAAATGTAGTAATGGAAAAAGTGTATTGTATTATTATTTTCAGTTTTTTTACCATGCATTATTTTATTTTGCATGATCATTGGACAACTTATGAATAAGTTTTGGGTTGTTCAAATTGTTGGCGGGGCACCGGAACTGTGTTGGCCTAGGAAAACCAGGTTAATAAGTGTTGAGCACAGGTATTTCGTGATCGTCGGTGATGTTAGTTACTTACACACGAAAGGATCATCATCTTACCATGAATAGTCCAGGAGGGATTGTGGTGCCAGTGTCTGTTATATAGTTAGGCTGCATGCAAACGTTAATTTATTTGCAGGCCTATATATTTGCATGTGTAACGACCCACTCTGCGCATTGGGAGAGATGATTCAAATGGCGCAAGTGCAACAACCCGTCCCGCCTTGCTCAGTGAGATGACTCGCTTGATGCAAAAGAATTTAGACTTGGTCTTTCAGGAGTTCAGACTTAGACTTTCAAAGACGTGCTCGGAGTATCGCTCGGCCGAGGCAAATCATCGCTAAGGTGGGTGACTATGATGAACCTGTCTTTGCTTAGCCTGCACACAATAAAGCATGGACGATACATGCTAGTCGCTAAGAAAATTACCTCTTGCATGCTAATAAAGAATATAACGTACCTAGCTAAGGGAATAATCACATCTTGTATTTCTTGTCTAGAACATTGAAAAGAAGTAACTTAGCTAGTAGTGAATTCAAAGGTCTCATGCGATAGTTGGTTCGAACAATTGAGAATGTGTTAAGCAAGTAAGGAGGATTATATCGAATAGGAATTCAGAGTATTAAAACTAATACCTTGTTCAAGGAAACTTAGTGGATCGTACGAGCAATTTTGAAATGAATCAAACGAATTAAAACTTGAGTTTTAGATAGAATAATCTAGGATGTAATCGGAGTAGCACAATGGAAGATAGCGCGCATAAAAAATTTGGATTGAGTAGGATATCGCTAGTTAGAATTTAGCTTGAGTATACATAATATGGTTTTGAATTTGAATAAAAGTTTATACGATATCGATAGTTGAAATATAGCACGGATTAATGCAAGTTGAATAATTTGTGGTTCGATAACTGAGGTAGGAGTTGACGGACTTAATCTTAGATTTGGACAAATGATCTTAAATCTAGTTCGAAAGATAACACTCGACATCAGGCTCGGATGAGAACAATTATCCTGTAGGAGCGCTGGCCTGGTGATTTCACGTCTAGCGGGGATAATCGAACTCTTGGAAACATGTTTGATGATTACGTAGACGAACTCGATAAAATAGAACATAACTAAGGTGAATGGACTTTGGTTAGAGGATTTGAACTTAGTTGTTTGAGGAATACTAGAGGTAGACTACGGACGAATCAATGGTAACATTGAATTCGGATGACAGTTAGGCGAATTATGATCACGGTATTAATATTTATTATATCAACACGACTTGATAGGTTAATATATAACTTGGATGAAATAAAGTGTAACAATAAGGGGTCTTGGTCATTTTGATGATAACCATAACATTTGACGTTCTTGTCTTGTGCGAGCGCAACTCCAAGCTCGCACATGCATCATGCCCGAAGGAGGGTGATTATTCCGCGGGAGCGTTGGCATGGTTATATCATGTCCAACGGGGATGATTGAACTTGCGTGAGATCAGGAAGTGAAAATTGGAGGATCATTTTGACTTGTGGTTTGACTCATTAAGATGAGTTTCAGGATACAAGTGAATCGAAAGTATTTCGAGGATGATTTAGTCTAGAACGTGAAGTAAGACCCACTTGATGATTTCATGAACAGATATGTGAATTGTGTTGGATGACTTAGAGTTATGATTGAGATTGAAGATTTAGATTAAATCATTACTTAGTGGTCTAGACTAAGGAAAGAATGGATTGGTGGATTTTATCAAACATAATAGAGGAGATATACTATGTGAATCGTTAGGTTTAACGTACGATATTGATATATCGAGTAATTGGCTGAACGAACATGTCTTAGGAACAAATTTGCTGAATGGACTCGAACCCTGTGCAATAAATGTATTGATATGGATAGGATGATCACTGCTCGATGTTTAGAATTATATATGAAACGAGCTTGGGTATAATACCATATACGAATGAATAATGGTTTGACCTTAGGAATTGGGGCGAGCATCATGCAACAAATTTGCACGATAAAAATCATGAACTTGAATATGTACCTATAATCTTGTAAGCCGACCTAGCGGTTAGGCAGACGACCATATACTAAGTGAAAGAACTTTTGTGACTGACTTTAGAGTATTGCTTGGGCAAGCCAAAGAACTAGGGAAACAACTTAGAGTTAGGCTTAGAACGATAAGTGTGTGCTATGTTTGACATGAACGGAATGGACGATAGGACTTGGACGCTAGTCGGTAGATTAGATAGATCGTGCTTAATAAGAGTGCATTGCTTGGTTTTGAGTCGGTAAATTAGATAGATCATGCTTAATAAGAGGTATCATTATGATTCGTAAGACGAGAACACTTGAGATTTTTACGAGTAGCTTGTCTGACTTTGTTATCGCTAAGTTTGGTTGAAATGCATATGTTTGGGGGATGTCTTGAATGTGTGCATGATCCAGACTCAGTGATAGGCCGAGCTCGAGTGCAAAGACTCTACTATCGTTAAGCTTGGTTAAAATACATGTATTTCAGTGATGCCTGGAATATGTGTACGAATCAAGAATCAGAAATATGCTGAACTCGAATGCAGTTACAAGTGAATATATTTATATTTGCGTAGATAAGTAAAACAATTTGGATAAGTCAGCCTCAGTCTAAGATCTTCGTACATAGTAGATCATACCCCGCGTTAAGCGATATACGTTTCGTGCTAAGATGCACTAGAGACTGAGTCAGAGAATACGACGACCGAGTAGAGATAGTCAGCTTGGATTGAGTGATAGATTCATTCAATGAATAAGACCGAGCATGCATACGACACAGAATGGGAAATGAGTAGAAAGTTTTGTTTGAACGGGTCTAATGACACAAAGTAATAAGCTTGAGTTAGATTTGATAGTGTGCGATAGAACGGTTTGCGCTCAGGAAGTCTCGAGAACGAGACTTGTTCTGAGTGGTGTATAATGTAACAACCCGCTCTGCATCAATGAGGAGAATCGATTCAAATGGCGCAAGTTCAACAACCAGTCCTACCTTGCTCGGTGAGATGACTCGCTTGATAAAAAGGAATTTAAGACATGGCCCTTCAGGAGTTCATACTTAGACTTTCAAAGGCACACTCGGAGTATCGCTCAATCGAGGCGAATCATCTCTAAGGTTGGTGGCTACGATGAACCTGTCTTTGCTTAGCCTGCACACAATAAAATATAGACGATACATGCTAGTCGCTAGAAAAATTATCTTTTGCATGCTAATAAAGAATATAACGCACCTAGCTAAGGGAATCATCCCATCTTGTATTGCTTGTCTAGAACATGGAAAAGAAGTAACTTGATAGATTTTCTTATGCGTCGCTCTATATGCCAATGCATGGTTTCAATCCTCGCACTATCTTTATAGATTTGATCAAGTAAGATGCACTTATATTTCAAGTAGACTATTTGTATGTTCCTTGTACTGTACGGCTTCACATATTTGTTATGCTCGTGACATAGAATATGTCATATTTTATTGTTTGTTACTTAGACTCATGCACCGACCAGGAAACACAACACAATACAAGTCTTGAATTACCCGGTTTTATTGGAAGACTATCTAATAGTCGTTCCCATCAAGTCTGAATGTGAAAGGATCAAGAACAGTACTATATTTCATTCGTGTTATCATGTAATGCCTCGTATGTTAACTTAGTATTTGATTATCATTGGTCATGGATAACCTGTGCACAGGCTCATGGTTCCTGCGGACGGTATGCTAGAGCACCGGGGTCGATCCAAACTAGACAGGAACATTTTGATAGTCGTTTGCTTCGGACGAAAAGGCGTGTAGCGAGGCTCGCTACCTGCGTTTTATCCCATATTTGTCCCGAGACTATAACTTGTCCATGGCGGCTCGTCGGGTCATAAGACCAAATATGTATTTTCAAGTATATTGTATATGTGGCGGTAACCCGCGTATGGGCTCGTATAGACTTGAGGCAAGTAACAGATATACGGCGCACTCTGTGTACAGATCGTTAATTGAACCAAGTAATCTGAACTTCTGTAAACACCTGAAGAATCTGACTATAACATGCCTGAACAAGTATAATATGCCTGTAAAAACTGAGTATAAGACATCTGAGTTAACTGAGTAAGTCGTTCACCTGAGTCAGAAGCACGCTCATAACACTTGTGTTTGCTTTTATGATTCTTTGATTTTATTATGTAGTTGTGCTTGGTTAACTTGGTTGTATCTTTGGACAGGAAAGGATGGAGTGGTAAGTTGGTTGGTTTCGTCATGTAACTCTTATTTTGTATGGCGTACTGCAACACGAATTTGGCTTTATATCATATGCCATAAAACTGATTGTAAGGCAAGACTAGAAAGACAACTTAATAGATGGTGTAAGAAACTAATATAACATGTTTGCATTTTATTAAGCGGAAGAGAAGCCTCCCCACCAGTACATTCAATATACTGATAACCCACCAGGTTGCTTGCAGGATACGGAAGAACTTCGTTCGGTGCATAATTTTCTCTCGTGCGCGCTAAAGCATGGAGTACACTTTGGAGCGTTGGAGTGTTGCGTCCGGAGTTGAAGCACATATACAAGACATAATGTATTAGAACATCGCATACGTATCATCCCATGTTGTAAGCCACTTGGCACGCCCTTATTTGTTTAGAGAGAGAGAGAGCTTGAGCGACTTGTAATCTCGGCCTTGCTTGTGTCAAAAAGTTTATACAAAACTTTTGTGTTACAAACTATTGAAAAAACAAAAGTACAAAAAGATCCTAAACAGGAATGTAAGTACAATTGATTCTGGGAAAGTATAGCTGAAGAGATCTGATCTGCAGACGATCACTTTACTCCTTGGACCACTCAACGATAAAAAAAATACACACGACGACGGAGAATTGCACACAAAGACAAAGAAATATAGGGAATTCTGTGAACAACTTGGAGAGTTGAACAATAAGAATGCTCTGGCACAACGGCACAAGAAGCTTCTATTTCTCTCACTCTGCTCTTGAATTTCAAAGAATTGAAAATTCTAGCCCATTTCTCTTTATCTGTTTATATGTGCTCCTCTTTATGTGTATTCTGTAGGTAGCTGCCCATAGGTGGATGTCCCTCTTTCATGGTTGCTCCTCTTTCGTGGCCCTCTGTAGGTTGTACAAAACCTGTTTTTATAGAGTTTAGGAGCGGTTATGAGAGTATGCATGCACTTTGGACATTCAACATTGTTTTACCATTGTGCGCGGACTTTTGGTAGATTAACACCCCACGTTCTGCATGAGTGGGTGCACAACTTGCTGCCTGCTTGACACGTAGTCTCCTATACGAGAAAAGCATAGGTCGTGGGGGACAGTTATTTGTAAACCTTTCACAAGAAATATGGCATGTAAGACACACACTCAAAATTGCTCATTGTTGGTTAAGATAGGATGCGCACTTTAGAAGTCGTCTGGAGACTGGCATATTTTGGGTAAGATTGGCACTACAGATTTTTGAGGGAGTCGGCACATTTTTTAGGGAGTGGAACTATGGCACACTTTTGAAGGATTGGCACTACGGCGCACTTTTGAAAAGAATGGCACTACAGCGCACTTTTGAATAGAATGGCACCGCGGCGCACTTTTAAGAGAATGGCATAGCGACGCACTTTTGAAAGAATGGCATTGCTACCGGGTCGCTAAACGACAACCTGGGCCTGCGTGCCGCAGCTCCACTATAATGATGACTTCTGACTCTTCAATTTCTGTATTTGTGCATTTGTCAGCTGTCAGTCTGCTGCATTAAATATTAAGAGAGAGAGAGAAGAACTTTTGTGTGCTTGCTTTCATAACATTAGGAAAGTACGGCACTTTTTTGCTCTCTGAATAGTGCGTCATCCTCTGAAATAAATGGAAAGTGAGTGAAAGTAAGAAAGTATGCATCTTTCTGTAGATAGTGCATCGTTCTTCTACTTGTTGGATTAATTTGTAGAAAACTGCACCATCTATTCTGATGCGCACTTTTTATGCTTCTATAAGACCCGCTTCAAAGTTTTTGAATTCGTTCAGATGAATTCAAAATTACATTGAATTAGAAGCATAAAAGTTGTTGAGATATTTGTGCGTGCACTCGGGACAGAATCATAACGAATTTGCTGACGTGGCTGACATGCACGTATCTTTGGCTTGCTTTTTTGTTTTGATGCGGTCTTTGAGGAGACGCAAAAGACTTTTTTGAAGATGCGAACAGCTTTTTAGGAACAATTTTTGAGAGCTATACCATACTTGGCATGTCTTTTTCTACAAATAGGAGCAAAACTTTGCCAACATTCTCAAACTTATCTCTTTCTTGCTGCAAGACTTGAGCGTGGCCATAGTTAAGTGTGAACCTACGAAGATAATCGTAGTAGTATGGCTCCATCGACTTTCATGTCCGCCGAGAATACGCAAGAGGAGACGCTTCTCAAGGATGGGTGGGAGGCTTGTCTGGAGATTATTGCCACTGAGCTCTTTGTATGATGGAGCGTGGAAGGATACCATAGGCTTCGTCGTTCATGTTGAACTAACAAATTACCCAAAAGACTGTTTGTTGTCTTCAAACCCAACTCGCTGGAAATGCTCTCTTAATATGACCCCTGTGCTAATTACAGGATTGTGATTAGAATCCCAACAGGGGCTTCTAGCGGTGGAGCTGGATGGCGATAGCGGAATAGCTTCCATTCGACTCGCTATGTCCTCCATCGAGTCTAGACAGAAATGGGGCCATGCTAATTTAAACATGGCCACTCCAAAAATAGCATCCTCGCCCACAGTATGGATTTTTTTTCCATGTATTATGGTTTGTACTGAGGAGTCAATTTCTTTTGTGCCTCAATTCATCTACATCGAGAGTAGATGGGACGCAAAGATAGGGATAGCTCTGTGATAGATACCTGTCATATGAAAATCCAAATATAATAGACTTCCATATATATAATCATGTTTTGAAATAAAAATCTAGGTGTGATAGATCTCCATCATATGTAATCATAATTAAGCATCAATAAAGTTTTAGCTTTGACTTTATTATGTTGTATGTATGTTGCTGACTGAAGACTGGTCGATGTGCGCCAGGAAGGATCAAATATGTTGACTTTTCCTTGTCATCTCTCTGATACGTGCACAAATATGTATTCTGAGCAAACTGGGTTTTGTGCGCACTGTGCAGTTTTTTGTGCACATTTTTGCAATCATTTCTGCAACTTGTCTAATCAAGCGCACTATACGATATTTTATGTTGATCAAACAAATGCGCGCATATGAGAATCCTCGGACCCATATACAAAATAATTTTTGGGGAAGGAACCGTTGTACTCTTTGTGATTTGTGTATGGGGATCTGAACCGTCATCCTTATTGTCAATAAATCACGTGGAGAAATTTAAACCGTTGCCTTATTTCTTATAAATAAAAGTGGGTTACTAACTTCAGAATTCTTTATTCGGATCTGCTGATGGCTTTTCAGAATGAGTCTCTAAAGAAGGAAAGAAAGTATGATGAATTAACTATTCTTTCACCCATTACGGATAACTATGGTTGTACCATTACTGCTCTCCTTGCACCACCTTCAGATGGCCTTTTCCTGCTCCAGAATGAGATCATTGATTCCCTCCATCCTTCTGTTGATTCGGGAAAATAAGAAGAATCAGCCGAAATAGACGTCTTACGTAGACTACTTGCATCGTCAGACGTATATATTCTGCATGTTCTTGCAATATTTATGAATAACTCAGAAGATTCTGACCCATCCTCTTCTTAAGCATTTGTATTATCTTTTTCCTTATTTTCTATCAATAAAGAAATTTTATTTCACCTTAGTGATACTTTCAAATCGAGGCCCATTGAATATATATCTGCTCAGAGGTATTATGGATATGGCAGAATAATTTTATACGAGAATTTGGTAGATGTATCACTCAAGGCATACTCGTACTGAGTACAAATGATAAATTTTATACGATTCAATACTATCATAGGTGATGTGGACGCGATAGTTCACTAGTTTACTCCACCGGGAAAGAGGAGAAAGAGTAGTTCAAGGACGAACTATTATCTTCTCTTTTAGGGGAAAATAAATAAAATATGATTCAGAGGTAATATAGACATGAATCATATTACACTTATTGATAGATGAATAAACATGTAAGATTATTTCCAACCCAACTAGGGATCAGGAATAGGATATCCTTAAAATAACTGGATTTTAAGAATGGAACATTTTTGTTGGAGAGAATCGTTTAGATGATCTCAACGAGAGTGTTCCGTTGGATCTGAGTATTGTCCCGTTGGGGAACTTTGAGGACCCATTACCTATGTATTATTCAAAAATGAATATAGGTAATAGTTTGAGAGGCCATATAGGCTATGAGTTGCTGGAAATTAAACAAAATATATCTGTTGTACATCTTATTTTAATCTGCTGGAGATGGAAAAGAATATGCCGTGCTTAGACAATACTTCTTAAGTAATTTGCTGTTGATAGGCATCATTATCAAATTTTCATTAGGCTTAGCAAGCCTGTAGACTCTGTTGAAGAATATTGTCTCCACTACATAAGGACCTCCCCATTTAGCCTAGAATTTTCCTTTGCTCTTATGGGTTGTGATCATAGGTCTTCTCACTGAAAGGACCAATTCACCGACCTGGAATATTATTTCCTTGACCTTTCAATTAAAATTTCTTAAAATACGTGTGTGGTATAGTTCAATGCGTTGTTGAACGTGCAGGCACTTTTCATCCAATGTTACTAATTCTTACAGGCGTAATCGATCATACTTCTCTACTGTTAGCTCATTAGCAATAGATATTCTGAGAGAAGGTATCTGGATTTCAAGTAAAAGGACTGTTTCACATCCATAGACCAGAGAGAATGGTGTACAACCAGTTGGTGTTCGAACTGTCGTACGATAAGCCCATAAACACTCCCCGAGTTTCTTATTCCAATCACGTTTATTGGATGAGACAAACTTTTTAAGGAGTTTAATTATGGTCTTGTTGAAGTCTTCTTCTAAGTCGTTGGCTGCTGGATTGTAGACCGTAGATGCTATATTATGGATTTGATTATTGTCACAAAACTGATAAAATGCTTGACTAGCAAATTATGGCCCGTTGTCATGTATTATCCTTCGAAGAATACCAAAACGATAGATAATATGGTGTTTGACGAAGTTAATTATGTTGGATGTCTTAACTTCGATAAGCGGGACTGTCTCTGCCCATTTGGAGAAGTAATCGATTATTGCAAGTATAAACCGATGTCCTCTAGAAGAAGAAGGGCTTATCGGACCAATAATATCCATTCCCCAAGCTTCAAAAGGCCAGGAGGCAGCTTTAGGGTGTAAGAACTCTGCTAGTTGGTGGATAAAATTAGCATAAATTTGACATGGTATGCATTTACGGGTATAGTCTACGGCATCTTCCACCATGGTGGGCCAATAATAATCTATTCTCCTGAGACGGTCTTGTAATTTAGGATCCGGCTGATGTGCTCCACAGATGCCATCCTGAGCCTCACGGAGTGATTATCTTGCTTCAGGGTTGGAAAGACAACGTAGGAGCAATCCATCATAAGAACGATGATATAACATTTTGGATGAGGCATCATAGTAGAATCGAAGTGAGTGTCTTTTAATATAAGTGACTTCCTTCGGATCTTTTGTAAGAATCCCATAAGCAGCATAGTCTTTAAAAGGTTCTCTCCAATCTTTATCTATGGAAGTCAAATTTATGATATAACTCTGTTCAATATGCAGATTATTTTTGGTACGGAACAATTCTCGTCATGTTATCATAATAGAGTGTCGTCTCTTTAGGAGAACAGCCAATGATGCTGCTAGGTCGTCCAAAGCATCAGCTTTTATATTTTGTAATCGAGGTATATGCTCGATAAAGAATCCTTTAAAAGTAAAAGCCAGTTTGAATGCCGCTTGATGATAAGGGATGAGGTCTTCATGCCGAACCTCGTACTCTCCCCTGATTTGATTAACTATCAGGTTAGAATATCCATAGGCATCAAGATATTCTATGTCTAATTCTTTAGCTAATTAGAGACCAATGAGTAGAGCATTGTATTCTGCCATGTTATTGGAATAAGGTTCACTGAGAGAAATGCTCGATGAATTAGTAGTTTGTCAGGAGATAATAGGACTATGCCAACTCCAGCTACTATGTTGCCTTTGGGTCCTATTCTTAATACGCAGTCAAAGAATAGTTGCCAGGTGTCATCTTCCATTGCCATATTAGATTCTAAGACTTCATTTGGGATGTTATCGTATAGTTTGGAAGTTTCTAGTACAGGATGAGCTGCCAGGAAATCAGCTAGAGCTTGACCCTTCACTGCTTTTTGTGGGACATATACCATGTCATAAGGCGATAGCATCATTGCCATGTAGCTAACCGAGAATTGAGTATTCTCGGCTTGGTTATCAATACCCAAAGATAATTTACTCTGGATATGACATGGATGGTTTGACCTGATACGTAATATCATGTCTTCTGAATAGCAAACATCAAGGCGAGGCATTCTTTTTCCAACGAATTATATCGATGTTCGGTACTGACCATCATGCGACTGAGATAATAGATCTCATGTTCATAGCCTTCCTTACTCTTCTGTGCAAGAAGAGCTCCTAGGGAGTGATCCATTGCTCAAACATACAACAAAAAAGGTTTTTCTACGATCGGAGACACCAGAACTGACGAATTTGTTAAATATCGTTTGATATCGTCGAATGCTTGTTGACTTACTTTATTCCAGACAAAAGATAAGCCTTTCTTCATTAACTGGGTGAAGATTCGACATCGTCCCTAGAGATTGGAGATGAACTTCCTAATGTATGCCAGACGGCCTTGCAGACCACGAAGTTCTTAGAGATTACGCGGATGCTGCAATTCGAGGATAGCTTTGATTTTATCGGGGTCAATATGAATACCTTTGAAAGTTATAACAAATCCAAGAAACTTTCCACTAGAGACTCCCAGAAAGGACTTAGTTAGATTCAACTTCAGTTGGTGGTGGCGCATTAATTCAAACACAGTCTTCAAATCTTAAAGGCGATCATCTTTGAAGCGACTATTGACAGCGATGGCATCCACATAGCATTCTACTATTTTTCGTAAATACTTCTGAAAAATTGTACTCATGGATCGTTAATACGTTGCACCCGCGTTCTTTAAGCCGAACGGCATGACTGTATAACAGAAAACTCCCAATGGTGTACGAAAAGAGGTATATTTTTCATTATCAGGTGACATCCTGATCTGATTATACCCTGAGAATCCATCTATGAAGAACATATGTTCAAAGCCACATGTATTATCGATCATGACATCTGTGATGGGAAGAGAAAATTTATCTTTCGGACAGGCCGAGTTCAGATCTCGATAATCTACGCAGACTCAAACTTTTCTTCTTTTTTTATAACTGGAACGATATTGGCTACCCAGTCAGAATGTTGCTATTCTCGAACAAAGCAACATGCTATGAGTTTCTTGACTTTTGCTTTAATTGCATCCATCATATCCAGGACGGAATCATCGTTGTTGATGTTTTACCGGTTTAGCATTCAAAAGAATATTGAGCCTGTGTATGGCTATTTGAGGATCTAGGCCAAGCATATCCTCGTAACTCCATGCGAAGACATCGATATACTCTTTTATTAGCTGGAGTAAAGCATGTTGATCTTCTTCAGGAAGACTCTCGCTAACGAAGATTGGCCTTGGGAAAGATTCTTCTCCTATATCAATTTGGACTATTTTGTCCTATGTAGGTCGTTCACGTTGCTCAAACTGAAGCTCCCATTGAGTATCCATTTGTTGTGCCCATGGATCATTCTCGAATGGTTCTGATAGTTCATTGTCTTCCTAATCTGGGGTAGTTGACACCATATTTACAGAGAAAGCTTGTTTGAATACATCACTTATGCTTTCGTCAGAATCCCACAATGATGAGTCAGAAGAATGAGAGTGTGTCTCTTCTTCCGATTCTGAACTTTTAGGACTTGTTGGTGGTGTAACATATCCCAAACCACGACTAGTTCGTTAGTAGTATGTTTCCAGCTTGCCTTTAGGAGAGAGGTGACCTATAGGAGTCTGTATACCTTTTACATAATTTAGTCCCAAGCCAGTTTTTAAGTTATGTTGGTGGTGTAACATATCCTATCCCTTGCAAAATGTTCTTAGCTGGTTGGCTGTAAAAATACGGTTGTATCTTTCTTATATCCTCGTCAGAACCATTAGTCTGCGGGACTCTTTTGTTTCTAGATTTGCCAAAGATTATCTGACGTTGCTTGTCCTGTCTTGTCGGGACTATGAAGTATGCATATTCATATAGTTCATATTATAAACTATATTGGAATGGAGATACCACGGGTATGGACAGAGGTTCATAGAGGTGAAGGGCTTCTAAAAAGCCCTGCCCTGCTGGGGTATCTCCCTTTGCTGGTGCGGGGCATGATGCTGTACCACAGGTGGCCTATCTCCAACTTTTCGATCCTGTGCTCTACCAGATGGAGGTACGGTGGGGCAATCTCGTATCTGGTGAGCAGCGGATCCATAAAACAAACACACATTCAGCCTTCTCCTACAAACTTCCCAAGTGTGTCCTGCCTTCCTGCAGTAGGCACAAGTGGGTACTCTCTGATCCTGGCCCTGCTGCGCTGGCTTCTACACATAGGGATGCTTAGCCGGCCCTGCACTACCACTCGCACTACCTGAATCATTCCTGCCTCTCTTGGACTTGAGCTCCAAGTCATCCTCTGCCCTCTGAGCGTCCCCTATGGTCTGCTCGAAAGTCGCCTCGTGGTCACTCCTAGTCAAAGACTTGACCGCCATGACCAAGCCCTTACGAAACTTCCTCGCCTTTGCTGCCTCACTCAAGCCCTCCACAAATCTGCCCAGACGGCAGAACTCTACTGCATACTCGTCCACCAGCATGCTCCCCTAGATGAGTGCCTCAAACTGGCACTCCAAGGCACTGAGCGCCACATCTGGGAAAAACTTCTTCTTAAAAAACCTCTTCAAAGCCTCCCAAGTAAGCCCTGGTGCCGCGATCCTCGTATCAGTGTGATACCACGTCAAAGCGAGGTCGAACATCTGACTGTCCGCTGCCTCTATCTGCATGCTGTCTGGAATCTGTGCCAGCCGATAAATCCCCTCAATCTGCTATATCTAGTCATCCGTGTACAGGATCTCCTCTGTACCCCAAAACTCCTTAGGTCGCATCCTTTGGAAGTCAATGATACTGTCCGGCCTCGGATGCTGAATCTGATCTGCCTGTGGCTGGATCCGAGCCACTCTGTCCACTGCCGTCATGGCCACCTGGTAGGCATTCTCAATGCCCAGCCTCATCACATCCACCTGGCGGTGCTGCGCGTCCATCATCTCCCTGAAGAACGCAAACAACTGTGCTGTGTCTACTGGTGTAGGAGGTGGTGGAGGAGGTACCACCGGAACGACTGGGGTAGTCCTCGGATCGACAGGTGGAAGAGGATCCCCGAGAAAAGCAGATGCTCCCTCAACCGCAGGAGTGGTGAGTGGAGCGATAGCAGCTGCCTGAATACGAGCTGGATGAGAGGTGGCAGACCTCTCGGTGGCAACTGCTGGGACGGTATGATGGGATCGTGTCTTCGAAGGCATCCTGAACACAGATCAAAAAGAAGTCAATACGGCGCAAGATACGATATCATCAAAGAAGGAAAATAATATTTCAAAAGAAAGCAATTTCAGAATAATTAGATTGGAATTGTTCCTAGTCATGATTGAGTACACTCTCATCCTAGATCCTAGATCCTAGAGCAGGCTCGCAGCAGTACAAGTAAATCGTTGTACTACTACGATATCGCACTAATTGTGAAGCTCGAGACCTGCGTGGGCTGCCACCAAAAACGTGTCCTGACCCGCACCCAAAAAATTGGGCATGAGTCATGGGTACGTCCAGCCTACGCCGCAGCATCAGCAGTAGAACGCTGTCTAGGTCTACTATCTAGCTAACAATCTCACACAACAATATATAAGTACCTGTCAAGATCTCAACTCCAAACGGAGGAGCAATATGATAAGATAATCACAAGTACTCAATCACGAATCTAAGCACGATAAGATAACAAATAAGTCTAACAGCTACAAAGTCTACAACAACTACTACTAAAACAACAACAATAATAATAATAATACAACAATATCCAGAATCAAATACAATACAAGTCTCAAACCAAAAGTCGGGGACAAATCCAGTACCAAAAGCTAATAAAGACAACTAAGGTCCTAGTAATCTCGGCTACCAATACGGAAATCACTCTTGAACTAGGAGGTCCCTGTCTGCACCATCGACAGGCTGAGGTCCATAAAATATCGGACACCAATCTTCCAGATCCTCTGAAAAATATATCCAGTCAGGATTGGAGCAAGTACACCTCTAACAGCAGTTCCAGTTAAATGATAAAAACTATAAAGCAGTTGTAGCAAGTAGCAAGGTGAAGGAAATAAAGTATGAACAAGGAAATATATATATATCACTGGTGCATAAAGGTAAAGATGAATGAAAATCAGAAGCAAGATAGTAATGACTACAGGATACAAGAAATCTAAACTAAGATCAAGTGTGTGCACAATAACGTGAAGTGAGTCCAGCAAGAATAAATGTAATGAGTCCAGTCCAGAAACATATAAGTGAGACCAGTCAAGAAATACAAGAGAGTCCAGACGAGAAGAATGAACTCGTGTCTTTGAAATACCTATTTTGACATATAAACGGCTAGGGGTAAGTACGGCTCATCGTGCACTGGGTGTGCGGCTGTTATCATTCCAGATTAGACATGAGGGGGTGATTCCAGTGATTCCAGTTGGGAATGTTTACATGTCTACTCGAGTATTTTTCTGCCCCGACTAGTATAAGTGAATCCAAGACCCGACACGCAAATCAAATATGAGTCAAGCCAGAAACATGAGTGATACATGTAGTAAGTCACGATGTGATGCCAGTAGGTGATGCTAGTAGGTGATTCCAGAATAGAGGCCAGAAACATAAAATTTACGTGTCGCAAGTAAATGAATCCAGAAATACTAGTCCGTGTCGTTGTCACCCCTATATTTTAGATTAAGGGTATTTTTGTCTTTTTATAATTAATGTGTAAATGATTGCATGATATTTAATAATATTTAATTATTGTAATTTTATTTAATTGTTGTACCTTACCGTTGCTTTGATAATTAGAGCACTACACTAGTCTTGTCTTCCAACAGATTTCACACCCTTGTCCTAGACGTGCCAGACTTTTATTTTGATCCTTGTGTGACTCATAACCATGTCTTGTTGTGCTTCATTTTAGTCGTACAACATTCGTCGCAACCGACTATATTTAATTCTATATAAATCTAACTTTATATCCTTGTGCGTTCCAATCGAAATTGGAGGCACAATCTCGACCCATTTTGAGCAACCCAAATTAGGATAATATTCTATCCCGAGTCTACTTCATTCATGACACTTGTGTCCCACTTAATTCAGTCCCTTGTACTTCTAATTAATTTTAGAACATCAATTACATTTATTTTTAATTAATTAAATCATAAACCTCAACTTGTGCAATGTTTCAATTGTTGGGCACTTTCGTACAAAAGTGCATTAAAGTATCCACCCCGTTGGACACGACACGTAAATAACCTATTTTTCCTTCATGTATATTTTTCCATAAATTTTCAGGAGTGTGTAATTCAATATCAACCTCCTCAACCCATAGCCCTCCTTAAATTTTGAACCGATGTAATCCTAGCCCATTGGAATATCTCCATAACAAGCCAAGGCCTTTTTCCTAGTGTTGACCAAAGTCAAATAGTTCTAGGTCAACCCAACACCACATATATAAATATTCTTATTTCTTTACTTTTCCTTTTTCATCCCTTTCAACCTAAACCTAAGTCTCCAGCCGACTTCTTCACCCATCTCATGTGCATCTCTTTTTCTCACCCCGCCGACCCGAGACCAGCAGCCCTTCGCCGGAGCAGCCTCGTCAACCGCTGCACCCAGCCCGCGGCCGCCTAAACTGAGCCTTTCCGCGCTCGCCTGGAGCCTCTGCCAATTGCCGACTTCCCACGACTGAACGCCGGAGCAGCCCGTCAACACCAACACCCGACCGCCTCGCCTTCCCACTCTCGTTCAACTCGCCTAACCGACCGACTCTTTTCCCCGACCACCTACCGATCACTTCGACCCTCGACCCGACCGGAATCCCGCTGCACATTCCCCGCCTCCATACGATATCTCCCCGCGGAATGACTGTACCTCAGTCCCCATTCCGGTCAGAACCCGACCGCCCATCCCTCCTCGTCACAGTCCCGACCTCGTCTGAACACCCACGTCGACTTCATCTCAACATCCACCACGCACCACCAGCACCTTCGTCATCATCACCATCATCATCGTCGTCTTCGGCGCTCTCGTGCACGTGCACGCCGAGGCCGAGGTGAGGAGTATTTCCTCTTGTGCATTGTTGTGCGCATACGCGTATTCTTCATTGTATGCATGCAAATATTTAGCTATGGTAGTATACACGTATGGTATATTGGTACATGGGTGTAGGCACTTAGTATATGTATTTGTTTTCAGTATGGGTTAGTATACGTATATCGTATATTTGGTATATAATTGGTATATATATATATATATATATATATATATATATATATAGTATGAACTCAATTAGTATATATATACGTATGTATATGTATTGTATATGTATTTAATTTGGTGTATATGTATATTATAAGTATTAATGCTAGGTAATAATAGGTAGAAATCATATATGTACTAGATGACTTGAATGTAACTACGGATACCTGTAGTTACATTGACCTGTGACCACATAGCATGATAGCAGACTGCCATATGTACACCGACATACTGGCAAGACCCATATCATTGACTGTCTGTTATGCACAGCAACTACAGACATGACACCTTAGCGTAGTCTCTGAGATCATTGTGTTTGATTATGTGTTAGTGTAATATCTGATGCAATATTGTATTATATGATATGTCTATAGGACTGTTGGATCATTCAGACGATACTTTGGAACCAGGATATTGGTATTGCCAGCTAAGGATCACAGGCGAGTACATTCTCTGACAGTTTCCATTATGTTGATTATCTCTATAATTCTAGTTGTATAGCATACATGACTCTGACACTGTTGTTTACATGAGTTGGCATCATCGAGACCTGTCACGAGGAGTCGTGATTTGGAATCCATCGTGCTAGCTGGGGAGAATGGGGAAATATTAGTAGCTTATGTGATCATACCCAACTTTACATGCATCATAGCTCACCCATACCTCACGTCGGTGCAGCCTAACCATTACATGCCTCATAGCCTGTTATATATGATTAGCCTGACTATTGCTTGTATCATAGCTATCCGGATGGTTAGCCTGACCTTACATGAATCATAGCTAGTCATACGTAACAAGCCTGATCAGTCCCATACCGATCACATGATATGCTGATGTTTCACACACTTAGTTAGATGTTCTTGACATGTATCTCTAGTATATTGACATAGCATTCCTTATGTTCTAGTCATAATTCTAGCATTCACCTATATATACCAGTTCATTGTTCTAGCGTGTACTTGTATTTCTATTTCATTGCTAGATGTACATTGATGATGACATATGCTCCAGTACTTCATTATTCCAGTACTTCATTATTCCAGTATTTCTTATTGCCAGTATTCATATCTGTCTTGTATTTCTTTACACTGTGTTATAGTTTTTGTTAATATATGTGGAACTGCTGTTAGTGCTTGTACTTCATTCCAATCCTGACTGGATATTTTTTCCAAACGATCTTGAGGATTTATGTACTACACACTATGGACCGGGTATAGATGCAGACTACACACCAGAGATCTTAAAGGAGATTATTCCTTTAGAGGAGACATTACCTGCAGCAATCTAGATAGTATTTATCTTATGCATCTGAGACTTATTGAGGTTATTGAGTTTACGTTTAGACTTATTCTTAGTTTATGTTGAGACTTGTGGAGACTTTATATTGGACAGCTAGGCTGTGATTTATCTTTATTTTGAGACATTGTGGTTGACTATGTCTTTCTTCTTATCTCTTATCGTGCCTTATACTTTTATAGTGGTTGTGATTGAGTTTACATTATGAGATATTGTGAGATGTATATTGTTCTCCTTATGGAGATTGATATCATTGACAGGTATTTAGTTATGTTAGTATTATTGTGACCCAGACAGTGTTCTACCGCCGATGCTGCGGCATAGGTTGGACGTACCCGCGCACTCATGCCCCTATACCGGGTGCGGGTCGTGACACGTTTTTAGTGGTGGCCCATGCAGGTCTAGTTTTATAAATTGTGCGATATCGTGGTAGTGTGACAACTTAGTTGTATTGCTGCGAGCCTGCGATAGGATATAGGAAATATGATTTAGGATGAGAGTATGCTCAATCACACTAGGAAATTCTGATCTTTACAACAATATTATGAATGATTGTTCCTTTAGAATTTTACTGTCCTTCCTTGATAATATCATATCTATCACCTTAATTGATTCTTTTCGGTCTGTCTTCAGGATGCCGCCGCAGACTAGATATCTGAGAGCGGGAGCATCAACTTCAGAGGGGCCTGACACCTCTCGACCTGACGAACAGACATCCGAAGTTCCTACTACATCTCCTGTTCATGTAGGAGTATCTGCAGCTAACGGGATTCCTACCCCACCAGTTCAGAGGATTGCCCCAGCTATGACGGACAACCTTCCACCACCACCGATACCGATTCCCGGAGGAGTGCCTACTGACGGGGCACAGATGTTCGTATTGATCCAGGGCATGCTAGAGGCCCAGAGAGTGACAGCAGAAGCTCAGTGTGTTCAAGCTGAGGCCCAGAGAGTGCAAGCAGAGGCACACCAGGCGCAGACATAGCTAATGAGAGAGAGCATGGAGAATGCTTATCAGGTGGCTCTCCAGGCTGTGGAGAGAGTAGCACGACAACCGCAGCATCCTGGCCAGCAGTACCAGAGGCCAGGTACTATAGTGGACTTCAAGAGGATGATGCCTCAAGAGTTCAAAGGCACTGAAGGAATACTCTATACTGACGATTGGTTAGAGGACATAGAGAGGAACTTGCGCTTAGCACAGATTTCGGAGATTCTTCAGATCGAGGTCGCCGGTAGTCAGATGTTCGATATCGCGCTGACGTGGTATCGTACAGAGCCGAGACTCGTTGTTGAAGGACTTACTTGGGAGGACTTCAAGGAGATCTTTAAGTGTCACGACCTGCACCCGGTATAGGGGCACGAGTGCGTGGGTACGTCCAGCCTACACAGCAGCATCGGCGGTAGAACGCTGTCTAGGTCATGATACTATCTAAACATTCTCACATGAATGTCCAACTCCATAAGGAGACACAGATATCATAATATAATACGGAATACTCAATCACATAAACTCGAGCACGATGAGATATCAAAGAAAGCAAATGAAATACAAGACAAGTCTAGACAATAATAAATAGTCTAACCTGCAATCAATAACATCCAGTTTCCATGTATGCTGGAAACAAGTCCTCTAAGTCATAGTCTGGAAAAATATTTTTAGTCAGGATGGAGCAAAGTACATCTCAAATAACAGTTCCAGTTAATTGATAAGGACTATAAAACAATAAATAGATGATAATATATATACTGAGAGAAGATAATGAATAAATGCAATGGCAAAATAAAAAGAACAGGCAATATAGGCAATATGGTACAGTCAGTGCATATATGAAATAAAGAGAACGAGGTACAACATCATATACGGGTGATGTAGTATATGAACAGAAAAAGAGAACTGTAACTATTCTAAGTATTTGAAATCGTAGTTTCGAAATGTGATCGGCTTGGGAACTTGTACGATGACTACATGGCCTGGCTAATCATACGTGAGGTACATAATTAACACTATCAATGTCTACACTTGTACGATAGGTATTTTGATCACATCTCTCACTAGCAATTTTCCCACCCCCAACTAGTACTGTAGATCCAATCATGACACGTCATGATACACGATCAATGTCCAATATATCATGTACAATGTCTAATATTAATGTCTAAATCAATATCGTATACAATGTCAATACGATAACCAATATAACATCTTATGACTAAAGATCCAATCTATATACTAGTCCGTGTAGCACAGTGTCAAGAGTCAGATGTAACATTTCTAAATACTTGAATTATAGAAATTATCAAATAATAGAAATTATCAGAGAATGTACTCGCCTTGGGTCCTTAGCTGGCAATACCAATGTCCTGCTCCTGAAGTCTCACAGAACAATCCAACAGTCCTATAGACATATCATATAATACAATATTGCATCAGACATTACTCTAACACCCAATTATAAATACATTGAACTCAGGGCTACGCTAGGTATGACTCTGGTCAACTAGGGTCAAGTGTGCGTCTAATTGTACGGGTGTCGCGTCTGAAATTGATGTGCATAACAGACAGTCAATGATACGGGTCTTGTCAGTACGTCAGTGTACATATGGCAGTCTGCTAACATGCTACGTGGTCACACTTGGGTCATTTAGTAGATAGACATATAATACATAGTATTATCTATCATATACATTAATACTAATTAATTATAATTATAATAGATATATGTATATACATACTTAATAGAATTTATTATGTACATATATATTAAACATGTACTAGGGATACATGTTCAATACATATACATATGTATATATATATACTTACTTGAGAATTATACTATATATATATATATATATATATATATATATATATATATATATATATATATATATATATATACCAAAATATATTTCAACATATACTAATACATGTACCATACATACTTACAAATTTGGTGACTATACTTTATAGATATATCTACGTACATGTATATCAATATACACATAATAACTATATTCATATACTAAATACTCAACACGTCTAAATACGTGTGCCAATACGTACATAACAATTATATACATATACACACAAAATGAAGGAGGAGGGACATGTTTGAACCTGTGCACGTGCACGAGATCGGCTTGGCGACGACAACGACGATGGCGATGGTGATGAAGGTGATCGTGATGGTGAAGGCGATGATGATGGTGATAATTGGTGGGATGATGGTGGTGATGGTAATGGTCATGGTGGAGATGATGATGAAGATGATGGCGATAATTGGTGGCTGCCGGAGGAGCTCAGGCGAGGTGCTCAGGTAGTGGTGCGGGGTGAGGGGAAGAGAACGGCTACGGGATGACAGGGAGGTGGAGATGCTGCTGGTGGTGGTGCAAGGGAAAGCTGATCGGGGAAGATGACCGGAGGGTGCATCGGGTCGACAAGGATGGAGTCTGGGCTCTGGTCGAGATGCTACTCCGGTAGGTCGGCTCGCGAGTTTGAGGAGAGGCGGAGGTCATCGTGTGGAGTCGACGAGGGCGGTGGGGTAGTCGACTGATCAGTCGGGGATCCGACGGGGAGATCGTGTCGAGGAGTGCAGTCGATGGTGGGTCAGCGGGATGCTGGAGGCGGTAGATCCAGTCGAACTCCGGTGGTGGGCGAGTTCGAGGAGGAGGAAGGGAAGAGGGTTGATGCGAGCGAGAAGAGGCGGGTCTCCTCTGGTCCAGGCAGAGATGGCCGGTGGGGACTGGTTGGTTCCGGCGGGTCGAGGGGTTGAAGAGGGGGGGAAGGAGAAGAAGAAGATGATGAATAGGGATATGGGGGGTTGTCGGCTGAGAAGAATTTTTAGGTGTTTGGGAAAAAATAAGAAAAGAAAAGAAAGGAATATATATACATGTGTAGGTCTTGGTTTGACCTAGAAATTGACTTAGTCAAATCCCCTTGGGTTTGGGCCTTGTCATGGAGATATGTCAAGGGCCATGATTTAAATGGGTTCAAAATGAATGGCTAGGATTCAATTGGTTCGAGGTTTGAGGGCTATGGTTCAAGGAGGTTGTTATTGAATTACACACTCTCAAAAATTATAAAAAAATATACATTAAGGAGAAATAGGTTAATTCATGTGTCATATCCAACGGGGTGGACACCTTAATGCACTTTTGCATAAAAGTGCCCAACAATTAGAAAATGTACAAAGTTGGGTTTTGGTTTTATTTAATTAAAATAAATACGATTGGTGTTCTAAAATTAATTAGAAGTACAAGGGGCTGAAATTAAGTGGGACACAAGTGTCATGGACATAGAAGACTCAGAATAGAATATTACCCTAATTTGGGTTAATCAAAATTGGTCGAGATTGTGTCTCCAATTTCGATTGGAATGCACAAGAATACAAGGTTAGATTTATTAGAATTAAATAATAAACATTTGCGACGAATATTGTGTGACTAAAATGAAGCACAAGGAAGCATAATTATGAGTTACACAAAGATCAGAATAGAAGGCAGGCACGACTAGGACAAGGTTGTAAAATTTGTTGGAAAGCAAAAGCTAGGGTAGCGCTCCAAATATTGAAGCAACGGTAAGGCGAAACAATCAAATAAAATTACAGTAATTAAATATAATTTAATATTATGCAAATCATTTACACATTAATTTATAAAAAGACAAAAATACCCCTAATCTGAAATATGGGGGTGACAAGTCTACCCTCCTTAAAAGAATTTCATCCTCGAAATTCAAGATCCTCAACAGTTGTATTTATTCATTATATTATTTTGCCATCAAAATTAAATTCATCAAATCATATAATCATGAAGTAATCCATATTTTTATTTCATAATTTCTTTCAAAATTTTATAAGTATCATATTCCTGCAAATCTTCAAATTTAAAGATCAAATTACATTCTTATCACAATCTCCTCCAAAATTTTAAGTTAATAACTAAATACTCAAATTTAATATCCAATCCTCTAATTTAAATCCAATCAATGCATATTATAAAATTGAATCTCATCCCAAAATTTAAATTCAACACTAATCTATTTGTGTTCTTATTCCTTGATTTTTTTTCACATAATACTCAACGATGTAATACTTATGAAATCTTTAATACAATATTCAAAATATAAGTTCATAACTTGCAGTCCAATAAATATAATGATAACCTTCTTAAATTTCTCAAAATTTGATGATAAATTCAATCATACCACAATCTTCATAAGAATCAATATTTTAACGAATCGTCAATTCTGCCATATTAAGTTCTCAACTCTTTATTTAAATTAATGTTTATCCTCGAAATTTAAGGCACATTGTCTCTCTCTGTCAAATCATAACCTCTTCATTAATTCTTTACTACGGTCAAACCCTCAACAATCAAAGTCTAAGAGAATCCTACCTACAGTACCAATACTAACTATAATGGCACCTATTATAGAACTATTGCTACAAGGTACTACGCTACGGGTTAACTCTATATTGATGCCTACTCTCACATGTCCAACTAAGAAATACTTACAAACTCACAAGTCACACTCAGTCAACACTAATACAAGACACAGACCTAATTGTAAGTCACCAATTATCGTACTAACAAGGAATCCTCAAAAAAAGAAGCTCAAAAAGGACCTGGATTAAGGACTGAAGGTATTTCTACTGCTAGCAACAAAAAGAAACGATGGAACAAAGTCCTGTAATAACAGAAGTAGATAAGTATTGAGATGATACTTTAAGAACAAATTTAAGATACAACCTGATAATCATACACGTCTGTCCGAAATCATGACACTCAGAATCCTCGCCACGCCAGTAAGCATAGCTGCGATGAACGATAGATTCCATAACTTAGGTATGCAACTCTATAATCATGCCGTCTAGAATCCTCGCTGTGCCGACTAGTATAGCTGCAAGAAATTCTAAATTTCATAACTAAGATATATACATCTGAAGTCAGGTACCTACGTTTTCGATACGGCAGCTAATATGGCTACGATAAATTCTAGGCTCCATAACCAAAGCAAATATTTTACCTTTCTCACTGTCCTCATCAATATATGTCATCAGATGATACCGTAAATTTTAGCCCGTAAAATTCATCTCGATATGAAATCAAAACTCAATAACGATACCAAGAATTAATTTTAACAACTGGTCAAGAATCAAACTCAATATCAACTAGTGAGAACGGACGAGAACAAGGGAAAGGATTTGAATTAGAAATTATAATGAGATTCTTAAGGGTCATCCCAGGAATCTCTCAAAATTTGTGATTGAGTTTTTGCTCTCATCCTAGTTTCCTATGTCATGTATCCTATCACAGGCACGCAGTAGTACAACTAAGATATCGTACTACCATGACATCGCACAACTTGCGAAGCTAGACCTGCATGGGCCACCACTAAAAATGTGTCATGACCCACACCCGGTATAGGGGCACGAGTGTGTGGGTACATCCAGCCTACGTCGCAGCATCGACGGTAGAACGCTGTCTAGGTCATGATACTATCTAAACAATCTCACATGAATATCCAACTCCATAAGGAGACACAAATATCACAATATAATACGGAATACTCAATCACATAAACTCGAGCACGATGAGATATCAAAGAAAGCAAATGAAATACAAGACAAGTCTAGACAATAATAAATAGTCTAACCTGCAATCAATAACATCCAGTCTCCAAGTATGCTGGAAACAAGTCCTCTAAGTCATAGTCTGGAAAAATATTTTCAGTCAGGATGGAACAAAGTACATCTCAAATAACAGTTCCAGTTAATTGATAAGGACTATAAAATAATAAATAGATGATGCTATATACTGAGAGAAGACAATGAATAAATGAAATGGCAAAATAAAGAGAACAGGCAATATAGGCAATATGGTACAGTCAGTGCATATATGAAATAAAGAGACCGAGGTACAACATCATATACGGGTGATGTAGTATATGAACAGAAATAGAGAACTGTAACTATTCTAAGTGTTTAAAATCGTAGTTTCGAAAGTATGTATGTATGGTACATGTATTAGTATATGTTGAAATATATTTTGGTATATATATAGATTTGGTGACTATACTTTATAGATATATCTACGTACATGTATATCAATATACACATAATAACTATATTCATATACTAAATACTCAACACGGCTAAATATGTGTGCCAATACGTAAATAACAATTATATACATATACACACAAAATGAAGGAGGAGGGACATGTTCGAACCTGTGCACGTGCACGAGATCTGCTTGGTGACGACGACGACGATGGCGATGGTGATAAAGGTGATCGTGATGGTGAAGGTGATGATGATGGTGATGATTGGTGGGATGATGGTGGTGATGGTAATGGTCATGGTGGAGATGATGATGAAGATGATGGCGATAATTGGTGGCTGCCGGAGGAACTCAGGCGAGGTGCTCAGATGGTGGTGCAGGGTGAGGGGAAGAGAACAACTAAGGGAGGTGGAGATGCTGCTGGTGGTGGTGCAAGGGAAAGCTGATCAGGGAAGATGACCGGAGGGTACAGCGGGTCGACATGGATGGAGTCTGGGCTCTGGTCGAGATGCTACTCCGGCGGGTCGGCTCGCGAGTTCGAGGAGAGGCGGGGGTCGTCGTATGGAGTCGACGAGGGATGTGGGGTAGTCGACTGATCAGTCGGGGATCCGGCGGGGAGATCGTGTCGAGGAGTGCAGTGGATGGCGGGTCAGCGGGATGCTGGAGGCGGTGGATCCGGTCGAACTTCGGTGGTGGGCGAGTTCGAGGAGGATGCAGGGAAGAGGGTTGATGCGAGCGGGAAGAGGCGGGTCTCCTCCGGTCCAGGCGGAGATGGACGATGGGGACTGGTCAGTTCCGGCAGGTCGAGGGGTTGAAGAGGGGGTGAAGGAGAAGAAGAAGATGATGAATAGGGATATGGGGGGTTGTCGGCTGAGAAGAATTTTAAGGTATTTGGGAAAAAATAAGAAAAGAAAAGAAAAGAAAGGAATATATATACATGTGTAGGTCTTGGTTTGACCTAGAAATTGACTTGGTCGAATCCCCTTTGGTTTGGGCCTTGTCATGGAGATATTTCAAGGGCCATGATTTAAATGGGTTCAAAATGAATGGCTAGGATTCAATTGGTTCAAGGTTTGAGAGCTATGGTTCAAGGAGGTTGATGTTGAATTACACACTCCCAAAAATTATGGAAAAATATACATGAAGGAGAAGTGGGTTTATTCACGTGTCGTGTCCAACGGGGTAGACACCTTAATGCACTTTTGCATAAAAGTGCCCAACAATTAGAAAATGCACAAAGTTGGGTTTTGGTTTTATTTAATTAAAATAAATGCGATTTGTGTTCTAAAATTAATTAAAAGTACAAGGGGCTGAAATTAAGTGGGACACAAGTTTCATGGACATAGAAGACTCAGAATAGAATATTATCCTAATTTGGGTTAATCAAAATTGGTCGAGATTGTGTCTCCAATTTCAATTGGAACGCACAAGGATACAAGGTTAGATTTATTGGAATTAAATAATAAACATTTGCAACGAATATTGTGCGACTAAAATGAAGCACAAGGAAGCATAATTATGAGTTACACAAAGATTAGAATAGAAGGCAGGCACGACTAGGACAAGGTTGTGAAATTTATTGGAAAGCAAAAGCTAGGGTAGCGCTCCAAATATTGAAGCAACGGTTATGTGCAACAATTAAATAAAATCACAGCAATTAAATATAATTTAATATTATACAAATTATTTACACATTAATTTATGAAAAGACAAAAATGCCCCTAATCTGAAATGTGGGGGTGACATTAAGGAGAAATACTTTCCTGACGTAGCTTTGGGAGCATTGGAAAGTCAGTTCCATAACTTAGTCCAAGGAGGCATGTCAGTCGACGAATATGCCACAGAGTTTTGTCGATTGAGTCGATTCGCGCCATCGATGATTCGAGACCCAGGAGACTGAGCACGAAAATTCAGAAAGGGATTGAATAGAGAGATCAAGTCTCGTACTTCGAGATGGCGCACAGCTATATTTGAGGGTATTCTGATGGATGTCCATATTTCTGAAGATGACTTGGACCTCAGACCCAAGAGAGGATGCGACACTTCTGGAGCAACAGGCGGTAACACAGGACCGGCCAAACGCCCACACTTTCAACAACAATAGAGGCCGTACCAGCAGCAGCATCAGCAACACCAAGCACCAGTTCGAGGACACATCCAGCAATAGCAGCCACAGAGACAGAATCAGCCCGTTGCCCAGTGTGCGTATTGCGGAAAGATGGGACATACTAGAGACATCTGCAGAAAAAGATTGGGTACTTGCTTGTCCTGTGGATCATCAGCACATCAGCTTAGGGATTGCCTATCTATTTAGGCTCGTCAGGGTGGAGCATCCGCTCAGAGAGGACCAGCCAGAGTACCTACTGTACCAGAAGGCCAACAGAGGGGACCTCCACTTCCACCACAGCAGCAGAGGTTTGCTCAGCACCAGTAGCAGCAGCGAGGAGCACCACAGGGACGAGCTTACGCCATGACTACTGAGGAGGCTGAGCCAGCTGGAGACGTGATTTCAGGTTCAGTTTTACTCGATTCTATTCCAGCACTTATATTATTTAATTCTGGCACTTCCCATAGTTTCGTATCTGTATCTTATGCCCTTAAGCATCGTTTAGAAACGGAACCATTAGATAGGACTTGCAAGATCATGACAGGAGGAGGCATTATCTTAGTCCGTGATTATTGCAAGGATCGGAGAGTGTCATTGGAAGGCCGAGAGTTGAGCGTGAGTTTACTCGTCATGCCACTTCTGGGATACAATATTATACTCGGAATAGACTGGTTGAGTAAATACCATGCTTCTATAGATTGTTACGGAGGTAGAGTAGTATTTCGACCGCCAGGAGAGCCAGAGTTTGAGATCGCCAGAGGAGCAGAGGAGCGGAGCTGAGGCACTTTTTGTGGAGACAGGATAGAAGAAGAAGAGTTGCCACATCCACTGATAGCGGAGTTCTTGGATGTATTTCCAGAGGAGTTGCCAGGTTTGCCGCCAGACAGAGATGTTGAATTCTCTATAGACTTGATACCAGGAGTGGAGCCTATTTTGCAATATGTCTATAGAGTCAACAACAACGAGTTGGTAGAACTGAAGAAGCAAGTCGGGGAGCTGCAGGACAAAGGTTTTATTAGATCCAGTTCATCGCCATGGGGAGCACCGGTATTATTTGTACCAAAGAAGGACGGCACGATACGCATGTGTATTGATTATAAAGCTCTGAACAACCTCACTATCAAGAAAAAATACCCGCTGCCAAGGATAGATGATCTTTTCGATCAATTGAGCGGAGCGAAGGTATTTTCAAAGATAGACTTGAGGTCAGGCTATCACCAGGTGAAGGTGAAGAAAGAAGACATACCGAAGACAGCCTTTCGGACCAGATATGGCCAGTTTGAATTCACAATAATGCCGTTTGGTTTAACCAATGCACCAGCAGTATTCATGAACTTGATGATCAAGGTATTCCACCAGTACCTTGACAAGTTCATAGTGGTGTTTATTGACGACATTCTAATATATTCGAAGACCCCAGAAGAGCATGAAGAGCACCTGAGGATGGTCTTAGAGACTCTTAGGAGAGAGGAGTTGTACGAAAAGCTTTCAAAGTGTGAGTTCTTCCTGGACAAGGTTGAATTTCTTAGACACATGGTGACAGGTAACAGAATTTTAGTTAACCCAAAGAAGATCGAAGCAGTGGAGTCATGGGCTACCCCCAGTTCGGTAGCTGAGATCAGGAGCTTTCTCGGACTAGCAGGATATTACAGAAGATTTATACAAGGCTTCTCCAAGATTGAAGAACCAATGACTAGGCTGACCAAGAAGGATGTAGAATTTGTCTGGACAGAAGAATGTCAAGCCGTATTTGATGAGCTGAAGAAGAGATTGACGATAGCACCAGTTTTAACGTTGCCATCAGGGACAAGTGGATTCACTATCTACAGTGATGCTTCAGGAAAAGGTTTGGGATGCGTTCTTCAATAACACGGGAAAGTAATTGCCTATGCTTCAAGACAATTATGCCCTCATGAAAAGAACTACCCCACTCACGATTTGGAGTTAGCAGCAGTTATCTTCGCCCTAAAACTATGGAAACACTATATGTATGGAGAGCATATGGAAATCTTTACGGACCACAAGAGCTTGAAGTACGTATTTATACTGAAAGAGCTGAACATGAGACAGAGAAGGTGGTTAGAGTTGATGAAAGACTTTGATATCTCATTACAGTACCATCCAGGAAAGGCCAACGTAGTCGCAGATGCCTTGAGCAGGTATCCGATGGCTATGTACTTGACAACAGATAGACATTTATTAGCTGATCTTGAGAACTTGGGAATTGAAGTACTAGTTCCAGGTGTTGAGATTCAGATGTGGGGATTGCAGATACAGTCAGAGCTGATAGAAAGAATTAGAGCTGCACAGTATGATGATGAGACTCGAAGGAATATTAGGGTACAAGTTCGGACAGGATTGACAGACGACTTCACTATTGCAGATGATGGATCTTTACGGCATAGCACAAGGATGTGTGTGCTAAGTGAAGAGCTGCGCGAAGAGGTTTTGCAGGAGGCACATCACTCTCAATACTCGATGCATCCCGAAAACAACAAGATGTATCGAGATTTAAGAGAACATGTATGGTGGTATGGTATGAAGCGCGAGGTAGCATGCTTTGTATCCCGGTATTTAGTGTGCCAGCAAGTAAAAGCAGATCGACAGAGGCCAGGAGGATTGCTTCAACCTTTACCCATTCCAGAGTGAAAGTGGGAGCACATGACTATGGACTTCGTTTCAGGACTTCTACGTTCTCCATGAGAAAAGGACGCGATTTGGGTCATCGTAGATAGGTTGACCAAATCATCCCACTTCTTACCATTCAAAGTGGATACATCGACAGAGAAGCTAGCAGAGATATACGTATAACAGATTGTCAAATTACATGGAGTTCCTGTAAGTATTGTCTCAGATCGGGATAGTCATTTCACTTCCCATTTCTGGAGGAGTCTGCAGGCTACCTTGGCACTCAGCTCAAGTTCAGTACCGCGTATCATCCCTAGACAGACGGATAGTCTGAAAGGACTATTCAGACTCTTGAAGATATGCTACGCACTTGCATTTTGGATCTCGGAGGTTCTTGGGAGGATCATCTACACCTAGTAGAGTTTACTTACAACAACAGCTACCAGGCCAGCATTGAGATATCACCATTCGAGGCTTTATATGGACGAAGGTGTCGTACATCGTTATCTTGGGAAGATGTTGGAGAGAGAGCTTTGTTAGGACCAGAAATGGTCGTGGATGCAGCAGAGAAGGTAAAACTTATCAGAGACAGACTGCGAGTGGCGCAGGACAGACAGCGACATTGGGCCGATAGCTACCGTAGACGCCTAGAGTTTCAGGTATAGGTTTTGTTTTATTGGTTTGTGTTTGTTTTATTTTAGATTGCGTGTTAAGATTATTTGTTCTAGGTTGGCGATTTGGTGTTCCTACGGATTTCTCCGACACGGGGCACGATTCGTTTTGGTAGAGGCGAAAAGCTTAGTCCACGTTACATCGGGCCCTTCAGTATTCTTGCAAGGGTTGGTGCAGTGGCCTATAGACTTGACTTGCCGCCTGCTCTAGATGGAGTGCATGATGTGTTCCACGTGTCACGGCTGAGAAGGTATATGGCGATCCTAGTCACGTACTAGATCACTCAGAGATCAAAGTTGGACCAACGCTCAGCTATCCTGAACAGCCCATTGAGATCTTGGATCGTAGAGAGAAGGTATTGCGGAACCAGACTATTCCCTTGGTTCGTGTTGCATGGAGACATCACTCTCCAGGCGAATCAATATGGGAGAGAGAGGACGAAATACGCGAGCAGTATCCGTATCTCTTCGAGAATTGAGGTATAATTCATTGTTTGGTTGTTTGTTCTTGTGCTAGTTTATTTTTAATTTTGAGGACGAAATTCTTTTAAGGAGGGTAGACTTGTCACCCCCATATTTCATATTAAGGGTATTTTCGTCTTTTCATAATTAATGTGTAAATAATTGCATGATATTTAATTATATTTAATAATTGTGATTTTATTTGATTGTTGCACCTTACCGTTGCTTCGATAATTAGAGCACTACACTAGTCTTGTCTTCCAACAGATTTCACACCCTTGTCCTAGACGTGCCAGACTTTTATTTTGATCCTTGTGTGACTCATAACCATGTCTTGTTGTGCTTTATTTTAGTCGTACAATATTTGTCACAACCGACTACATTTAATTATATATAAATCTAACTTTGTATCCTTGTACGTTCCAATCGAAATTGGAGGCACAATCTCGACCCATTTTGAGCAACCCAAATTAGGGTAATATTCTATCCCGAGTCTACTTCATTCATGACACTTGTGTCCCACTTAATTCAGTCCCTTGTACTTCTAATTAATTTTAGAACATCAATTGCATTTATTTTTAATTAATTAAATCATAAACCTCAACTTGTGTAATTTTCCAACTGTTGGGCACTTTCGTGCAAAATGCATTAAGGTATCCACCCCGTTGGATACGACACATAAATAACCTATTTTTCCTTCATGTATATTTTTCCATAAATCTTCAGGAGTGTGTAATTCAACATCAACCTCCTCAACCCATAGCCCTCCTTAAATTTTGAATCGATGTAATCCTATCCCATTGGAATATCTCCATAATAAGCCAAGGCCTTTTTCCTAGTGTTGACCAAAGTCAAATAGTTCTAGGTCAACCCAACACCACATATATAAATATTCTTATTTCTTTACTTTTTCTTTTTCATCCCTTTTAACCCAAACCTAAGTCTCCAGCCGACTTCTTCACCCATCTCCTGTGCATCTCATTCCCTCACCCCGCTGACCCGAGACCAGCACCCCCTTCGCCGGAGCAGCCTCGTCAACCGCTGCACCCAGCCCGCGACCACCTTAACCGAGCCATCCTGCGCTCGCCTGGAGCTGCTGCCAATTGCTGACTTCCCGCAACTGAACGCCGGAGCAGCCCGTCAACGCCAGCACCCGACCGCCTCGCCTTCCCCCTCTCGTTCAACTCGCCTAACCGACCGACTCTTTTCCTCGACCACCTGCCGATCACTTCGACCCTCGACCCGACCAGAATCCCACTGCGCATTCCCCGCCTCCACATGACATCTCCCCGCGGAACGACTGCACCTCAGTCCCCGTTCCGGTCAGAACCCGACCGCCCAGCCCTCCTCGTCACAGTCCCGACCTCGCCTAAACACCCACGTCGACTTCATCTCGACATCCACCATGCACCACCAGCACCTTCGTCATCATCACCATCGTCATCGTCGTCTTCGCCGCTCTCGTGCACGTGTACACCGAGGCCGAGGTGAGGAGTATTTTCTCTTGTGCATTATTGTGCGCATATGCGTATTCTCCATTGTATGCATGCGAATATTTAGCTATGGTAGTATACATGTATGGTATGTTGGTACATGGGTGTAGGCACTTAGTGTATGTATTTGTTTTCAGTATGGGTTAGTATACGTATATCGTATATTTGGTATATAATTGGTATATATATGTATATATATATATAGTATGAACTCAATTAGTATATATATACGTATGTATATGTATTGTATATGTATTTTGTCATGCCCCAGTCCCAAAAGTACACGGGACCAGGTCACGTGGCAATAGCCAGCTGTCACGTCTCCGAGGATATCCTAATTTAATGGATCCAACGAAGAGTGCTATGCTATCCTAAATGACTAACAAGTCCAATATCAATCATCAACAGGTAATCTAATCTCATCCACAATATAAACAGCAAGAAGTACTAAATAAACTGCTGGAAGATAAACGCCAGTCTCAAAATATCATAGTACCACCAAGAAAGTCTGGTGGGAACAAACCCACTACTATGACGAAATAAAATACTGAAATGAAATATAAAATAGTGCTGACTAGGGCATCGGCTGACTAGATAATGATGCTCCCAGTCCTAGGCAGAAGGCCTACCAAGTGATCACGGAAACTCTGACGGCTGCACCTCTAACTCCTCAGCTGTAGCGAACCTCGTCTCCTATCCTGGTCCGTATACTGTGGGTAGTAAGCCTCGTCCAAATTTGGAAAGGTACCAGGTCCTCAGAGGGATGTAACAAGATACATAGAAGCATGCCATATATATAAATACTGAATAAAATAAATGCAATAAAGGGGTGTGCTAGCCATCTAAGTGAATACAATGTGAGGATAACTTTGGTACGTATGAGTAGGTGTAGGCATAACATCCATACCGCTCTGAAGAACGGGAATCTGCAAGTATATATACGTCCATACCGCTCCGAAGAATGGGGAATCTGAATAATATAACGTCCATACCGCTCCGAAGAACGGGGAATCTACAAGTATATATACGTCCATACCGCTCCGAAGAACGGGGAATCTGAATAAAGGAAGTCATTGGATCCGTGGCTCCTCCGGATACTACAGATTCCAATGGGTATATCCCATACGCCTACTAGTGTTCCTCCCCTCCCAATGTAAATACGAAAATCGAATACTCGATGTGCATACCACATAGCTACATGCCAGTCTCTACTATCATATAATATAAACCTGAATTACGCACTAACCGTGATGCATGTCACACGCATCAATAGCTAGTCGAATACGCGGACCCGTATCCCAATATGAATGTCACTGTGAAACGTGTAAGAGTGTCAGGTCTCGGAAGATATCAGAGTATCCTCCAATGGGGTGAGTCTGCTAGTGACTAGGTCAAGTATACTAAATCATCGACGTATCCATCGATAGCACCCGAATCAATATCGGACGCACACAGTCATATGAAAGAGAACACAATTTATCATACAACATATGCAGCATTAATTTAAACAGTAAATATGGCAAGGTATCTTGCCTGAGTCCTCGAGCTGCGAATGCCAAAAGCTGGTTCTTGCAGTGCCTACTGGCTGATCCAATGATCCTAAACACAATATAATATAGCAATCCAACATCAGACACTAAACAATACATACGTGACTACGACGTTGCTCCTAGGTATTAACGTAAGTTCTCGGTGGATAGACTACAGGGTCGCGTGTGCACGTAGCTAAGATGCAAGCGTGCCCTGTCCTGTCACTGTGCACCTCACGTCAATAAATCACTCATTTATGGTTTCACGAAACTACACTACGTCTTATTAAATTACACTTCATTATTCTCCATGCATCTTGTACTAAGTCTACGACTACGTTTTCAGGTGGAACACAAGTTCTCTGCACAGGTCATATAGTCAAAATAATTATTAACCATAGACTCCATTAAATCTATTTAAGCATTCATACTTATACCCATGGTTTACTGTGACTTAATCATGTCGTCATCCGACATGACGACGCGGTTGTTACGATTTATAAACCATACAATGAAGGAGGGGGTGTTTACCAATCGTAGTCGAGGGGTGCTGTCCAGTCGACGTCAGCCTTCGGTGCGGCGGCTCCGGCGTCGTGCGGCAACTCCGGCAGCAGCAGCAACAAAAACGCAGGGGTCGCTGCAGCGGCTATGGCCGTTCGGTCGGCGGGGAAAGCAGCGCCTGGATGGAGGTCCGGCCATGGGGGGTCGGGGTTGGTCTGCCGCGGTTGGACGGTCAGGATTGGAGTGCAGGCGGTCGGGATTGGATGTGGGGCGGTCGGGATTGGATTACAGGCGGGTGTGGGTTGTGCTGATGGCGACTGGCGGTGGTGGTGGGGGTGTTAGTGTAGTCGGAGGTGGTGTGGCCGGTCAGATGGAGGGCTCGGTCTGGATTCGGCTAGGGTTTGGGGAAGATGAATGAATAGTAATTTCTTAGGGTTTTATGGTTGAATATGTATATTTATATGTGGAAAGTTTATGGGCTGGCCTTGAGGCTTGGGCCGGCCAGGACTCATTGAAGTGGGGGCTGGTCCACATGAAAGGGAGCACATGGGCTGGGTTAGGTCCTGCTTGAGGTGGAATTGGCCTATAATTTAATTAATTTAAATAATTGAAACATGGTGATTCCTAATGCGTTGAAGACATATAGAACTAGATTTGGGGTGGTACACAAGAGTCATAGCATAGCAGGCTTGGTGTAGACTGATACCCTAATTTGGGTACTTGGGATTTGGGTTGTGGTTGTTCCTCAATTTAAATAATTCTTACATTTGACGAGGGGGTTTACAATCTACCCTCCTTAGAGCATTTCGTCCTCAAAATTAAAACATACGTATGGTAAGAACGAAAGACTGAATTTAAAATGCTACTACATACCTAGGCCTTCAAAGAGGTGGGGGTAACGCTGGCGAATATCCTCCTCGCGTTCCCAGGTCGACTCGCCTGGTGCATGATGCCTCCATGCAACACGAACTAGGGGAATGGTCTGCCCTCGCAATACCTTCTCACTTCTGTCTAGAATCTCCATAGGCTCCTGTTCGTATGATAGGCTCGGGCCGACTGTGATTTCGAAATGATCAAGCACATGACTCAGATCCGGTATGTACCTCCTCAACTGAGATACATGGAAGACGTCATGGACTCCTTCCAAAGTCTGCAGCAGGGCTAATCAGTAAGCAACCTCTCCGATGCGTTCTAATACGTCGAATGGTCCGATGTACCTCAGACTCAGCTTTCCTCGGCCTCCGAATCTGATAGTCCCTCGAGTAGGAGAGATCTTTAGAAATACGTGATCTCCAACCTGAAACTCTAGTGGTCATCGATGCGCGTTCGCCTAATGCTTCTGCCTGTCCTGTACTGCTCGTAGGTGTCCTTGGATCTTCTTCACCTTCTCTACTGTACGAACAACCAACTCTGGTCCGAGAATCTGTCGCTCGCCTATATCACTCCAGCATACTGGAGAACGACACTTCCTTCCATACAACGCTTCATAGGAAGCCATTTGGATGCTCGCTTGATAGCTGTTGTTGTAGAAAAACTCGACCAAATGTAAATGGTCCTCCCATGATCCTCCGAAACCTAGCATGCACGCTCTTAACATGTCTTCCAACGTCTGAATGGTGCGCTCCGACTGGCCATCTGTCTGTGGGTGATACGTTATGCTAAACTTTAGGTGGGTACCGAGACTCTCTTGCATACTTCGCCAAAAGTAAGATGTGAACCTCGTATCTCTGTCAGATACGATACTCACTGGCACTCCGTGCAGGCGCATAATCCCCTTCATGTACATGTCTGCTAAGACCTCTGTGGATTGCCCAACTCTGAAAGGTAAAAAGTGTACAGACTTGGTGAGTCTATCCACGATTACCCATACTGCATTGCGACCACTAGGACTCCTCGGGAAGCCCGTAACGAAGTCCATAGTGATGTGCTCCCATTTCCACTCCGGTATAGGAAGTGGTTGAAACAATCCTGCAGATCTCTGATGCTCAGCCTTGACTTGCTGACACACCAGGCACTTGGCCACAAAGCGTGCTATTTCTCTCTTCATTCCATGCCACCAGTAGTACTATCTCAAGTCCCTGTACATCTTCGTACCTCCTGGATGAATAGAATAGGTTGAACTGTGTGCCTCTGTCATCAGCTCCTGCCGAAGTTCTCCATTAGGAACATAGAGACGGTCTCCACATCTCAAGGTTCCGTCTTCATGTATCCACATGCATGTCTGTAATCTAGCCTCTGTCCTCTGTCTGAGCCTCTAAAATCTGGCATCCGTCGGCAAAGCAGCCTTGATTCTCTCCACCAATGTCGATTGCAGCTGAAAACTCGACAACTATCCGTCTATTTCGGGCATGACAATCTCTATACCAATCTGCTCTAGATCTCTCAACAGATATTGTTGGGTAGTCAAGAAAAATGTCATAGGTCTTCTGCTCAACGCGTCAGCTACTACGTTGGTCTTTCCCGGATGGTACTGTAACTCGATCTTAAAGTCTGTCATCACCTTGAGCCAACGTCTCTGTCTCTGGTTCAGATCCTTCTGGGTGTAGATGTACTTTAGGCTCTTATGATCAGTAAATATCTCCACTCTTTCTCCATATAAATAGTGCCTCCAAAGCTTCAAAGCAAAAATTACCGCGGCAAGCTCTAAGTCATGGGTGGGATAGTTCTTCTCATGTGTCCTCAACTGTCTAGAAGTATAAGCTACAACCTTTCCATGCTGCATCAAGACGCATCCTAACCCTTTCCCGGATGCATCGCTGTAGATTACGAATCCTCCGGGTCCAGATGGTATGGTCAAGATGGGTGCTGTAGTCAAGCGCTTCTTCAGCTCGTCGAATGCCTTCTGACACTCCTCTGTCCACGTGAACTCCTGCTCCTTACGGGTTAGGCGGGTCATCGGTTCTGTAATCTTCGCGAAGTTCTCCACGAACCTCCGGTAATATCCGAAAAGTCCTAGGAAACTTCTCACCTCTGAGACATTGGTAGGGGTTGGCCATGTCTCTACTGATGAAGTCTTTGCCGAATCTACTGAAATGCCCTCTCCTGAGATGACGTGTCCAAGAAAAGCGACATAGTCTAGAAGAAACTCATACTTGCTCAGCTTGGCATAAAGCCTCTCTCTCCTCAGGGTCTCTAACACTAGTCTCGAGTGCTCTTCATGCTCCTTGTGGCTCTTCGAATACACCAAAATGTCGTCGATGAAGACTACCACGAACTGGGCCAAGTATTGGTGGAAGACCCTGTTCATCAAGTTCATAAATACAGCCGGCGCATTCGTCAATCCAAAAGGCATCACTAAGAACTCGTAGTGACCATAACGAGTCTGGAATGCTGTCTTTTAAATGTCTTCTCGTCGCACCTTCACCTAATGATAACCCAATCTCAAGTCGATCTTGGTGAACACCACTGCTCCTGTCAACTGGTCGAATAAATCGTCAATCCGCGGCAGGGGGTACTTGTTCTTGATAGTCAAATTATTAAGGGCTCTATAATCAATACACATGCGTATTGTTCCATCCTTCTTAGGTACAAACAACACTGGTGCTTCCCAGGGTGATGTACTAGGACGGATAAATCCCTTGCTCTACAACTCCTCCAATTGCAGCTTCAGCTCATCTAACTGCTTCTTCGCCAATCGGTACACATTAAAAGATACCGGTGCTGCTCCGGGTACTAGCTCAATGGTGAACTCTACGTCTCTATCTGGTGGTAAGCCTGGCAATTCTTCTGGAAACACATCCTCGAATTCTGTAACTATTGGTGGGGGTGCAATCTCCATAGCCATGCAAGTTCCATCTATTTGTCCTACTCCTTGTTCGATGGTCCCTCGCATGTACTCGAACTCTGGTTGATTGGCGGTCTAAAAGTGACACTACCCTTCCGGCAGTTCAGTACAGCATTATACTGGCTTAACCAGTCCATGCCTAGTACAACATCAAAGTACGGCATGGGCAATACCAAGAATCGTTCTCTCATCTCTTTGCCACATACGACTACCGAACACGTTCTAATAGTGTTGGTAACCGGCACGATACCTCCTCCGGTAAGAATCTTCCAACTCTTAGGTAAGGGGAAAGTAGCTACTCTATGCATTACTACGAATCTACTAGATATAAATGATAATATAGCTCCAGAATCAAACAATATAGTCGCAGGTAATAAGGCAACTAAAATAGTACCTGTGATTGCTTCTCCTTCTGTTTCCTCCTCAGTAGCTGCTAATGCAAAGGCCTGTCCCTGTCTCTGTCCTCCGGTCTGTAGTCGAGCTTGCTCAAACTGTGCCTGCTGTGGGGCCAAGGGTGGTCCCCTCTGAAATCCTCTGGGGGTTGGTGGACGTTGTCCTCCTGGTGGGGGTAGTATCCTCGGAACCGGTGCTGCTGGCCTCTGTCCTGTCTGCGGTGCTATTCTCTGCGCTGTGGGCAGTCCCGGGCGTAATGCTGGCTCGCTCCATAAATCATGCATATTCCTAATCTCTTTCTACAGTCCTTCTGGTAATGTCCTTTCTTACCGCAGTAGTTGTAAGATGGAAGCTCATTCTGCTGGTATGGTGCTATCCTCTGCTGTGTCTGCACTCTGGGACGACGGATCGGTCCTCCTGCTCCGGGCTGGGCTCTGACTGGTATAGTCGTGCTTGGACGTCTAGATCCTCTGGCAATGGCCTCCTAGATTATCGCCTCTGCAAGAACCTCCTCGTACGAAATCCTCGTTTGTGTGGTGGTATACCTCTGTAGCTCAAAATTGAGGCCGTGATGGAATCTCTGAGCTTTCTCCAGATCATTGGGTATCAGGACGGCACCAAATCTGCTAAGATGGCTGAACTCTGCGTTATATGGGTCCACAGTCATATTCCCTTATTCGAGATATAGAAACTGGGAGTACAGGGCATTCCTAACTGTGGCTGGGAAATACTTCGCATTGAAGTATTCTAGGAACTATTCCCAAGTCTGGTTCTTGCCTACACTGCGCTCAATGGAATCCCACCAGTGATGGGCGTTGCCTTTTAGTTGGGCCCTCACTGCGGTCATCCAAAGGTCAGGGTGTAGTTATGACACCTCTAGTAGCATTTTCGTATTGGCGATCCAATCGGAGATCTGTTCTGCAGTCTCATTGCCTAAGAATGTATCTGGTCCCATCTGTCGGAACCATCTAACAGTGCCACCTGTCTGGGCTGGTGGAGGTGCTGCTACGGGTGCTGGGACAGGTGTCCTCTCTATTACTGCCATCAAGCTATACCTCAACGTCTCGGTATGATGCCACTGTGCTTGCATCATAGTCTGAAAGAACTGCAGCATCTGTGGCTGTCCATCTAGCTGTGGCATCTGGGGTGTATAAGGTGGAGGTGGTGGTAGTGGAACCTCTGGCTGTGCGGTAGGTGTCTCCTCAGATGTCGGCCTCTCGGTCTGTGGCATCGGGGTAGCTCCTGAAGTCTGGCCCTCACAATGCTGCGTGGGGATCGTCTGGGAAGTCTATCCCTCGGGCTGTGGTGTAGGATCGCCCTGCGATGTCTCGTGCCAATGTATCAGCTGTGTCTGTAGCGGGGGTTGCCCTTGGGGTACCTCCTCTCTTTGGGTGGTGTTGTCTGGCACTGCGGCACTGGGTGCTCCTCGTCCACTGCATAAATTCATCTTGCTGCAAGAGATAGGACTTCATTAAAAATGACGGAATCAAACAAACAGGATGCAGATATTTAGAATCAATACGAAGGAAGTTCAAAGATGAAATCAAAGTAGATGAGACCTAGTAAATTCTATCCTACTGCAGGCTCGCTGGGCATGTTACCATACCACAAGCGAAAAAGTCGACCTGCATGGGCCACCACTAAAACCATGTCATGCCCCAGTCCCAAAAGTACGTTGGACCAGGTCACGTGGCAATAGCCAGCTGTCACGTCTCCGAGGATATCCCAATTTAATGGATCCAACAAAGAGTGCTACGCTGTCCTAATTGACTAACAAGTCTAATATCAATCATCAATAGGTAATCTAATCTCATCCATAATATAAACAGCAAGAAGTACTAAATAAACTGCTGGAAGATAAATGCCAGTCTCAAAATATCATAGTACCACCAAGAAAGTCAGGTGGGAACAAACCCACTACTGTGACAAAATAAAATACTGAAATGATATATAAAATAGTACTGACTAGAGCATCGGCTGACTAGATAATGATGCTTCCAGTCCTAGGCAGAAGACCTACCAAGTGATCACGAAAACTCTGACGGCTGCACCTCTAACTCCTCAGCTGTAGCGAACCTCGTCTCCTGTCCTGGTCCGTATACTGAGGGTAGTAAGCCTCGTCCAAATCTGGAAAGGTACCAGGTCCTCAGAGGGACGTAACAAGTTACATAGAAGCATGTCATATATATAAATACTGAATAAAATAAATATAATAAAGGGGTGTGCTAGCCATCTAAGTGAATGCAATGTGAGGACAACTTTGGTACGTATGAGTAGGTGTAGGCATAACGTCTATACCGCTCCGAAGAACGGAGAATCTGCAAGTATATATACGTCCATACCGCTCCGAAGAACGAGAAATCTGAATAAAGGGAGTCATTGGATCCGTAGCTCCTCCAGATACTACGGATTCCAATGGGTGTATCTCATACGCCTACTAGTGGTCCTCCCCTCCCAATGTAAATACGCAAATCGAATACTCGACGTGCATACCACGTAGCTATATGTCAGTCTCTACTATTATATAATATAAACCTGAATTACGCACTAACCATGATGCATGTCACACGCACCGATAGCTAGTCGAATACGCGGACCCGCATCCCAATATAAATTTTACTGTGAAACGTGTAAGAGTGTCAGGTCTCGGAAGATATCAGAGTATCCTCCAATAGGGTGAGTCTGCTAGTGACTAGGTCAAGTATACTAAATCATCGACTTATCCGTCGATAGCACCCGAATCAATATCGGACGCACACGGTCATATGAAAGAGAACACAATTTATCATACAACATATGCAGCATTAATTTAAACAGTAAATATGGCAAGGTATCTTGCCTGAGTCCTCGAGCTGCGAATGCCAAAAGTCGATTCCTGCAGTGTCTCCTGGCTGATCCAATGATCCTAAACACAATATAATATAGCAATCCAGCATCAGACACTAAACAATACATACATGACTACGACGTTGCTCCTAGGTATTGACGCAAGTTCTCGGTGGATAGACTACAGGGTCGCGTGTGCACGTAGCTAAGATACAAGCGTGCCCTGTCCTCTGTCACTGTGCACCTTACGTCAATAAATCACTCATTTATGGTTTCACGAAACTATACTACGTCTTGTTAAATTACACTTCATTATTCTCCATGCATATTGTACTAAGTCTATGACTACGCTTTCAGGTGGAACACAAGTTCTCTGCACAGGTCATATAGTCGAAATAATTATTAACCATAGACTCCATTAAATCTATTTAAGCATTCATACTTATACCCATGGTTTACTGTGACTTAATCGTGTCATCATCCGATACAACGACATGGTTGTTACGATTTATAAATCATACAACGAAGGAGGGGGTGTTTACCAATCGTAGTCGAGGGGTGCTATCTAGTCGACGTCAGCCTTTGGTATGGCGGCTCCAGCATCGTGTGGCAACTCCGGCAGCAGCAGCAATAGAAACGACAGGGGTCGCAGTAGCTGCTATGGCCGTTCGGTCGGCGGGGGAAGCAGCGCCTGGATGGAGGTCCGGCCGTAGGGGGTCAGGGTTGGTCTGCCGCGGTTGGGTGGTCGGGATTGGAGTGCAGGCAGTCGGGATCGAATGTGGGGCGGTCGGGATTAGAGTACAGGCGGGTGTGGGTTGTGCTGATGGCGACTGGCGGTGGTGGTGGGGGTGTTAGTGTAGTCAGATGCGGTGTGGCCGGTCGGATGGAGGGCTCGGTCTGGATTCGGCTAGGGTTTGGGGAAGATGAATGAATAGTAATTTCTTAGGGTTTTATGGTTGAATATGTATATTTATATATAGAAAGTTTGTGGACTGGCCTTGAGGCTTGGGCCGGCCAGGACTCATGGAAGTGGGGGCTGGTCCACATGAAAGGGAGCACGTGGGCTGGGTTAGGTCCTGCTTGAGGTAAAATTGGCCTATAATTTAACTAATTTAAACAATTGAAACATGGTGATTCCTAATACGTTGAAGACATATAGAACTAGATTTGGGGTGGTACACAAGAGTCGTGGCATAGCAGGCTTGGTGTAGACTGATACCCTAATTTGGGTACTTAGGATTTGGGTTGTGGTTGTTCCTCAATTTAAATAATTCCTACATTTGACGAGGTGGTTTACATATTTAATTTAGTGTATATGTATATTGTAAGTATTAATGTGTCACCACCCCATTTCTAAAGTCGGGCATTTTTTTTTATTTTTAATTTGGTTAATTGTGCATTATTTTTAATTAATTGTATTTATAATTAATTATTGATTGTATTATATTTTTATTGTATGTTTTAGGATTTTGGCTAGCCTGGACCCATGTCAGACCCTAGTGGACCCATGTCCGACCCAGCCCACACCCTTGTGAGAATTATTTTGGGGCTTAGGAATATTTATTATATTTTTAGAAGGTTAGTGGGAGAGATTTGGAGGTAGTTTGAGTGCTTTTGGAACCCGGAACCCAAAACCCAAGTTAGGAGGGCATTTTGGGTATTTTGGACTTTGTAACCCTTTATTACATGTTGAGACCCGACCCCTCTCCCTATTTCCAGCCCGCACACAGCAGCCCTCTCCCCCCCTTGGTTCTTCTTCTTCATTCCACTACTTCTTCTTCTTCTTCTTCATTTCTTCTTCTTTCTTCTTCCTTCCTTCTCCAAGGTGAGTTTTTCTTCACTTTTCTTCTTTCTTTCTTCCATTTCTTCCTTCTTAAGATAACCCTAACCCTACATTTTTCCCTAACCTAGGTGGGTAGAGCCTAGATTTGGTATTGGAGCTTGGATTGGGAGCTTGGAAGCTAGTTGAGGTGGATTTGGAGCATTTTGGAGATTTTGGCTTAGGCTACCCGTGGGAGGAAGTTGGAACTAGTTGGGTAGTGTTTGGAGACTTTAACACTAGGTTTTGTGTCAATTTCGGGTGAAATCCGAATTTGGCCCAATTTTGGGTGATGCCCTAGGTTAGACGGACCTAGGTAGACGTTGTCGGGTGTCTTGAGGGTGAGTGCATGTCTCCGTTCGGACACGGGAAGCCGCGTCGCGGAGAAACGGACTTTTCGGGCAAAATTGGGGCTTTTCGTCGTCGCCGATTCTAAGTGCGTGCGCGTTTCCGCCACGGATCTAGAATTGATGCGGGAGCACATTTTCTAGGATCTAGACATCGTGTAGAGCACGTGGGTAAATTTTGGGCCGATTCCGAGTTCGTTTGGTGTGCGTTTCAGGAGGTTTTTCGAGCCGCGCACCACGTGTTCGTCGAAATGACCGAACGGCCATTTCGACTTGGGTTCCTCGTTTCGGGCTTGTGCGCACGTTGGGTTAGTATCGGGGAGTGTGTGCTAGAGTTTTCGAGTTATATTTTATATATTTTAGGGTATTGGTGAGTGTCGGGGTCGTTGGGCATGAGTGGGACGTGTGGTTTGAGTGTTGTGGTTGAGTGTGTGTCTTTATATATATATATTTATATGTGTCTATATATATATATATATTTATATATATGTATGTGTGTTAATGTATATATATTTATGTATATATGTGTGTATTTATATCTATGTGCTTGTGTGTGTATACGTCTATGTGTATATATATATGTATATGTGTAAGTGTGCTTGTGTGTGTATATGTATATATATATATAGGTGTATGGATATATATATATATATAGTTGAGAGTGTGTATAGATATATATAGATATGTATATATATTGAGTGTGTATATATATATATAACTATGTATATATATTTATGTGTGTGTGTGTTGTTATGTGTTTTAGTGTGTGTGTGAGTGTGTTAGTGTGTGTTAGTATATAGAGATATAGGTGTGTATATATATGTATCTAGTTGATATATATATAGATATATATATATATATATATGTATATATATATATATATATATAGAGTGATATATATATACGTATATAGGAGTGTGTGTGTGTGTGTGTTTGAGAGAGGGGGGGGACTGGAACCAGTAGCAGCAGCTGCTGCTGTGTGGGGCAGCAGCCACCACACCAGCAGCAGCAGGGAGCTGCAGCAGCAGCAGCATGTAGAAGCCCAGCAGCAGCAGTAGCATGGAGCAGCAGCAGCAGCAAATGCAAGGGCAACAGCAGCTCCAGCAGTAGTGGCTAGTGAGGGAGAGTGAGAGATTGATATACATAGATAGATATTTATAGTTAGGTGGATATGTAAATAGATAGATAGATAGGTAATAAATAGATAGATATCTATAGATAGATATCTATAGATAGTTAGATAAATAGATAGGTATCTATAGATTTATTAGATAGATAGTTAGTTAAATAGATAAATAGATAATTAGTTAGATAGATGCATAGATAGATAAATAGGTATATGTTAGATAGATCAATAGATATCTCTAGATAGGTAAATAGGTATATAGATACATAGTTATATAAATAGATAGATAGATGCCTAGATATAAATAGATAATAAATAGCTAGTTAGATAGATAACTAGATAGGTAAATATTAGATAGATAGTTAGATACTTAGATTGATAGATAGACATAAACATAGATAGGTAAATGTTTAGATAGATAGATAGATTGATAGATAGCTAAATATTAGATAGATAGTTAGATATCCATAGCTATATGCATTGATATATATATAGATATATACATAGCTAGATAGATAGTTAGATATCTAGGTATATATGTATATATTTGAGGGTAAGGTAAGGTAAGATAAGGTATATGTGTGTTGTGAGATATATACGTAGATATATAGGTATATGCCTATATGTATTAGATATATGTATTTTAGCCTAGATTATAGCTAGATATATATGTTTATGCATAGTTAGTTAGCTAGAGGGGTAGTCGGGTTGAGTTTAGAGCGGTATCTCAATACCTTGAGATACCGAGGTATCTCAATACCTTAAGATAACCAAGGTATTGGGTTTCGAGCGGGGTTTTTGAGCAATAGCCTAGGAATAGTATTGGAGTGATTTTTATATGCTTATGTGTATATATTTACGCGTGCTAGCATAGGTTTTAGCGGGTTTAGGCGGGGTGTGTAGCCTAGGTTGAGGTATCGGATACCGAGGGTATCCCGGTATCTCAAGGAGGCGAGTTTGTGAGTTTTCTAGCTTAATGACCTCGGTTTGACCTAGAATTTCAGGAGCACCCTAGTTTGACCCAGACTTGACCGTAGTTGACTCGGTTGACCGCCAAAGTCAACTTTTGACCTAGTTTTGACCCAGAGTTGACTTTTTGGACCCATAGTTGACTTTTTGACCCAGATTTCACCGGTTTGACCCGTTTGACCTAGAACGACCCTAGAAGCCTATTTTTAATTATTTTATATCTGTTTAACTCATTAGAACCCTGTTTAACCTTGCTTTTCGCATTAGGTCCTTGCGACACCGGTTCGGATCGCCAGTTGCTCAGGACGTCAGGCGAGTACATTCTCTGATAGTTTTCATTATCTGATGATTATTATGATTCAGCTTCTAGTATAGTATCATCTGATTATTCTGGCACAATACGAGACACTGACTGGTATTTCTGGATTCATTTACTTGCGACACGTACATTTCATGTTTCTGGCCTCTATTCTGGAATCACTACTGGCATCACCTACAGGCATCACTACAGGCATCATTCATGTTCAGGCTGGACTCATCTTGATTTGCGTGTCGGGTCTTGGATCCACTTGTATTAGTCGAGGCGGGGAAATAATCGAGTAGACATGTAAACATTCCTATCTGGCATCATCAGGAATCACTCCCTCTGGTCTAATCTGGAATGATAGCAGCCACGCACCCAGTGCGCGGTGAGCCGTACTTACCCCTAGCCGTTTACATGTCGAAACAAGTATTTCAAAGACACCGAGTTCATTCTTTATAGTCTGGACTCTCATACATTTCTTGACTTGTCTCACTTACATGTTTCTGGACTTGACTCACTACATGTTTTTTATGCTGGACTCACTACACGTTCATGTGCACGGACTTGATCTTAGTTTAGATTTTTGTATCTTACAGTTACTACTATCTTGTTTCTGATATTCCATGCATCTTTACCTTTATACACCAGTTATACATATTTCCTTGTTTCATACTTGCTTCATTCTTCTTGCTACTTGCTATAACTGTTTTATAGTTTTTATCATTTAAATGGAACTGCTGTTAGAGGTGTACTTGCTCCAGTCCTGACTGGACATATTTTTTCTAGAGTATCCGGAGGATTGGTGTTCGACGTTTTATGGACCTGAGCCTGTCGATGGTGCAGACAGGGACCCTCTAGTTTAGGGGTGATTTCCGGGTTGGTAGCCGGGATCACTGGGACCTTGTTGTTTTTATTAGCTTTAGCACATGATTTGTCTCCGGTTTTGGATAGAGACCTTGTATTGTATATTATTTTGGATGATGTATTATTATTATGGATGCTATGGTTGTTGTAGTAGTTGGTGATGGTTAGACTTTTTAGTTGTTAGACTCTCTGTGTTATCTTATCGTGCTTAGATTCGTGATTGAGTATATTATGATTATCATTTGATATTGCTCCTCCGTTTGGAGTTGAGATCTTGACAGGTTTATATATTGATTGTGTGGTTGCCCTCCTTTTGGAGAGGTCATGGCCGATTTTTGTGTGAGAATATTATTTAGATAGTTGACCTAGACAGCGTTCTACCGCCGATGCTGCGGCGTAGGCTGGACGTACCCACGACTCATGCCCGATTTTTCGGGTGCGGGTCGTGACATTACTAGGTAATAATAGGTATAAATTATATATGTACTAGATGACTTGAATGTAACCACGGATATCCATAGTTACATTGACCTGTGACCACGTAGAATGATAGCAGACTGCTATATGTACACCGACGTACTGGCAAGACTCGCATCATTGACTGTCTGTTATGCACAGCAACTACAGATATGACACCCTAGTGTAGTCTCTGAGATCATTGTATTTGATTGTGTGTTAGTGTAATATCTGATGCAATATTGTATTATATGATATGTCTATAGGACTGTTGGATCATTCAGACGATACTTTGGAACCAGGATATTGGTATTGCCAGCTAAGGACCACAGGCGAGTACATTCTCTGACAGTTTCCATTATGTTAATTATCTCTATAATTCTAGTTGTATAGCGTACATGACTCTGACACTGTTGTTTACACGAGTTGGCATCATCGAGACCTGTCACGAGGAGTCGTGATTTGGAATCCATCGTGCTAGATGGGGAGAATAGGGAAATATTAGTAGCTTATGTGATCATATCCAACTTTACATGCATCATAGCTCACCCATACCTCATGTCGGTGAAGCCTGACCATTACATGCCTCATAGCCTGTTATGTATGATTAGCCTGACTATTGCTTGCATCATAGCTATCCGGATGGTTAGCCTGACCTTACATGAATCATAGCTAGTCATACGTAACAAGCCTGATCAGTCCCAAGCCGATCACATGATATGCTGATGTTTCACACACTTAGTTAGATATTCTTGACATGTATCTCTATTATATTGATATAGCATTCCTTATATTCTAGTCATGATTCTAGCATTCACTTATATATACAAGTTTATTGTTCTAGCGTGTACTTGTATTTCTATTTTATTGCTAGATGTATATTGATGATGACATATGCTCCAGTACTTCATTATTCCAGTACTTTATTATTCCAGTATTTTTTATTACAGTATTTCTTATTGCCAGTATTCATATATGTCTTATATTTATTTATACTGTGTTATAGTTTTTGTCAATATATGTGGAACTACTGTTAGTGCTTGTACTTCGTTCCAATCCTGACTGGATATTTTTCCAGAGGATCTTAAGGATTTTTGTACTACACACTATGGACCGGGTATAGATGCAGACTACACACCAGAGATCTTAGAGAAGATTATTCCTTTAGAGGAGACATTACCTGCAGCAATCTAGATAGTATTTATCTTATGCATCTGAGACTTATTGAGGTTATTGAGTTTATGTTTAGACTTATTCTTAGTTTATGTTGAGACTTGTGGAGACTTTATATTGGACAGCTAGGCTGTGGTTTATCTTTTTTTTGAGACATTGTGGTTGACTATGTCTTTCTTCTTATCTCTTATCGTGCCTTATACTTTTATAGTGGTTGTGATTGAGTTTACATTATGAGATATTGTGAGATGTATATTATTCTCCTTATGGAGATTGATATCATTGATAGGTATTTAGTTATGTTAGTATTATTGTGACCTAGACAGCGTTCTACCACCAATGCTGCGGCGTAGGCTGGACGTACCCGCGCATTCGTGCCCCTATACCGGATGCGGGTCGTGACTGTCATGCCAGAAAAAATAGAGAATACTATACTAGAAGCTGAATCATAATAATCATCAGATAATAAAAACTATCAGAGAATGTACTCGCCTGACGTCCTGAGCAACGGGCGATCCAAACTGGCGTCGCAAGGACCTATTATAAAAAGCAAGGTTAAACGGGGTTCTAAAGAGTGAAACAGAGATAAAATAACTAAAAATAAGATTCTAGGGTTATTCTAGGTCAAACGGATCAAACCGGTAAAATCTGGGTCAAAAAGTCAACCTGGGGTCCAAAAAGTCAACTCTGGGTCAAAACTAGGTCAAACGTTGACTTTTATGGTCAATGGGGGCAACTACGGTCAACTCTAGTTCAAACTAGGGTGCCCCTAAAATTCTAGGTCAAAACTAGGTCATTAAGCTAATAAACCCTCAAACTCGCCTCCTTGAGATACCGGGATACCCTCGGTATCCGATACCTCAACCTACGCTACGTACCCCGCCTATACCCTATATTATATATACTAGAACGTATAAATATATACACCTATACATACTCAATCATACCAACACACACACTCAACCACACACAACCACATTCAACCACACTCACGCACACACATATAAACACATATATATATAAATATATACACGTAAACTCTAATACACACTCCCCGAGGCTAAACCAACCCGCGCACATGCCCAAAAACTAGAAACCAAGTCAAAATGGCCATTCGGTCATTTCGACGAACACGTGGAGTGCGGTTCGCGATACCTCGTGAAACGCACACCAAACCTACTCGAAATTGATCCAAAATTTACCCACGAGTTTTAATCGATGTCTAAAACCTAAAAAAATGCTAACTCTCTTATTCTAGGTCTGTGGCAAAATCCCACATGCATGTGGAACCTACGGCGACAAAAAATTCTCAAATCGCCCGAAACGTCCAAATCTTTGTGACACGATCTCACGTGTCCGAATGGGGACACGTACTTACCCTCAAGACACCCAAGCACGTCTACCTAGGTCCGTCTAACCTAGAGCAACACACAAAATTGGACCAATCTCGGATTTTACCCAAAATTGACACAAAACCTAATGTCAAAGTCTCCAAACACAACCAAACAAGCTCCAACTTCCTCCCATGGGTAGCCCTAAGGTCTAGGAAGGTTCTAAACTACTAATTACACTATATTAGAGTAATCACAAGGGAAAAAATTAGGGTTTACCTCTTGGGAGTTGGAATCCCAAGGCCAAAGTCTCCAAAAAGTCCCAAATCTACCACACCAAGCTTCCAAGCCTCCAACCCAAGCTCCAATACCAATTCTAGGCTCTACACACCTAGGTTAGAAGAAAATGGAAGGTTAGGGTTTACATATATAGAAGAAGCAGATGAAGGAAGAGAAAAGGGGTGAAGCACTTACTTAAAATTGTAGAAATTGGAAGAAGGAAGAAGAAGAAAATGGAGTAAAGAGTGAAGAAGAAGAAGAAGAAAAATGGAATGAAATGAGGGGGGGTACTGGTTCGGCCAAGTAGGGTTAAGGGTTAGGGTTTTCATTTAGGTGAAATGACCAAAATGCCCTCCAATTAAGTCATTGTAAAATAGGGTTTGGGTTTGGGGTTTCCAAATGCACTCTAATTAATCCCTAATCACTCCAACTTAACTTAATTAAAATATAAATAACTAATCTATACCAATAAATAAGTCTGACAAGGGTGTTGGTTGGGTCTGACAAGGGTCCACTAGGGTCTAACATGGGTCCAGGCTAGCCAAAACCCTAAAATAACTAATAAAAAATAAATACAACCACTAATTAAATATTAATACAAATATTTATGATCAATACACAATTTACCAAATTAAAATTAAAAAAATATCCTGCCCTGAAAATGGGGTAATGACACTCTGATTATCAGAGGCTCCTCTTTTGGAGTGTTTTCAGCTTCATCACTAGCTTGATTAGCTTCCTCTTTCATATACTCTGGTATATATAGTGCAGAGTCAGTGAAATAGGCTTTGACACCTTTAAATGGGTTGAGGTCAGCTACCTATATTTTGACCTCTCCTCTACTGTTCACATACTTGAAGCATTGATGTAAGGTGGAGGGTACAATTTTATGCTCATGTATCCATGGTCATCCCAGCAAAATATTGTAGGATATGTTAGAGTCAATCATAGCATATGACTTCAATACGTAGATCGCCTATTTAAATTCTAGGTGTATCTTTCCCAGCGGTTTACCCCTTCCAACATTGAAGCCTAGAATGGTAGTACTAGTAGCAGAAAGTATGTGCATCGGTATCTTCAATCCTCTCAGTAGACTTTTAGGAATGATGCTGAGTGAAGAACCAGGGTCGATGTGAATCTGGTTCACTTAATAAATCCGATGTAACCGGTATAATACAGAGGCCTGTCATGTTGATTATCTTTGAGTAGCATATCATCTTGCGTGAAGGTGATGTTAGGAATCTTCTCGATCACGTTGTGGCATTGAGGACACGCTAATGGCTCTTCTTCAGGAGTCTTGAGTTGAGCTAGGCATGAATTTGCATGTATCAGAGCTTCGCTCAAAGCATCACAAGTCTCCTTTATTAAACGAATCAACTCAAATATAGAGAGTCGGGCTGGGGTATTAGCTAGTTGTGCCAATATGTCAAAATTGTAGGGCTTTTCAAGTCCTTGGGGTACATTCTTCTTCAGTGATTTGTCGAAGCGTACTTCTTTTTGCTTTTTTTCTCTGTCGTAGTAGACTTGGAAGGACCAGGTTCAGTTGTGACCGGAGCAGCAGGAGCTAGCGAAGTGGGAAGAGTGTCAGGAATATCATCTTGGACAGATTCATAAGTTTTATGATAATCTTTGCCGAACTGGTACCAGTCATGTCTTCTTCTTCGGGCATCAGAGAAAGAAGTACCATGTTACAGGACTTGAGTTTCTTTTTGTCATGCCCCTTCTTGGAGTGAGTCTGTGGGCTGGTTTTGTCGTAGCCCAATCTACTACGGGATTTGTTGGACTATCCTCGAATTTGTAGAGGAATACGTCGTCCCTTGCCAAAGTTTAAACCTTCATCTTTCTGAAAATAATACCCCATATTTTGCATCAAGCGTACGAATTTTTGGCTTTATCGATAAAATTGGGGACGATCCTCCTCAAGCACCTGAGTTGAGGTTGATGCTTTAATGGTTGCAGAAGGAGAAGAAGAAATTTGTGTAGGAACACCTTCATAAGTACTGAAGATTTGTTGCGCCCTATACAGCGAATACTGCTAATCATGGACCAGTGCTGGTGCATCAAGTGAAGCTTGTGAGTAGAGCTTGGTAGGGTAATGTTCATATTTTGAAATCTGATCTCGAGAGATACATCTTCTTGATGCTGATCTTGATCTTTGTTTGAATGATAACCTGTAGAAATCATATTGCATAATTTATACTTCTTACCCTTATTAGATTTTGAATTGGAAGATGCTTCTTCCTGGTTCCAATCTGACAGTTGGTCGGGATGAATCCACATAATCTCGTCATGATCCGTGGTAAGAGGCACAAATTCCTCTGTTTGACTTCTAGGCGACGAAAGATTTACCACTTCCATCGTAACTCGAGGTATTAAGACAACGTCGTTCGGGACTTCTTGTGCTGGAAAGTCACCGAAGTGAAGAGATACCATATTGGCAGTAATTATTTTCTCTTTGTTATGAAGGGTGATAGCTTTAGCATATATCAACTTTTGTATCTTCCTTCAATACATAACAAGCCTTGATAGGGTGATGTATATATCGGTGGTACAAGAAGTATTTTGGGTCATCTATTTTACCAGCCTTATTTGGTCGCTTGGCATCAGGCAACTACAAATTATTGCTTTTTATCAAGCATTCAAAAATGTTGGGGATATCGCTCTTGTCAAAGGAATATTCTTTCTTAAGCCTGGAAGACTCAAGAGGCTTTTGTGCTGGAGGAGAGATGGTTCGCTTTGACAGATTTATCATCAAGGCCTCATTTCCTTTGCCACTGTGATTATTCGCACTATTGGAGGGGCACTTCCTTTCTGCATTGGTTATTTGTAACCTCAAATTGTATGCCATTTTTGTGTTGCCTTCAGCAGCTTCGGTCCCGATGATGAATGTCGTCCAGTCTTGAAATTGAGTTAGACCTGTCCAGAGCCCTATTATAGGCAGTAGGTTTTTTTTGTAGTTATCAATGAATGCGGAGTCTGGAATACCGGAGGGTAACTTCAGGGTTGCATGTCTGAAACACACAACGAATTCACGAGCGGATTTTTTCTCTTTTTGTTTGATATCGATGAGTGAAGACATTGTCATATCCATGCCTTCCTCGTAGAATCGTGAGAGAAAAAATACTTTATGTCATCAAACGAGGATATGCAGTTATCAGGTAAACTGTGATGCCAATCTTAGGCTATGTCGGCCAAGCATCCTACGAACAATCTGGTAAGGAGAGCATCATCTTTATGCAGATGATTCATTATTATATTAAAGTAATTGATATATTGGCTCGATGATGTCCTGCCTTCGAACAAGACTATTGATTGGGGTTTGTATTTAGGAGGGAACAGAACATTATCCTAATACGGAGGATGAGGTTGTTTCACCCCCAGCTGGCGGAGTTGGTCTTTGTTCTTTAAAATATCAACCTGTGCACGCAACTCTCAGATAGCTTTGAGAGGATCTTCTGTTTGGAGTGGTACGACTAACTGATGAGATCATGTTTGAACATGAATCATCACCGACGGAGATCCACCCCAAATATTTACAACATTAAGAGTTGGTGTTGTTGACTCTTGGTTTATGACCGCTTCTGGATTTGTGTTATCCTGCAGAGGCATTGTTCCAGGAGTAGGCTGCACATGTATGAATGAAGCCACTTGGACAGGTGCTGGTGTAGCAGAATATTGGGCTATCATTATTTGATACATATTTTGTATCATGGTGTGCATGTCTTTGAGAGCAGCCTCTAATGAGTTGAGGCATTATTCGGTGGCTTCTGATGGAGAAGCATCTTGTTTATCACCGACGGTGTAAACGCTAACATTTTGGTGTACGACAGAGGGATTGGTAGAAAGAACTATGTAGTTGGAGTCTACACTATCAGTTTCAGAATCGAGGGAATTTCTACCCCAGCCTCGGATTCTGAGGAATGGGGATTCTCGTAACGAGAAAGCTCCCGTCTTCGAGAACGATTATTTTGGTATACTCCTCCAAAGAAATCGATGAGTTGGTCAAATCTCCTCTGGCTGGGTGTTCTTGAAGAACTTTGTCTTGATTATCTCCTACTATGGGGAAGATGCAAAGCCTTATATGAAGCAAAGAGTGGTTCATCATTATGCTCCTGGTCGCCAACTTGCTTTGTATGTTGAGGCTGAGAAGACATGGTGTAAGTCAATCGGTCAAACACGGACCGTTTTGCTTACGCACAACAATATTCGATTACAAGTCTATGACAATTGCAACGATGTTCATTAGGAAATACTGTTATAATGTCAAAAGGGTCCCTCTCTTTATGTTTTTGAACAACAAGCTCACATAAATCGAAAGATAGAAGATAAGAGGAGGAAGAGGACAGACTCTACCTCTTTACATGAGATACATTAAATTTTTTATGTATATTTTTTGTCCCTTGTGTATAGAGTGATGTGCAGGCTTGATTGGCATATGATTCGTTATATCTCAAGTTTTTGCCCTTCAGGGAGGAGAGAAAGCTGTCTCTAACAGTCCTCTTGTGCACAAGTGCACAATCAGCATGTGGTGTAGAGATTAATCATGCTTGGCATATTTTTTGTGGTGTAGACAAAGTTGGCACAGTTTGTCTACGTGCATTTAGTTTTACACGAAGGTCTTTGCCCGGCACACGAGTAGCACATAATTTTTTCTCCATTGTGTATGTAATAAAGACGTTAGGAAAATGATTATCCCAGATCAACAGTTTATTTGTGCGCTTGTTGGTTTGGACAGCGGTGTCCATGCCTTGCTTGTCTCATATATTATAGCGAATATACGCGAGCTGAGGAACTTGGGAGTGGATCACCCTTTGCTCAAAATTGTGCAAGTTGCGCAATTTGTATCCCTTATTTAACGCAAGGGATTTAGAAGCTTGGGTGTGGATCACCCTTTGCTTAAAATTGTGCGAGTTATACGATTTGTATCCCTTGTTTAGCGCAAGGGAATTGTACACCAAGTCATTGATCTAAACAGAATAGACAGGGGAACTCTCGTTAATCAGAATGCTCTTTCCCTTGTTGGCAGCAACATCGGGATATACATGACGAGGCTTGGGCACCCACACTTCGCCAGTTTTTCTCGACTTGATTGCGGATCAAGGGTGAATTCTACCCCCAGCATGGAACATTTCTTCATACGCCTATTGGTCGAACTTCACGACCAAGGTTATCTGCATAGAATCGACCGAAGCAGAGTTGAGTTGAGATATCACCTTCTCGTCAAAGGAAAAAAAAGTCCCCAGCAGAGTCGCCATCCTTTTTTGCGTTGAAAAGTTTATACGAAACTTTTGTGTTACAAACTGTTGAAAATAAAAAAGTACAAAAAGATCCTAAACATGAATCTAAGTACAATTGATTCTAGAAAAGTATAGTTGTAGATATCTGATCTATGGATGATCACTTTACTCCTTGGACCACTCGTAGATGAATAAATGCACACGACGACGAAGAATTGCACATAAAGACGAAGAAATATAGGGAATATTGCGAACAACTTGGAGAGTTGAACAATAAGAAAGCTCTGGCACAATGGCACGAGAAGCTTCTATTTCTCTCACTCTGCTCTTGAATTTCAAAGACTTGAAAATTTTAGCCCCTTTCTCTCTATATGTCTATATGTGATCCTCTCTGTGTGTATTTTGTAGGTGCTTCCCGTAAGTAGATGTCCCTCCTTCGTGGATGCTCCTCCTTCATGGCCCTCTGTAGGTTGTACAAAACCTGTATTTATAGAGTTTACGAGCAGTTATGAGAGTATGCGTGCACTTTGGACATTCAATATTGTTTTAACATTGTGCGCGCACTTTTGGTTGATTAACACCCCAAGTTTTGCATGAGTGGGTGCACAACTTGATGTTTGTTTGATATGTACCTTCCTGTACAAGGAAAGCATAGGTCATGGGGGACAGTTATTTGTACACCTTTTATGATAAGTACGGCATGTAAGCTACGCACTCATAACTGCTCATTGTTGGTTAGGATAGTATGCGCACTTTAGAAGTTGTCTAGAGACTGGCGTATTTTTGGTAAGATTGGCAGTGCGATTTATTATTGAGGGAGTTGGAACTACGGTAAATTGTTTTGGGAGTTGCACTACGGTGCACTTTTGAAGGAGTGGCACTACGATATACTTTTGAATAAGTGGCACTGTGGCGCACTTTTGAAGAGAATAGCACTGTGGCGCACTTTTGAAATGAATGGCACTGCGGAGCACTTTTGAAGAAAATGGTACTGCGGCGCACTTTTGAAGAGAATGGCAATGCGGTGCACTTTTAAAAGAATGGTACTACAGCTGGGTCGCTAAACCTGGGTCTGCGTACCGCAGCTCCGCTGTAATGATAACTTTTTGTCACTACCATATTTTCTAGGAGAGGGTATTTTGTCATTTCATAATTAATTAAATATTATGCATATTAAATAATTATTTATTGTGTTATTTAATTATTGTTAGATGTTAGTTTATTGATTTAGACTTGTGTTAGTGGACCTAACTAGTTTAGATTAGATCCATGGACCAACATTTATAATTAGTTAGAATTGAGCCCAATTAGAAGCTCATTCATTAGGAGGAGGATTAATTTAATTAAAAATATTAGACTAGAACCTTCCCTTCTTAATTATTTCTTCATGAGAGGCCCCAAGGGGTATATTGGACATTACATAGTGACTTGGGAAGGGGGCCAGCCTATATTAAAAGAGGGGGAAATTTTCTCTCTCCTCTTTTTATTTTAAATCTAGATCTAGAATTTTCCTCAACCAAATTCCTTCATTCCCACATTAATTTTCTACTAAATTTCTTTCCAATTTTTCCCCAAATCACCATTGGAGGCTAGTAGAGCAAGGATCTAGAAGGAGAAAGCAAAAATCTACAAAGAGGAGCAACGATCTACAAGTTGAAGGCCAATTTTATCAAATTTGGAGGTTGCATTGGGAATCCATCTTCCAATAGGTATAATTTAGTTTTTTCCCTTTAATTAAGTTCTAATTATGATATTTTACCATGAAAAACCATCCGACATGCATAAGCTACCCATAGGAATTGGAATTAGGTTCATAGGAGACCTATTAAGAAAGTTATAGTGTGTTTTGTGTCAATTTTGGGAGAATTCTGAGATTAACACATGTTGTGGTTGTCAATTAGTCAATTAGACCAAATTGACATATTTTTAATTATTTGTGGCTAGTGTCGTGTCTACAATTAGATACATGTAGGCCGTATCCCAATAATTTGGTGATACGTGTTGATTTGGGAGGTTTTCCTCCGACACGGGGCTTTGAGCATGTCACATTTTGACATGAACACGTACATGTGTAATTGACTCTTCGTATTGTTCATAAATAGTATTCTAGACTTGCTCGTGTCCTTCGGGGTATGTTTGATTGTGTGGTGGACTCCTATTGCAAGCGTATCATAGATCTAGTGTGATACGGGTGCGATGCACTCCACGTGTTTGTTTCGTTGCTCTTTAATTCAAAGTGACTTGTGTATATATATTAGTATGAGATATATTAGTATGATATATATGTATAAATGTATGTATCTATAGTATATTATATAGGTATGCAAATATATAGCTAGGTGTCTATGTGTTGAGTGTGTTGATATACCTATATGTATATATGTAAGTTGAATATATATGTATATGTGTATGTGATGCTATATATATATATATGTATAGAATACTATATCTATTAGTGCATATATATATATATATATATATATATATATATATATATATATATATATATATATATATATATATATATATATATATATATATATATATGCACTAATAGATATATGTGTGTGTGTGTGTGTGTGAGAGAGAGAGAGAGAGAGTGAGAGTGAGTGTGTATGATTATATATATATATATATATATATATATATATATATATATATATATATTTGTATAGATGAGGGTATAAGTATATTGATATCTTGTATCTAGTAGTATTTGGTTATGATGTATAGATGAGGGGATGTTTAATTGGATATATATATATATATATATATATATATATATATATATATATATATATATATATATATATATATATATATATATATATATATATATATATATATATATATATATGTATATAGTCATGTATATATGTATATAGATGTATGAGGTTATGTGTGTGCAAGAGGGGGGCTCGAACAGGAAACAGTAAAAAAAAATAGCGACAGCAACAGCAAACAGCGACAGCAACAGCCCGAGCAACAGCAGCAGTCTCCAAGAGGAGCAGTGGCAGCGGGGTATCAGCTAGCTAGGTGAGTTGGTAATTTGATAAGTTAGTTTCTTTAGTATTTTAGTTAAATAGTTAGTTAACTAGTTATTTAGTTATCAAGTTAGTAGTATCTAGTTAGCTAGTTATCTATACATATGTATCTTATGTATCTGTAGTTATGTGTATATATATGTACATGGGGGTATATGTATTAGTTGCATTGATGGTTAGTATAGCATGGTGGTTAGTATCTAATATGCATATAAGTATATACTAGTAGTTGGTATTAGTATATACTAGAAGTTATAATAGATTGATATATATATAATGGGAATGGACTTGTGATAGAATTTGCAAGTTATGTGCGAACCCGAATACCTATACGTGATTACCAAAGCTGGTTAGTGTACAAAATAGAATATCGTTCGGACGGTTAGCTATGCACACAGTCTTTGGGCTAACTTGTGTTGATTATCGTACGCCAAGACCCTTTTGTGCGAGCAAATTTTAAAATGAGATTGGGATATCGTTCAAATCAGGATAAGCCAGACTTAGAATGACAACCGATAGAAATATTATCAGATTATCGCTAAGGCGAATATAGAGAATCGTGCTTGAATTTTGAAGAAATATCTCGAACAGTATTTCATGTCGGCAGATACAAATCAAATATGGTTTACTTAGATGACTTGATTCCTGAGTGGTATATGGATCATTTTAGAAATATTCAAGCGAATTCATAGGTCTCGTGCGATAGTTGATTTGAACGATTAAGAATGTCTTGAATAAGTAATAAGGCTTATATCGAATAGGGATTCAAGGTAACAGAATCAATGTCTTGGTCAAAGAAAACTTGGTAGAAAATTGATGGATCGTGCGAGCGATTTTAAATTGAATCAAACAGATTAAAACTTGAGTAGGATATCGCTAGATAGAAGTTAATCCGAGAAAGAATATTGTGGTTCGATAAAAGATGTAAGCGATAACGGATTCGATCTGGAGTTTGGAAGAATAATCTTGAATCTAGTTCAAAAAATAACCCTTGACAATCAGGTTCGGCCGAGAACAATTATCCTGCGGGAGCGCTGGCGTGATGATTTCATGTCCAGCGGTGATGATCGAACTCACGGGAACATGTTCGATGATTATTCAAAACGAACTCGATGAATAAAACGTATCGAAGGTGGATAGACTTTGGCTTGAGTATTGAATTTATTTGTTTGAGGAATGTTAGATGTAGACTACGGATTGATCAACGGTAACATTAAAGTTGGACGATTGGCTAGACGAATTATGATCACGGCATGAACGGACATGATTTGGTGGATTAATATATATAACTTGGATGGAGCAAAGTATAATGATAAGGTGTCTTATCACGACCCACACCCGGTGTAAGGGTACAAGTCGGAACAACGCCCAGCCTACGCCGTAGCATCGGCGGTAGAACGCTGTCTTGGTTAACTATACTATCTAAATATCTCACAATAATATAAAATCTACCAACAATATCTCACTCAAAACTCAATTACATTATAAATCATGAAAAGATATCAAGGAAGTCTAACATAACTATCTATTCAATATATTATCAACAATAGAAACAATATCCAATCTCATACTATATGCCGGAAACAAATTCGGTACCAAAATGCATAAAGAAACTAACTATGAAAACTAGTAATCCGGATAAACCTTTCGACAATCACTCCAGAACTAGTGGATCCAAGTCTGCACCATCTATAAGTCGAAGTCCATAGTATATCGGACACCAATCTCTCGGATCCTCTGAAAAATGTTTTTCAGTCAGGAATGGAGCAAAGTACATCTCTAACAGCAGTTCTAATCAATGATATAAACTATGTAACAGTAAATAGATGTGAATATACAATATGCATATACATGTACAAGAGATACACAATAAAGGCAATACTGGAAATAAATACAAGAATGAACAATATGGCAATGAACAAGAATACTAATGACTAAGTGAGTGAGTACCAGCTTTAACATGTGATCGACTTGGGAACTTGCACAAGAGTAAATTGCCTGGTTAATCATACGTGCGTTGTATGATCAATACTCACAAGGAACAAGACTTGCACAAGGAGGGTATGATCACATATCTATACTACATACTCCCCAACCCCGACTGGTATAGTGGACCCAACCATGGTATGCTATGGCACGGAATTCCCCAAGAAGATAGCGACTCTTCCCGAGAATCAGTGTCTGTACATGCACAAGATAATCAATGAAACAAGACTTGCACAAGATACACCATATACAAAGAATAACATCACATGACGAGATCCGGATATACCAATCCGTGTAACCATCGTGTCAAGAAACATGGATATCTACACTAGATACAATGAACATAGAGGATATCATAAATGAGAAACTATCAGAGAATGTACTCGCTTGTGGTCCAGAGCAATGAATGTCAAAATGTGTCCGAACTGGTGCCACACAGACCTATATATAGAATATTGCATTAATACAAGATTCTAGAATGAGAATAAGTTAAACTAGTCAACTTCTAGGTCAACAAGTCAATTCTAAGTCAAAAGTCAAACTAGGTCAACTCTAAGTCAACTATGGTCAACTCTAAGTCAACTATGGTCAACTATAGTCAAACTATGGTCAACTACCTATTTCTAGGTTGTATGAGTCTAACTCAAAGATATTAGGCTCACACACTATGAATCTAGGCCATACAAGCTACATCTTAGGATACTAAGATACTGTATCTCAGGATACGCAAACAATAGATAATATCAAATATCTATAATAAAGCAATATTAAATATATAAATCATAATTATAAATGCTAAATGATACCTTGGTTTCGAACCAACTTGGTATCGCAATACTAAACCTCTATCTTGATACCCAAACCCAATACCTTGGGTATCCTTAATACCTTGGCATTTACCTTGGTATCTCAAGGTAATGTCACTCTAGTATATATATATTAACTATCCAACTATAACTATAAACTACCAGGCATTTAGTATTTATACAATACTATATACCTTATTTTAGTCACCTTAATACCAACCCATAATTAGTTTATAACTATCCTATTACTATGCCAATACCTACTACTCGTACCTTGGTATCTCTTGATACTTACCTTGGTATCTCAAGATAATTGCCAAAATCTTCATTATATATACTAACTATTCATCAATAACTATATATATACATATATCAATCCAATATAACTTCTAGTATGTACTAAATAGAATAAATACTAACTACCAACTACACACTAAATACTAATACATATATGCGTACATACATACATACATACATACATACATACATACATACATACCTACAAATATATAATATATATACTAAAGATACTCATAATATTATATAACTAAAATATACTAAATATTCCAATAATATTATATGCTACAACTAAATATATTATACATATAGTATACTAAAACACAATTAGAAAATTAGAAACATATATACGTATATATTAATTACCATATATATATATATATATATATATATATATATATATATATATATATATATATATATATATATATTAAAAATTGCCAAATTGTCGCTATATACCCTGCCCACTGTCGCCGATAAGTTGTTGTGTATATAGATACACTGTAGTTTTTGTGACAGTTTACTGCACTGTCACTAAAAACTGTCGTTGAAGCTTCTGATACTCTGCTGATACACTGTTGTTTCAGCGACAGTTTCCTGCAACTGTTGCTGACTGCTGTCGCTGAAAAGCTGTTGCCGCTGCTGCTATTTCTCCGCTGTTTCGACGCTCGCTGTTGCGACACTCTCCTGATGTCGCTGAAACCTATATATATATAATATATATAATAACATATATATCTACCATATATATATAAATACATATATATAACCCAATACATATATATATATATACACCAATACACATATACTACCATAAATATACCTACACTCTCATAATATTATTATGTACAAATAACTATACATAATAATATACATATATATATACACAATATATATATATATATATATATACTACTAATAATAATTATACACACACCCTCACATAGTATTATGTACATAATACACATAGTAACATACACACACATACATATATATATATATATATATATATATATATATATATATATATATATATATATATATATATATATATATATATATATATATATATATATATATATATATACATATATATACGTACATACAATTATTCACCAGTCACATTATATAATTATAATTATAATAACTCATAATATCTATTTACATGCTACCATATATAATTATACATACATATACAAGAATAGCTACTTACAATATACATAATAAATACATAGATCTAATACACAAGAAGCATAATTATATATACCATAATATATCTATATCTATATCTATATATATATACAATTACATCATCCATGAATTTAGAACACAAGAAATAGATCTACATATAATTTGCACAAACACATGGAGAGTATCACACCGTATTCCACTAGATCTAGGAGACGCATATGACACGAGTCCACCACACATCCAAACGTACCTCGAAGGACACGAAGAAGTCATATATATTATTTATAAACAATACGAAGAGTCAAATACAAATCTACGTGTCCGTGTTAAAATATGACATGTACAAAGTCCCGTGTCGGAGAAAAAACCCCTAAATCAACACGTATCACCAAATTGATGGAATACGACCTACACGTACCCAATTGTGGACACGACACTAGCCCCAAACACACAAGCATATGCCAAATTGATCCATAGGACCAATTGACACACACAACAAATGTCAATCTCGGAATTCTCCCAAAATTGACACAAAAAGCACCATAACTTTCTCAATAGGCCTCCTATGAACACAAAACCAAATCCTATGGGTAGCCTATGCATATGGGTTGATTTTTTATGGTTAATTCTCATATTTAGAATCTAATCTAAGGGGAAAACTGAATTATACCTATTGGGAGATGGATTCCCAATAAAACCTCCAAAATTGGTAAAATTGGCCTTCAACTTGCAGATCCTTGCTCCTCTTTGTAGATCCATGCTTCTTCCTTGTAGATCTATGCTTCCTTCTTGTAGATCCATGCTCTAATAGCCTCCAATGGTGATTTGGGAAATAATTGGGTGGAAATTTGGTAGGGATTTGGTTGAGAGAATTTTCTAGATCTAGATTTGGAATAAAAAATAAAGAGAGAGAAAGTGTTCATCCCCTTTATATAGGCCTCACTTGCCCCCTCCCTCAAGCTACTATGTAAAGTCTAAAATACCCCTTGGGGCCTCTCATGAAGAAATTAATTAAGGAGGGAAGCTTCTAGTCTAATGGTTTAATTAATTTAATCATCCTCCTAATCAATGGGCTTTCTAGTTGGGCTCAATTCTAACTAGAATTAAATGTTGGTCCATGAGTCTAAAGTAAACTAGTTGGTCCACTAACACAAGTCCAAAAATAAATCTAACATGCTAACAATAAATAAATAATACAACAAATAAATATTTAACATGCATAATATTTAATTAATTACCAAATGACTAAAATACCCTTTTCTAGAAAGTGTGGTAGTGACAAATCTACCCCCTTAGAATAATTTCGTCCTCGAAATTAAAACTCTCACCCCTCTCTCTTGGGTCAATCATATCATATTCATACAAATCTTATTATGGTCAGACTCTATCAATCACAGTCTAAAATAGTATATATCCTATAACATACAATCATATCATTCTACTGAAAGAGAAATCATACTTAGATATAGTCTCTAACTATCATGAAATTCAGTCTTTGTCCTGCTGAGGTGTCTCTCTCTACTGGTGAGGTAATCTGTTATGCCACCTGTGGCATATTCCATCACACGCTATTAATCATCGATCTTGTCAAGATATTCTTAATACTGAGGGTTACTAAATACTAGTAATATACTCTAATTCTAGGTCATGGACATGCTTAACTCACTCGCACTTGCTACTTAAAATACTATACAAAATACTGCTAAGATACTACCTCCTTGTTCTGTTTCAATTCTTGTAATCACCAAATTTTCTCAACCATTTTCTTGCAAGGAACACTTGTATACCTTTTCAATCATGTATTTTATTAGCACACCATCTTCCAACCTAATACTCCCAATAGGATGCCTTACTTAAATCTTGTTACTGTCTACACAAGGCATCAGCTCTTATATGTATTTTTAGATGACATCCTCATACCAAGTTACTCATGTCTCTCCTCTATATTATTATACTAAAATTACTTGCCTCAACTCCCATAATACTTGAGGTACTCCGTCTCTTGTTACTAGGGTATCTCTTTCTATCCGATACTTGGCGTAACTCATCATCTAACATTTGTTAATCATCCTAAGGTTCTCATTTGTACACTAGTATCACAATAAATACACAATTACCTTCTAGTCATTACAACACCATGATATCTTACTGGTATTCTTATACCCCTCAGACTATTCTCTGATACATACGACCTGTATAATCAAATTTAGCAAGGTACTATACTTACTTACTTCTATATTTATATATTGTCTCCCTCCTCTACTGCTTGGATCACTTGTACAATTATTCCCAAATACTTTTCTATCCAAATTAACTGATACACCAATCCAATGTCATTACATAAGGTACTTACTGTTACTAGCACATTACTCAACTAATCCCTGATATAGAAATACTAGCACTCTTGATATAGTAACACTAGCTTCCTAACTACGCAACAAATATCCTTAATGTTCTAGGTCACTAGCTTCTTAATACCTACAACAGTTTACCACAACACTACTACTATTCTGGATACTAGCTTCATCATTAGATCACCTCATTATACTTACTAGAAATCATGATCACTTACATCTAATGCACTATAATACACATATTTCACTTCACTCTCAAGGCAGACATATGGTTCCATATATCTATTGATGTATATGTATTTCTCCTCAAACCTTTTACAGATGGATATGCAAATTAGTGATGCACTATATATCTTCCATGACCAATCTTGATATTTCTCAACCCATGACATAATATTAACACTCAAGCTTTCACTTTTTGATACTCATGAACTTCCACACTGACACTTTTCATCCACTATACATCCTGCACACAATTTCTTGATACTTCTTCCACCTATTGCTTTCAACAGATCACTAGCCTCAATATTAGGTGAGATACCCATCACTAGTCATATACTGGTACACTCCTATCCACTCATATTAATGCTCTACTTTATCTTAACACAAGTCACACTACTTTAGCATAATGTATTATTATTCCCTCACGCTCTCCCATACACTTATGGGTACCTTTCCACTATGGCACACTCATTAATACTCTTGATGAATATACATATCTATACTCCTGACACACCCAAGTATCAATCACCAATTTGAATATCATACTTCATTGATTTTTAACACAATTTCCTTGATACTTAATTGTTTACATGGATCACCCAACTACATGAATTTATGATTATCCTAAACTGGTATGCTGACTCTGATACTAACTCATGGGACTACTACTGATATTCTCTACTCTCTCTCTCTTCTACCTATAGTACCCATACTATCTATAATAACACCTATCATATAACTATTGCTACAAAGTATTATGCTATGGATTATCCTTAGATTTATGCCTATTGCTCACATGCCTAACCAAGAACCACTTATAGACTCACAAGTCACACTCTCAATAGTCAATACTGATACTCAAGATACATACCTAATTGTAACTCCCAATTATCACACTAATCAAGGAACCCTAATGAAGCTCTATAAGGAACTAGACTAAAGAACTGAAAGTATCTCTACTACTAAGCTAAGGAACAATGGAACAAAGTCCTGAAATAATAGAATTGAATAAGTATTGAGATGATACTTTAAGAACCAATTTAAGATACAATCTGATAATCATACACGTCTGTCCGAAATTATGACACTCAGAATCCTCGCCACGACAGTAAGCATAGCTGCGATAAACGATAGATTCCATGACTGGATATGCAACTCTATAATCATGTCATCTAGGATCCTCACCACGCCAACTGGTATGGCTGCGAGAAACTCTAAATTTCATAACTAGGATATGTACAACCAAAGTCAGGTCCCAAAGTTTTCGCTTTGCCAGCTAATATGGCTGCAATAAACTCTAGGCACCATAACCAAAGTAGACGTTTTACTTTTCTCACTGTCCTCGTCAACATATGTCATCAGATGATACCGTAACTTAGTCCATAAAATTTCTCTCGACATAAAATCAAACTAAATAACGAACACCAAGAATTAAAATCAACTGATCACCAAGAATCAAATTCAACAATCGATCACCAAGAATCAAATTCAATAACAACAAGTGAGAGCGGACAGAAACAAGGAAAAATATTTGAAATATAAATTGTAATAAGATTCTCAAGGGTCATTGATGAGAACATAAAATATTATATTTTTATTCCTTACTGTATACTCCTTTATGCTCATTTGATGTCTAAAGATACTCATTATTTTTATATTTTGATCTAGGATGCAATTGGAGTCACTAAATGCAAAATGGAGCTAATTATCAATTCTGGACAGTTTTGATACCTTGTAGATAAATGGTCATAACTTGCTCATTCGAAGTCCAATTGAGCTGATCCAAATTGATTCGGAAAGCTAAGTGATAGAGGTACAATTTTACTGTCTTGAGTTTCCCGAGATTTTGGCTGCATCATGGACCAAATCAGGCTTGAAGTTGAATCAACTATGCTGTGCACAAAAAGTGGAGCTGAAATAACCATTTTCCAACTTGTTCAAAGATTTTATTTTATTGTTTGGGTTATTGTAACTATTAGATGATTTGTGGGAAGATATTGTGATCTTCAAACAACTAATTTAGAGTCTATAAAAGGGATAGAGATGAGGAGGAAATGGGAGAACAACACACAACTCTTCTTTCTCTTCTCCAATATTCTTTTGAAGTTTTCTTGAACATGCGGAGCTAAAAGTCTTGTTGGTCGAAGGAAACGGAAGCCTCGGAATGAATAAAAATTTGTGAGATCTAATCTGTGTTTATATTTTTTATCTTTGCTTTGAGTATCGAATGTTTTCTTATGCATATTTTCATGATTATCTTGTTTAATGACTAGGATGCATACAAGTTTATTATTCCTGACAATCTAATGCTAAATTAGATATTGAATCCGTAATTGTTCGATCCCTCTAATTTGTGAAGCAACCAAGATTTAATGAACTGCTTTGTTTTATTAGATCTTAGGAGGAAAACTTTTGACAAAATTAAATACAACCGCTTGTGCTTGTGTTGTTTTGCTTCATCGATCTCATCGAGTTTAATACGCTACTAGATTAAACCTTTAGCGCTTGTCTGGGGTTGTTTAGTAGTTAAGGTTAATTAGATCGCTTGTTTTTAATTAATTGTGGCAGAAGGATATAGAAAAATAATTCCAACGATGAATATTCAAGTATGAATTAATATATACTTGTATCGATGATCAGTTTTAAGATTCCAATGGTGGATGTTGACTGAGACCAACATTTTTTTTCTTTGATTGTTTTAATACTTTAATTATTTTTAGCTCTTTTTAATTTGCTTTGATCCAAAACTCTCCCCCCATCTTATTTCACATAGCATAATATCAAACTAATTGCTCTTCGTGGGAACGATCCTTACTCTCACTACTACATATTATTTCAAGAGTAAAGGTTTTATTTTTGGGTGCCTATGACAGCACGCCAAATTTTGGCTCCGTTGTCGGGGAGTAATTTTAGTTGATTTTTATTCTTTTAGTGACTTCTATTTCGTTCTTGTAATTAAATATTTTTATTTATTAGAGCCAAAAAAAAAAGTTTGGTAACAGGAAATGGCGGCCAATTCTCAACTATTTGGCACTTGGCTAGATCATCCATCTAGGCATGCTGATGAGGTAAATATTTCTTTCCTAGAACAACAAATTTCTAGTTTAACTTCGCTTGTTCATCAGATGGTTGTAGGTAACATGAAAACAACAAAGGCTTGTGGAATTTGTCTAGTATCAGGGCATCCAACCGATATGTGCCCAACTCTTCAAGAGGAGTCCAATGAATAAGTGAATGTGGAATGTGGTTTTCCTGGACTACCAGAAATAAAGTATGATCCCTATTCAGACACGTACAACCTAGGATGGAGGGATCATTCCAATTTCACCTCTGGGAGTCCAGAATTAAATCAACCCGTAACTCAAAATTGTCCAAGTTACCAGCAATACAAGCATCAATACCTACAATCAAGCCAAACTTCAAATTCTGGTATGTCTTTAGAAGATATTGTTAAGTCTATTGCCATTAATAACTTACAATTTCAACAGGAGACGAGGGCTAGTATCGAAAGTTTGAACAATCAAATGAGCCAAATGACAACTGCAATTAATAAGCTAGAGGCAAAAAGCTTGGAGAAATTACCATCTTAAACGATAGAAAATCCAAAAGAAAATGAATGTTCTATCATTTTGAGAAATGGTAAAGAGGTTGACATTCCAGAAAAAGAAGCACATGCATCGTCAAAACAAGACGAAGAGAAAAATATCGTTGCAGACACGAACATTCCTAATGACGATGTAGTACCTAATGCAAAAGAAGTTTTTAAACTTGATAGAAAAGATAGAGTAAAACTTGCCATCAGTGAGAATTTTGAGAAAGAACATGAGTTAGCTTTGAGTACTGACTTACATAAAACTGTTGCAGTGTTGAACGATCTTCCAAAAAGACAACAGTCAGGTAACATTCCATATATTTCGTTACCAATTTATAACAAAAGACCTTTATCTTTTGTTTTGCAGGCATGCATTCTAGACTTGAAACTCCTGCCTAGTTATATCGAGTGTGCATAGAGTTGAGCCAACGACAATATTAAACAAAGGCGCTGCTTGGGAGGCAACCCAAGGGAAGTTTATTTTTATTCTCGTATTTTCTTTTTGGTTATTTTGTCTTTTCTTGCATTTAACCATACATTGGGGACAATGTCTATTTTAAGTGTGGGGGAGGAGATTTAATTTTTTTTAAGCAGTTTGAGTTTGTGTTTTTCTAAATAAAAAAAAAGAAAGAGAATTTTTTTTTAATAATTTTTGGTTGTGTATGTCATGAGTAAGATTCAACTAAATTTGAAAAATTCATAACATGATTGAATAAGTAATTTTTTTCAACTTAGAATTAATTAGTCTAGTTATTTTATTGAAAATGATAGTATCTAAATTGGTAGACAAAAGCCAGTGAGGATTTGAGCCTTTAGATTGACACATCAGTCTCATTATTCCTTCATGAGAGATATTCTTCCACTGATTTTTTTCTCTAGAACTTGCTTTTATTCTTTTCGAGGTCACATTGACACATTCATTCATGAACATGATTAAGGCCATCTTTGTTATGCGTTACATAAGCCAAATAGCCCACCTTGTAATTAAATTTTTTTTTTGTTGAACCCCTTTGAGCTTTATTGTCTTTTTCTTGGTATACCCATATTACAAGCTTTCAACTAATAATATTTATACCTTTACCCAAGTCGCAAAGCTAGTGGAGCATTGTTGATCATTATGATATGTATGGGTGTACGAAAAAATAAAAGTGGGGGTGTCTAAATTTGTGGTTTGGTTACAACCCACAAAATGGAACATATTTTTATCCTCAAATGTCCTAAGTTCCATTATTGTTATAAAATAAAAATAAAAAGAAAAAAGAAGAAAAAAAAAGAAAAAAGAAAAAAGAAAAAAAATAAGGATGAAAGTTGTTTTACATTGTTTAAATGCTTTAAAAGCCAAATTGAAGATGTTGCAAAATGGAGTGATTGATTTTACATGTTTTATATTGAGATTGAGTTAATTCAATTTTGCTCCTCTAGTTTTGATGGATTTTGAGCTACACTCCCAAATATATCCCACCTTAATCCTAAGCCATGTTACAACCCATGAAAAGTCCTTATGATTTATGTTATGCATGTGATCCCAGTGGTGGAGAATGAGAAGATATGCAAGCTTATGGTAGATCATTTCTTTTGGAATGAATTTGAGTGAAATATATACCTTTAAACACATGAGAGTTGAATATTTATTCCGTGAGGGTCTACCTATTTAGTTTACTCCATTTTCAAGTAAAAATACCTACTAAGTAATTAGAAGTTGTTTAAGAATATATGTTCATGATATGTTATGAGTTTTGAAGAGCTTGGTTATTTTTTATTTATGACATTGCAACATTGAATTCTTTTTGGAAAAATAAATTAGAGTTTCGTCCGAGGACGAGCAAAGGTTAAGTGTGGGGGTATTTGATGAGAACATAAAATATCATATTTTTATTGCTTACTGTATACTCCTTTATGCTTATTTGATGTCTAAAGATACTCATTATTTTTATATTTTGATCTAGGATGCAATTGGAGTCACTAAATGCAAAATGGAGCTAATTATCAATTCTGGACAGTTTTGATACCTTGTAGAAAAATGGTCATAACTTGCTCATCCGAAGTCCAATTGAGCTGATCCAAATTGATTCGGAAATCTAAGTGATAGAGGTACAATTTTTCTGTTTTGAGTTTCCCGAGATTCTGGCTGCATCATGGACCAAATCAGGCTTGAAGTTGAATCAACTATGCTGTGCACAAAAAGTGGAGCTGAAATAACCATTTCCCAACTTGTTCAAAGATTTTATTTTATTGTTTGGGTTGTTGTAACTATTAGAGGATTTGTGGGAAGATATTGTGATCTTCAAACAACTAATTTAGAGTCTATAAAAGGGATAGAGATCAGGAGAAAATGGGAGAACAACACACAACTCTTCTTCCTCTTCTCCAATATTCTTTTGAAGTTTTCTTGAACATGCGGAGCTAAAAGTCTTGTTGGTCGAAGGAAACGGAAGCCTCGGAATGAATAAAAATTTGTGAGATCTAATCTGTATTTATATTTTTGATCTGTGCTTTGAGTATCGAATGTTTTCTTATGCATATTTTCATGATTATCTTGTTTAATGACTAGGATGCATATAAGTTTATTATTTCTGACAATCTAATGCTAAATTAGATATTAAATCCATAATTGTTCGATCCCTCTAATTTGTGAAGCAACCAAGATTTAATGAACTACTTTGTTTTATTAGATCTTAGGAGAAAAACTTTTGACAAAATTAAATGCAACCGCTTGTGCTTGTGTTGTTTTGCTTCATCGATCTCATCGAGTTTAATACGCTACTAGATTAAACCTTTAGCGCTTGTCTGGGGTTGTTTAGTAGTTAAGGTTAATTAGATCGCTTGTTTTTAATTAATTGTGGCTGAAGGAGATAGGAAAATAATTCCAACGATAAATATTCAAGTATGAATTAATATATACTTGCATCGATGATCAGTTTTAAGATTCCAATGGTGGATGTTAACTGAGACCAACATTTTTTTCTTTGATTATTTTAATACTTTAATTATTTTTAGCTCTTTTTAATTTACTTTGATCCAAAACTCCCCCCCCCCCATCTTATTTCACATAGCATAAAGATCAAACTAATTGCTCTTCGTGGGAACGATCCTTACTCTCACTACTACATATTATTTCAAGAGTAAAGGTTTTATTTTTGGGTGCCTACGACAGCACACCAGTCATCCCAGGAATCTCTCAAGAAATTTGTGATTGAGTATCCTCTCTCATCCTAGTGTCCTATGTCCTATATCCTATCGCAGGCACGCAGTAGTACAACTAAGTTGTCGCACTACCACGATATCGCAAAACCTGTGAAGCCTTACCTGCATGGGCTACCACTAAAAACGTGTCACGACCCGCACCCGGTGTAAGGGTATAAGTCAGAACAACGCCCAGCCTAAGTCGCAGCATCGGCGGTAGAATGCTGTCTTGGTTAAGTATACTATCTAAATATCTCACAATAATATAAAATCTACCAATAATATCTCACTCAAAACTCAATCACATTCTAAAGCACGAGAAGATATCAAGAAAGTCTAACATAACTATACATTCAATATATTATCAACAATAGAAACAATATCCAATCTCATACTATATACGGGAAACAAATCCGGTACCAAAATGCATAAAGAAACTAACTATGAAAACTAGTGATCCGAATAAACCTTCCAGCAATCACTCCAGAACTAGTGTATCCAAGTCTGCACCATCTATAAGTCGAAGTCCATAGTATGTCGGACACCAATCTCTCGGATCCTCTGGAAAATGTTTTCCAGTCAGGAATGGAGCGAAGTACATCTCTAACAGCAGTTCTAATCAATGATATAAACTATGTAACAGTAAATATATATGAATATACAAGATGCATATACATGTACAAGAGATACACAATAGAGGCAATACTGGAAATAAATACAAGAATGAACAATATGGCAATAAACAAGAATACTAATGACTAAGTGAGTGAGTACCAGCTTTAACATGTGATCGGCTTGGGAACTTGTACAAGAGTAAATGGCCTGGTTAATCATACGTGCGGTGTATGATCAACACTCACAAGGAATAAGTGTAAACCCCCTGAATTTTTAAATTATTAAAATCTTGGATTTTTCCCAATTTTCTGGAATTTTCTGGGAATTTTCTGTAATTAAAATCAAGGTTTTCAATAAATAAATGATTTTTAATTAGCAATAAATAATATTAAAATATCATGAAAATAATATTTTTGGGTGTAAAATGAAAAATTGGACTTAGGGTAATTTTTCTGGATTTTTCTGGGCCTCAGACATATTTTTAAAAGCCTAAAAACTATTTTCTAAATTAATTAAATAATCAATTAATATTATTATTTTTATTTGATTTTTTTTTATTTGGTTTGGGCCCGGCCCGGCCCAGTGGGCCGAGCCCAGTAGCAGCGAGCCCAGCCCAGCCCCGCGTTAACGGGTCGGGCGGGTCGGCCTGACCGGATCCGCGCCCGACCCGGACCCGCATCCCTGTCACCCCTCCCCCGTTCTCCCACGACGCGAAAACTCCGCCGCCCGCCGCGTTCTCCGGCGACGTGGCCGGAGAACCCCCCACGTCGCCTCCCCCTCCGTTTCACCCGCGGCCACGACGCCCCGGCCGAGCTCCATCGAATCCCCTATAAATACCCTACCCCCCGACCTCCTACCCCTTCATCCTCCCCAAAACCGACCCGCCGGAACCCTAGCTCCCCGCCGACCTCCTCCGCAGACCAGTGCCGCCACCAACCCGCCGAGAGCCGCCCCGGCCTCGATTCCCCTTCCTCCCCTCTTTTTCCCCGACTCCAGAACCTCCTCCGACCTCTCCTCTCTCCTCCCCGCCGCTCGACGACTGCTCGAGCCGCCGGCCGACCCCTCGGCGCCGCCCTAGCCGCTGTCCACGACCCCGCTGGACCACCCAGGGCCTCGCCGACCGACGGCGTACCCTCCAGCAGCACCGGACACGCCGCGGACACAACCCAGACGCAGATACGAGCCGGACACGCCGCTGACACGTCCAGGACACGAGCTCGTTTCGGACTCGAAAACCCTGGTTTCTCGGCCCCCTTCAGGTATTCGTAACTTGCAACCCTGATCTCCGTTTTCGATTCTGTAAATTCCTACGCGTAGCCTGTATGACCCTCTCGGTGTCCGGATAAACTGTTCGGGGCATCGCGGCCTGTGGCGATCGCACACCGCGATCCAAAAACAGGAAAGACCAGACCCTGTTTTACCCCGGAACCGAGTACGTCCCGCCAAACGGGATGACTTGGTCGCGTGCGGTCTTCACAGATACGTGCGCAGCGTCGATACGGACGTGTAAGATTTTGCGAAAGCTGATTCGGGTGTGCGTGCACACCGGAATCAACGCGTATCCGCGGACATCGCTCCGTATCCGCCTTTTCGGCAATTCGCCCTAACTTCGTGCACACTCGTCAGATCGAGACGAAACTTGCGCCATCGGACTCGTAGAGATACGCTGGTCCTGTGGGTCAAGTTTGGTTCGATTCTGAGAACGTTGACGAAATCGCGTGTCGTGGGCCCCACAGGCCCCGCTCGACGGGCGATTTTGTGTTCGGCTCATCGGAATCCAAATCTGGAAGTTCCGTTGGGTTCGTATCAGCGTTCCTGACCTGTTGACACTAAGTTTGGTGAATTTAGAGACCTTTGACCCGGACACATTTTTCGGTGCAAAGCGGGCCCAACGGCGGACCCCGTTTTGACCCGAAACTGTCGTTTTTGCCCTTGTCTCCAAATTGGACCCAAGGACAGGCGTTTCTAGCTATTTGACATCTTCTGAGCATGATGGTAATGTCTATTTCAGCTTTTGGACTCATCTGTGGAAATTTCTCCCAAGAACCAAATTAATCAGATCCAAACAACAGGCAAGTACCTGCACTTCAAGTTAATCTTTATATTATGATAATTAATTCCCTGCTCTACTAGTACCCTTGCTGATTACACGTAGTGTTAAAGTACTGTATTTCATGTCTTGAATATTGGAGTTCATGTCTTGTTTACATATCGGGTGGGAGAATACTAGGAGGCATGTAGTTTACCCTTCCCCATGTATTGTTTAATAGCTGTTGGTACACGACTGTCCATCAGCCAGATCTCGATTGTATTGTTTAATAGCCGTCTATGACGGTCAGATTAGCCTTATAAACCCCTACATGCCAACTATGTATTCTAAAACAAACACAAGTTCACACAGATAGTTCTAGTCTTGTTATAGTTCTTACTGACTGTTGTAGTTTCATTTCCTGTTTCACTTTATTTCCTGCTTTCTCATATTCCTGTTTATAGCATTAAACTCTGAGATGTTGATATTTCCTTTATGCAATTTCTTAATATGATACTCAGTTAATTGTCATAAATATTTAGTTTAGTCTTGTTGTGCACTGTGTACTTTGCTCCTTTCCTGACTGGATACGTTGTTTAGGCGATGATGAGAACCTTGCCCCTACCTACTATGGACCCTATGAGCCAGCAGGTGATACAGTTGCAGAGCCGGTTCCCACCCAGGAGACTACTCCTGCAGAGTAGTTAGCATTAGCTATCTTTATTCCTATTTCTTATCTCATAAATCGGGTTTGTCCCCGACTTCATTCTGACTTTCTGTACTAAACATTTGAATCTGTTGTCACATTTATTTCAATTGCAATCTTAAGTTTCCATTCTCATTATTATCTTGCTTATGTTATTTGTGAATGAGCTAGTTTAGTTAAGTGTGGATTTGACCTAGACAGCGTACTACCGCCGATTCTGCGGCGTAGGCTGGACGTACCCACGCACTCGTGCCCGAATTTCCGGGTACGGGTCGTGACACGTTTTTATGGTGGCCCATGCAGGTCAACGACTAAATTGTTCGGTTTCAACTAAGGGACCGAACAGGCCTGCAATAAAATTGAGGATTCTAGGAAAAGCTCATTCACAGTATAGGGTCCTTATTTCAATTCTTGGTATCATTTCGGATCAATTTTCCTATCACCCTTGATTTCCAAGTAATCTATTCTGATCTTCCTATCCCTTCATCTTCCAGAATGGTTCAGACGAGGAACACAGTAGGAGGCACATCAGAACCAGCTGAGCAGAATGTGCCCGAGACTCTTGCACTTCCGCCGCCTCCATCTGTTCCAGTAGTTACTCTAGATGGGGCACAGCTACTAGGAGTGTTCCAAGGATTGGTGGAATCCCAGAAAGAACAGACTGCACTTCTGCGGACCAGCCTCTCAGAAGCTATTAAATCCCAGGAGTCGCCACTCAAGAGGCCAGGAAGTGCCAAAGACTTCAAGAACCTTAAACCCCTGGAATTCTATGGAACTGAGGGCATTCTCTACGCCGATGAATGGATAGAGAACGTAGAGCGACTCCTGAAGACTGCTCGGGTCCCTGATGATCTCAAAGTGGAGTCTACAAGCCTACAACTGTTCGACATAGCTCGGACCTGGTTTAGAGACGAACCTCAACTATCTGCTCCTGACCTCACCTGGGAGGACTTTAAGAGACTGTTCAAGGAGAAATTCTACCCCGAAGTGGCTCGGGAAGCTCTCGAAAGCCAATTCGAGAGACTGGAACAAGGTAACCTATCTGTTGATGAGTATACTGCTGAATTTAGCAGGTTAAGCCACTTTGCGGAGTACATGGTTCGTACCCCGGAGGACAGAGCCCGTAGATTCAAGAAGGGGCTGTCTCCGGATATTCGCCTTGCTGTCACCACCAGCCGAGCCCGCACCTATGAGGAAATCTTAAACGTGGCACAAGGCGTTGAGAGAGACATGGGGCATAAGCTAAAGCGAGAAAGAGATACCGGAAATGCGGGACCCAACAAACGCCCTTTTCAACAACAACAACAGCAGAGGGCCCCGCAGCAAATACAGCGTCCACTCCCTCGAGCTCCAGCACCCCAACACCAGGCTCAAGGACAGAACCAACAGGCTGCTACTTGTAACTTTTGCCGAAGACCGGGCCACACTTGGCAAGTTTGTAGGAAGAGACTAGGTGCCTGCCTATATTGTGGCTCAACAGAACATCAAGTGAGGGACTGTCCCGCTACTCCAAGACGCGGACAAGCTTACGTGATGACCGTGGAGAACGCGCAAACTCTGGAAGCAGCTAATGCGCGTAAGTGATTCGTAGATACCTTTCCTAGTATTGTTTAGCTCATGCCTATTGGTTCGTGACCTCAGCCTCAACCTAGTAATTTTGAACTTGCTAAATAACCTGGTATGCTTTTAAAATTTGATAACTGTTTTAGGGACTTTTGCTATTGTGCTTATTTTGTGTTATTTTGTGAACTTCAAATTTGTACCTCCTTTCATCATTATCTAGCGCACTTGAATTTTGCTGAACTTGACATATACTGCTATTTTATAGCTTAGTTTTGCAAGCTTACCTTTATCGGGCTTGTTCAGGACACATGTATTACTGAGGCCTGATCAACCCCACTAATACAAGTGTCTACTCAGAATCAGTGTACTACGGTCTGATCAACCTTAGTGCATTTTGATTCGCACTTCGCACGACTACTTTACGTGGATTGAGAGATATAGTGACTAGTATACTTGCCCCTAAAACATGCCCGAGCATATCGTATCAGTTACATAACCGTACTAATACGAGCGTGCGAATAAATGATTACCAGAATAGAATCTCAATCCATAAACCGCCTGACAATCCCCATTAGAATTCTTTAAAACGCCTTGATCCATGTACCTCTGTTCTACCACCTCGCCCTTAAACTCTTTATTATTGATCCTCGTCTTCCCTTACTTCGGAAAGACAGAATCCTGTGTTTGGTGTAAGTTTGATTTGTAGTGCTAGATGATAACCCTTTATGACTAAGGCAATACCCTAGGTGATGTGTTTTGTGTTGCAGACTTAAAGATTCAATACCATGATTTATTAAGTTGAGACCTAGCCTTACTAGTTGTACAGCCTTAGATGATATATGGGTAAAATTCTAAGTTGGGTAGTGACCGCAATCAAGTGAGATTGGACAGAGAGAACCCTGCTATAATTTTAAATTTTGAGGACGAAATTTTTGTAAGTTGGGTAGGTTGTAAACCCCCTGAATTTTTAAATTATTAAAATCTTGGATTTTTCCCAATTTTCTGGAATTTTCTGGGAATTTTCTGTAATTAAAATCAAGGTTTTCAATAAATAAATGATTTTTAATTAGCAATAAATAATATTAAAATATCATGAAAATAATATTTTTGGGTGTAAAATGAAAAATTGGACTTAGGGTAATTTTTCTGGATTTTTCTGGGCCTCAGACATATTTTTAAAAGCCTAAAAACTATTTTCTAAATTAATTAAATAATCAATTAATATTATTATTTTTATTTGATTTTTTTTTATTTGGTTTGGGCCCGGCCCGGCCCAGTGGGCCGAGCCCAGTAGCAGCGAGCCCAGCCCAGCCCCGCGTTAACGGGTCGGGCGGGTCGGCCTGACCGGATCCGCGCCCGACCCGGACCCGCATCCCTGTCACCCCTCCCCCGTTCTCCCACGACGCGAAAACTCCGCCGCCCGCCGCGTTCTCCGGCGACGTGGCCGGAGAACCCCCCACGTCGCCTCCCCCTCCGTTTCACCCGCGGCCACGACGCCCCGGCCGAGCTCCATCGAATCCCCTATAAATACCCTACCCCCCGACCTCCTACCCCTTCATCCTCCCCAAAACCGACCCGCCGGAACCCTAGCTCCCCGCCGACCTCCTCCGCAGACCAGTGCCGCCACCAACCCGCCGAGAGCCGCCCCGGCCTCGATTCCCCTTCCTCCCCTCTTTTTCCCCGACTCCAGAACCTCCTCCGACCTCTCCTCTCTCCTCCCCGCCGCTCGACGACTGCTCGAGCCGCCGGCCGACCCCTCGGCGCCGCCCTAGCCGCTGTCCACGACCCCGCTGGACCACCCAGGGCCTCGCCGACCGACGGCGTACCCTCCAGCAGCACCGGACACGCCGCGGACACAACCCAGACGCAGATACGAGCCGGACACGCCGCTGACACGTCCAGGACACGAGCTCGTTTCGGACTCGAAAACCCTGGTTTCTCGGCCCCCTTCAGGTATTCGTAACTTGCAACCCTGATCTCCGTTTTCGATTCTGTAAATTCCTACGCGTAGCCTGTATGACCCTCTCGGTGTCCGGACAAACTGTTCGGGGCATCGCGGCCTGTGGCGATCGCACACCGCGATCCAAAAACAGGAAAGACCAGACCCTGTTTCACCCCGGAACCGAGTACGTCCCGCCAAACGGGACGACTTGGTCGCGTGCGGTCTTCACAGATACGTGCGCAGCGTCGATACGGACGTGTAAGATTTCGCGGAAGCTGATTCGGGTGTGCGTGCACACCGGAATCAACGCGTATCCGCGGACATCGCTCCGTATCCGCCTTTTCGGCAATTCGCCCTAACTTCGTGCACACTCGTCAGATCGAGACGAAACTTGCGCCATCGGACTCGTAGAGATACGCTAGTCCTGTGGGTCAAGTTTGGTTCGATTCTGAGAACGTTGACGAAATCGCGTGTCGTGGGCCCCACAGGCCCCGCTCGACGGGCGATTTTGTGTTCGGCTCATCGGAATCCAAATCTGGAAGTTCCGTTGGGTTCGTATCAGCGTTCCTGACCTGTTGACACTAAGTTTGGTGAATTTGGAGACCTTTGACCCGGACACATTTTTCGGTGCAAAGCGGGCCCAACGGCGGACCCCGTTTTGACCCGAAACTGCCGTTTTTGCCCTTGTCTCCAAATTGGACCCAAGGACAGGCATTTCTAGCTATTTGACATCTTCTGAGCATGATGGTAATATCTATTTCAGCTTTTGGACTCATCTGTGGAAATTTCTCCCAAGAACCAAATTAATCAGATCCAAACAACAGGCAAGTACCTGCACTTCAAGTTAATCTTTATATTATGATAATTAATTCCCTGCTCTACTAGTACCCTTGCTGATTACACGTAGTGTTAAAGTACTGTATTTCATGTCTTGAATATTGGAGTTCATGTCTTGTTTACATATCGGGTGGGAGAATACTAGGAGGCATGTAGTTTACCCTTCCCCATGTATTGTTTAATAGCTGTTGGTACACGACTGTCCATCAGCCAGATCTCGATTGTATTGTTTAATAGCCGTCTATGACAGCCAGATTAGCCTTATAAACCCCTACATGCCAACTATGTATTCTAAAACAAACACAAGTTCACACAGATAGTTCTAGTCTTGTTATAGTTCTTACTGACTGTTGTAGTTTCATTTCCTGTTTCACTTTATTTCCTGCTTTCTCATATTCCTGTTTATAGCATTAAACTCTGAGATGTTGATATTTCCTTTATGCAATTTCTCAATATGATACTCAGTTAATTGTCATAAATATTTAGTTTAGTCTTGTTGTGCACTGTGTACTTTGCTCCTTTCCTGACTGGATACGTTGTTTAGGCGATGATGAGAACCTTGCCCCTACCTACTATGGACCCTATGAGCCAGCAGGTGATACAGTTGCAGAGCCGGTTCCCACCCAGGAGACTACTCCTGCAGAGTAGTTAGCATTAGCTATCTTTATTCCTATTTCTTATCTCATAAATCGGGTTTGTCCCCGACTTCATTCTGACTTTCTGTACTAAACATTTGAATCTGTTGTCACATTTATTTCAATTGCAATCTTAAGTTTCCATTCTCATTATTATCTTGCTTATGTTATCTGTGAATGAGCTAGTTTAGTTAAGTGTGGATTTGACCTAGACAGCGTACTACCGTCGATTCTGCGGCGTAGGCTGGACGTACCCACGCACTCGTGCCCGAATTTTCGGGTACGGGTCGTGACAATAAGACTTGCACAAGGAGGGTATGATCACATATCTATACTACATACTCCCCAACCCCGACTGGTATAGTGGATCCAACCATGGTATGCTATGGCACGGGATTCCCCAAGAAGATAGCGACTCTTCCCAGGAATCAGTGTCTGTACATGCACAAGATAATCAATAAAATAAGACTTGCACAAGATACACCATATACAAGAAATAACATAGCATGACGAGATCCGGATATACCAATCTGTGTAACCATCGTGTCAAGAAACATGGATATCTACACTAGATACAATGAACATAGAGGACATCATAAATGAAAAACTATCAGAGAATGTACTCGCATGTGGTCCAGAGCAATGAATGTCAAAATGTGTCTGAACTGGTGCCATACAGACCTATATATGGAATATTGCATTAATACAAGGTTCTGGAATGAGAATAAGTTAAACTAGTCAACTTCTAGGTCAACAAGTCAATTCTAAGTCAAAAGTCAAACTAGATCAACTCTAAGTCAACTATGGTCAACTCTAAGTCAACTATGGTCAACTACCTATTTCTAGGTTGCATGAGTCTAACTCAAAGATATTGGGATCACACACTATGAATCTAGGCCATACAAGCTACAACTTAGGATACTAAGATACCGTATCTCAGGATACGCAAACAATAGATAATATCAAATATCTATAATAAAACAATATTAAATATATAAATCATAATTATAAATGCTAAATGATACCTTGGTTCGAACCAACTTGGTATCGCAATACTAAATCTCTATCTTGATACCCAAACCCAATACCTTGGGTATCCTTAATACCTTGGCATTTACCTTGGTATCTCAAGGTAATGTCACTCTAGTATATATATATTAACTATCCAACTATAACTATAAACTACCATGTATTTAGTATTTATACAATACTATATACCTTATTTTAGTCACCTTAATACCAACCCATAATTAGTTTATAACTATCATATTACTATGCCAATACCTACTACTCATACCTTGGTATCTCTTGATACTTACCTTGGTATCTCAAGGTAATTGCCAAAATCTTCATATATATACTAACTATTCATCAATAACTATATGTATACATAGATCAATCCAATATAACTTCTAGTATGTACTAACTAGAATAAATAGTAACTACCAACTACACACTAAATACTAATACATATATACGTACATACATACATACCTACAAATATATAATATATATACTAAAGATACTCATAATATTAGATAACTAAAATATACTAAATATTCCAATAATATTATATGCTACAACTAAATATATTATACATATAGTATACTAAAACATAATTAGAAAATTAGGAACATATATACGTATATATTAATTACCATATATATATACATATATATCTATATATATATTAATATCTAATATATTAAAAACTGCCAAACTGTCGCTATATACCCTGCCCACTATCACCGATAAGCTGCTGTGTATATTGATACACTGCAGTTTTTGTGACAGTTTTCTGCACTGTCACTAAAAACTGTCGTTGAAGCTTCTGATACTCTGCTGATACACGGTTGTTTCAGCGACAGTTTCCTGTAACTGTCGCTGACTGCTGTCGCTGAAAAGCTGCTACTGTTGCTGCTATTTCTCTGTTGTTTCGACGTTCGCTGTTGCGACACTCTCCGGCTGTCGCTGAAACCTATATATATAAAAAATATATATAATAACATATATATATCTACCATATATATATATACATATATATATAACCCAATACATATATATATACCAATACATATATATATATATATATATATATATATATATATATATATATATATATATATATATATATATATATATATACTACCATAAATATACCTACACTCTCATAATATTATTATGTACAAATAACTATACATAATAATATACATATATATATACACAATATATATATATATATATATATATATATATATATATATATATATATATATATATATATATCATATGCATAAATACCACTAATAATTATACACACACCCTCACATAGTATTATGTACATAATACACATAGTAACATACACACACATACATATTAATATGTATATATATAACTATACATATATTTATATATACATATATATACGTACATACAATTATTCACCATACACATTATATAATTATAATTATAACAACTCATAATATCTATTTACATACTACCATATATAATTATACATACATATACAAGAATAGCTACTTACAATATACATAATAAATACATAGATCTAAGACACAGACCATAATATATCTATATCTATATATATATATACAATTACGTCCTCCATGAATTTAGAACACAAGAAATAGATCTACATATAATTTGCACAAACACATGGAGAGTATCACACCATATCCCACTAGATCTATGATACGCATGTGACACGAGTCCACCACACATCCAAACGTATCCCGAAGGACACGAACAAGTCACATATATTATTTATGAACAATACGAAGAGTCAAATATAAATCTACGTGTTCGTGTCAAAATATGACATGTACAAAGTCCCGTGTCGGAGGAAAAATTCTCAAATCAACACGTATCACCAAATTGATGGGATACGACCTACATGTACCCAATTATGGACACGATACTAGCCCCAAACACATAAGTACATGCCAAATTGATCTATAGGACCAATTGACACACACAACAAATGTCAATCTCGGAATTCCTCCAAAATTGACACAAAAAGTACCATAATTTTCTCAATATGCCTCCTATGAACACAAAACCAAATCCTATGGGTAGCTATTCATATGGGTTGATTTTTTATGGTTAATTCTCAGATTTAGAACATAATTTAAGGGGAAAAAACTGAATTGTACCTATTGGGAGATAGATTCCCAATAAAACCTCCAAAATTGGTGAAATTGGCCTTCAACTTGTAGATCATTGCTCCTCTTTGTAGATCCATACTTTCTCCTTGTAGATCTATGCTTCTTTCTTGTAGATCCATGCTCTAATAGCCTCCAATGGTGATTTGGGAAATAATTGGGTGAAAATTTGGTAGGGATTTGGTGGAGCGAATTTTCTAGATCTAGATTTGGAATAAAAAATGAAGAGAGAGAAAGTTTTCATCCCCTTTATATAGGCCTCACTTGCCCCCTCCCTCAAGCTACTATGTAAAGTCTAAAATACCCCTTGGGGCCTCTCATGAAGAAATTAATTAAGGAGGAAATCTTCTAGTCTAATGGTTTAATTAATTTAATCATCCTCCTAATCAATGGGCTTTCTAGTTTGGCTCAATTCTAACTAGAATTAAATATTGGTCTATGAGTCTAAAGTAAACTAGTTGGTCCATTAACACAAGTCCAAAAATAAATCTAACATGCTAACAATAAATAAATAATACAACAAATAAATATTTAACATGCACAATATTTAATTAATTACCAAATGACTAAAATACCCTTTTATTGAAAGTGTGGTAGTGACATGTCTCGATCGTTTCGATAAAAACCATAACGTTCGACGTTCTTGTCTTGTACGAGTGTAACTCTATGCTCGTACATATGCGTCACGTCCGGATTAGGACGATTATCCAGCAGGAGCGTTGGCGTGGTGATCTCACGTTCAGCGAGGATGATCGAACTTGCGGGAGACTGGAGCGTGACAATTAAATAATCGTCTTGACTTGTGGTTCGACACGATAAGACAAATTTAGGAATACAAGTGAATTGTCACGCCCCAGTCCCAAAATACGTAGGACTAGGAACACGTAAGCATGCCAGCCGCATGGATATGGCAACTCCAATATATGGAAACCAAAATCCACACGTACGCTGTAATATGAATATCAATCCACAAGTGGTATAAAATGTATCACAAGTCGCATGGGTACAATCTAAATCTCATCCACAGAAAATCAATATAAATAAATAACCAACATCTATATAACTAGATCTCAATAAGAAGTATCTAAAGATGATAGTTGGATGGAAACAAATCTACTACCAACTCGAATGTAAGAGAAAATATTAAAGTAAGTACAACACAACAACACCATATAAGGACACCATCTAGCAATCACGGACTCGAAGAGAGGACATCCACGAAACATATATAGCCATCCGATCTGTGCTCCTGTAAATACTCAAGAATAGATACACCTGGCAGAGGATCAGGTCCTCAGAGGGACGTAACAAGATACAGAAAATATGAGCCAACTTGAATACAGTAAACATGCATATAATTTAAAAATAAATAAGTATGCTGTACAAGACAATCTATATGAATGCAAATGAGGACAACTTTTTGACGTATGGGCAAGGGTAGTCTACTCGATCTAAGCCTCACAACTCATGCACTCGTCCATGAACATCATCAGCCGGCATACCTCGGGGGTATCGACCCTCGGACTCCATCAATCGACATACCTCGGGGATAGCGACCATCGGACATGACCCACCATAGTGCGTGCTAGTGACTACGGTGTTACCAGAGTGGTTAAAGCCCATACGCCTAATGATTGTCCTCTATGATACTAAGTGTCAAGTGTGTGTCAACATATCTAATATATAGTAATGACTGAAAGAAAACTACACATGCAAGAATAAACAGAAATACAATAAATATAAAGAAATATAAATAGCATGCAAAAGTACTGTAATAATTTGGCAAGGTATCTTGCCTGGTAAGAAAGCTGCAAGGTGTACTGTCCAGAAGTCAAACGCACAGGATCAAAAGCTATGGCCACAGAACAAATGTCTCCGGATGCTGAAATAAATATCACCAACGTTTCTAGAATGAGCAAAATAGCTAAAAAGCACTTCCCTTTCGTCCAATTTGGACACAGGGGCAAAATGGTAATTTCGGACAAAAGTGGGGTCCACGTGTGGGCCACTTTGCACCAAAAAGCGTGCCGAGGGTAACAGTCTCTAAATGGGACAAACTATGAGTCAAACAACTCTAAATGTCAATATGAACCCAACGGTATGTCCAAATGTGGATTCCGATGAGTCGAACACAATTTTGTCCAAAAAGTCAATTGTAGGGCCCGCCAATTGGCGATCTGGTCAACCATCTCAGAAATGCGTAAAAATTGGGTCACAGGACCAGCGCGTTACCACGAGTCCAGTGGCGCAAGTTTCGTCGTAATCTGACAAGCGTGCACAAAATACGCGCGAGTTCCACAAAAGTTGCGACATGGGATGTGTCCGCGGATACGGTCTGATTCCGGCGCGCACACACGTCCGAATCGGTCGCCACGAATTTTCACGTGTCCGGTTATGCTGCGTGCACCATTCGGTACACTTGGCACACGGCGGGGCGACCGTTTGGCGGGGCGCGCTCCGTTTTCCAACTTTTGGAAAACTGGAAAAAGTGGGTGTGCGCAGTTTTGTGACGAATATAATTATGTCCACAGCAACTAATAGCATAGGGTTATTTAACAGAAAATAAACTAGGTCAAGTGTTCTACAGGTATCAAAAAGAATCACCAAATTCGGATCTCTGTGGTGGGAGATACGAACTCGGCAATATGGGTGGTCACCGCAGTTTTCTGCGATTTCAGAATTGGGTCTGTTCCGCCCACTTTGGACGTTGTTTTTCACCTAGGGGTACACGTTTTCCGAGGTTGCCTATAATACAACTATGGAAGAGGGTTAAGGGGTGAGTGTACCGGTGAAGACGGAACAGAGTTTGGTTGAGCGAGTCGACGGAAAACCACTCCGGAGCGAAGGTGCCTCGAGTGGGAATCCGCAGGACGCGAGGTCGGAGTCGTCGGGATGGTTAGATGGCTTGGCGGGGCTTCTCTGGCTGCGATGACGGCTCTAGATGGGAAGAGGAGGTCTGAAAATTTAGGTTAGGGTTTGAGAGAGAAATATATATATATATATATATATATATATATATATATATATATATATATATATATATATATATATATATATATAGGAAGAGAGAGGGATGGAGCGGACGGGTTTCGGCCAAAGGGGAGTAAAGGGGTCGGGTCCCTGGGAGTATTGCTAGTGAGTTGAAGTGGGATGGGTGAGTTAGCAAATTGCTAATGCATTAAAGTGGCGGTCCCAGCAAGTGTTTGCAAAGGGGCGGTCCCATGAAGTAGCTGCTGTTGGGGATGGCATACTAAGGAATTTTTTTTTTTTTTTTTTTAAGTATGTTATTTTTATTATTATTATTATTATTATTATTATTATTACTATTACTAGGCGGGTCCCTGGGTATATGCTGAAGTAATGGTCACAGCAAGCCAACCGAGTTTGCTGAAGGGGTCTGGGAAGTATTTGCTAAGGGGTTACTTAGTAGTAGTAGTATTATTATTATTATTATTATTATTATTATTATTATTATTATTATTATATTAATTAGTAACTTCCTTATTTAATTAATTCTTATACTTTCTTTCCTTTTCTTTCTAAATATATATATACATATATATTTGTGTATACATATATATTATATATATATACTCATAAGAAAATTCATGGATTAGAATAATGCACATCGTTAGGCTAGCAACTGCTCAAGGGGGCTCCTACATGGAATAAATTTCGAAAAATTCCTGATGGTCCCATAAGTAATCTAAGTGCCCGAACACCTAAAATAAAAATTATTAAAAATCTATTTCTCCTATTTAGACCTAATTACTACAATTTAATTAATAATTAATAAAAATAAAAAAAGGGTATATACGACTTTCTAGGAAGGGGGTTTTACATTCTACCCAACTTGTAAAAATTTCGTCCTCGAAATTAAAATTAAGCCACGATAGAATGCAAGGATGGTATAAGATTTGCATCGTTTAAAATACAAGGCTAGGTTTAAAGGGGTGGGCGATGTTGCGCATTGCACATCCCGAAAAATTATGGGAAAAATCCACATGAGCGAAAAATAGGTTTCTTCATGTGTCATGTCCAATGGTGTGGACACATAAATGCTCTTTTGCATAAAAGCGTCCAACAATTGAAAAATTGTACAAAGATGAGAATTGGATGATGGGTATGTCTAGGATGAGGGTGTAGAATTTGTAGGAAGGCAGTGGCTAGTGTAGTGCTCCAATTATCGGAGCACGATAAGGGGCACTAAGTGATACAATATTGTAAAATTAAATAAAATACTATGTTCTACTTCTAACTGGATTCAAGCTAACCTTAGTCTCACTAACTCAGCCAAGTAGGTCAAATTTTTTTTTTTTTTTGTGAGGGGTTCACAATCTGCCGAACTTAAAATTTTCCATCTACCACCTAAGGCCATACATCTAGAAAAACTATTGCTCAAATTATTTAATCATGATTTTTAATCCTCAAAGGTTTAACACCAAACATATCACCTATGATATGCCCTTAACCCATTTATAAAAGAGAGTCACTAAGTCATGTGTTTAGCCTTATGGGGTATAGCTAGTACTATCAGTGTCAACTTATACCAGCACGAGGTTTCGTCTTTCCGAAATAGGGGAAGACGGAGAGAAATAATAAAGAACTCAGGGTGAAGGTGACAGAATACAAGTACGAGGTTCAAAGAGATTAAAGAATCGAAAAGAGAGTTGTCAGGACAGTTGTGGATTGAAATCCTATTTTTGGTAATTTCCTATTTACATGCTCGTATCAGTACAGTTATGTAACCGATACGATGTGTCAGACATATCTAGGGGCAAGTATATCTGTCTACTACCATATATCTCAATCCACGTAAAGTAGTAATGCGAAGAGCGAACCAAGCGCACTAAGGTTAGCTAGACCTTAATACACCGATTCTGATTAGGCAATTGTATCATTGTGTGCACCCAATAATACATATGCCATGAGCAAGCTCGATGAAAGAATAAGCTTGCAAAAACTAGGCTATAATAGCAGCATAAATCAAGGTAGTACAACAAACATAAATACGCTGGATTATGATGAAAGAAGGTACAAATTAATTTAAGTTCGCAGAAGCAAAAACAACATAAGCAATAATAATAAAAGACTCTACAATCTCTACAGTTATCATACTAATTCCTTGTCTAGGTCGATATTTGACAAAGCAGGGGTATGGCTTCTAAGCTCTACAGTCTGAGAAAAAAACAATGTCGTCCTAAGCTAGCATACAGTTAAATGTCATTCATTCACACTTCAATAATAATAAGGCAAAAGACTATGTGATACTATGTTGTGAGGTATACTACCCAACTTATAACAATAAACTAGTACTGTAATTGTCTTAAGGATACCGTAGAAACTCCTGTTAAGGTCTACGAGAAGGGGTCTTGGTACTTATTAGGGTATCCTCTTTCATTACATAGGTCATGGTCGTCCTAAGTCTTAGTCTTAGTGCAAGTGTCAATAGTAAGAATGGAACAGTTACTGGCCTCAAGGGAAAGGGAATATAACTCGTATCGAGGTGGGGGTACATGTTACGCAATTTAAAACTAAGGGATAATCATCAGGTCACAATCTACAAGGATAACTTAAACCATCAAGTTCTAACTACTAAGCACAGGGATTCAAAATTCAAGTTTACAACTATAATCCTAGCAAGCTATATATCCTAACATAGAATAAAATCACTTAGTCTATAATCAGAGAGGTTCGGGTGGCACGAATTGAAAGATGAAGGAAAGAAATTTAGTCGTCTCACTAATAGCGAGCGCTAAGGGTTCAGAGGACAAGTCATAAAACTAAATAGAAAGACTCTAGATAATGTCATGGTTTCTCTAAGGGAAATGTGGTATGCAAATCTCCGTGTTCGAGGTATGATCAAGAAAATATTCTATGCATTGCTTTTGGCTTTCTAAGGTACTGTCTGCTAATCTCAAGACAAGAATCTAAATTTATAGTTCTAATATTACTGTCTCACTACAAATGTTAGGGTTGGTCCTAATATTCGACCTTGGATTTCTAGTGGTCCCTCAATACTATGGTCAAACAATATGGTTAAATTTCTAACAGACTCTAATAGTGTTTATACTACTCTCAAGTCTTCATAATACATCAAGGGGTAATGGTAAACCAATCTATAGATAAGGAATTCTAGGGTTCACTAGATATTCTAAACTTAGTGGTGTGTCAACACTCTAGTTGTACTCTAAATAGGAAGGTTACCCTACTTATCATCTAACGACAGGGACTTCTATATTCTAGGAGGGGGCTATACTCAAGGAACTATTTGGGAAGTAAGAAATCAAGCAGGATACAATTATTCATATAGAATGGATTGGGAGGAGAGCAAATCATAGTCAATTGTGGATGAGATCCTATACTCTATTCCTAGGTGCAGGCTTGCTCGGTACAGTAACGTAACCAAGACAATATGCTCTCGACCTGCATGGGCCACCACTAAAAACATGTCACGCCCCAATCCCAAAATACGTAGGACTAGGAACACGTAAGCATGCCAGCCGCATGGATATGGCAACTCCAATATATGGAAACCAAAATCCACACGTACACTGTAATATGAATATCAATCCACAAGTGGTATAAAATGTATCACAAGTCGCATGGGTACAATCTAAATCTCATCCACAGAAAATCAATATAAATAAATAACCAACATCTATATAACTAGATCTCAATAAGAAGTATCTAAAGATGATTGTTGGATGGAAACAAATCCACTACCAACTCGAATGTAAGAGCAAATATTAAAGTAAGTACAACACAACAACACCATATAAGGACACCATCTAGCAATCACGGGCTCGAAGAGAGGACATCCACGAAACATATATAGCCATCCGATCTGTGCTCCTGCAAATACTCAAGAATAGATACACCTGGCAGAGGACCAGGTCCTCAGAGGGACGTAACAAGATACAGAAAATACGAGCCAACTTGAATACAGTAAACATGCATATAATTTGAAAATAAATAAGTACGCTGTACAAGACAATCTATATGAATGCAAATGAGGACAACTTTTCGACGTATGGGCAAGGGTAGTCTACTCGATCTAAGCCTCACAACTCATGCACTCGTCCATGAACATCATCAGCCGGCATACCTCGGGGTAGCGACCCTCGGACTCCATCAATCGATATACCTCGGGGGTAGCGACCATCGGACACGACCCACCATAGTGCGTACTAGTGACTACGGTGTTACCAGAGTGGTTAAAGCCCATACGCCTACTGATTGTCCTCTATGATACTAAGTGTCAAGTGTGTGTCAACATATCTAATATATAGTAATGACTGAAAGAAAACTACACATGCAAGAATAAACAAAAATGCAATAAATATAAAGAAATATAAATAGCATGCAAAAGTACTGCAATAATTTGGCAAGGTATCTTGCCTGGTAAGAAAGCTGCAAGGTGTACTGTCCAGAAGTCAAACGCACAGGATCAAAAGCTATGGCCACAGAACAAATGTCTCCGGATGCTGAAATAAATATCACCAACGTTTCTAGAATGAGCAAAATAGCTAAAAAGTACTTCCCTTTCGTCCAATTTGGACACAGGGGCAAAATGGTAATTTCGGGTAAAAGTAGGGTCCACGTGTGGGCCACTTTGCACCGAAAAGCGTGCCGAGGGTAACAGTCCCTAAATGGGACAAACTATGGGTCAAACAACTCTAAATGTTAATACGAACCCAACGGTATGTCCAAATGTGGATTCCGATGAGTCGAACACAATTTTGTCCAAAAAGTCAATTGTGGGGCCCGCCAATTGGCGATCTGGTCAACCGTCTCAGAAATGCGTGAAAATTGGGTCACAGGACCAGCGCGTTACCATGAGTCCAGTAGCATAATTTTCGTCGCAATCTGACAAGCGTGCACAAAATACGCGCGAGTTCCACAAAAGTTGCGACACGGGATGTGTCCGCGGATACGGTCTGATTCCGGCGCGCACACACGTCTGAATCGGTCCCCACGAATTTTCACGTGTCCGGTTATGCTGCATGCACCATTCGGTACACTTGGCACACGGCGGGGCGGTCCCGTTTGGCGGGGCGCTCTCCGTTTTCCAACTTTTGGAAAACTGGAAAAAGTGGGTGCGTGCAGTTTTATGACGAATATAACTATGTCCACAGCAACTAATAGCATAGGGTTATTTAACAGAAAATAAACTAGGTCAAGTGTTCTACAGGTATCAAAAAGAATCACCGAATTCGGATCTCTGTGGTGGGAGATACGAACTCGGCAATATGGGTGGTCACCGCAGTTTTCTGCGATTTCAGAATTGGGTCTATTCCGCCCACTTTGGACGCTGTTTTTCACCTAGGGGTACACGTTTTCCGAGGTTGGCTATAATACAACTATGGAAGAGAGTTAAGGGGTGAGCGTACCGGTGAAGACGGAACGGAGTTTGGTTGAGCGAGTCGACGGAAAACCACTCCGGAGCGAAGGTGCCTCGAGTGGGAATCCGCAGGACGCGAGGTCGGAGTCGTCGGGATGGTTGGATGGCTTGGCGGGGCTTCTCTGGCTGCGATGACGGCTCTAGATGGGAAGAGGAGGTCTGAAAATTTAGGTTAGGATTTGAGAGAGAAATATATATATATATATATATATATATATATATATATATATATATATATATATATATATATATATATATATAGGAAGAGAGAGGGATGGAGCGGACGGGTTTCGGCCAAAGGGGAGTAAAGGGGTCGGGTCCCTGGGAGTATTGCTAGTGAGTTGAAGTGGGATGGGTGAGTTAGCAAATTGCTAATGCATTAAAGTGGCGGTCCCAGCAAGTGTTTGCAAAGGGGCGGTCCCATGAAGTAGCTGCTGTTGGGGATGGCATACTAAGGAATGTTTTTTTTTTTTAAGTATGTTATTATTATTATTATTATTATTATTATTATTATTATTATTATTATTATTATTACTATTACTAGGTGGGTCCCTGGGTATATGCTGAAGTAATGGTCACAGCAAGCCAACCGAGTTTGCTGAAGGGGTCTGGGAAGTATTTGCTAAGGGGTTACTTAGTAGTAGTATTATTATTATTATATTAATTAGTAACTTCCTTATTTAATTAATTCTTATACTTTCTTTCCTTTTCTTTCTAAATATATATATACATATATATTTGTGTATACATATATATTATATATATATATATACTCATAAGAAAATTTATGGATTAGAATAATGCACATCGTTAGGCTAGCAACTGCTCAAGGGGGCTCCTACATGGAATAAATTCTGAAAAATTCCTGATGGTCCCATAAGTAATCTAAGTGCCCGAACACCTAAAATAAAAATTATTAAAAATCTATTTCTCCTATTTAGACCTAATTACTATAATTTAATTAATAATTAATAAAAATAAAAAAAAGGGTATATACGACTTTCTAGGAAGGGGGTTTTACATGAATCAAAAGTATTTCCTGGATAAGTTAGTCTAGAACATGGAGTAAGACACGCTTGATGGTTTCATGAATGGATACATGAATCTTGTTGGACGACTTAGAGTTTATGATTGAGATCGGTGATTGAAAATTCAATCATGACTTGGTGGTCTAGACTTAGAATGGATATATGGGTTCTATCAAATATGCTTTAGAAAATAGACTATACGAATTGCTAGGATTGACAAGCGACATGGATATATCATGGATTTGACTGAACGGACTCGAACCCTATGCAACGAACGTGTTAAAGTGAGTAGGATGATCTGTGCTCGATGTTTAGAAATCTGAGTGAAATGAGCTTGGGTAGAACATCACATGCAAATGAATAATAGTTTGACCTTAGGAATTGGGACGAGCATCGTGCGACAAATTTGCACGATGAGTCGTGAACATGAACTGTACCTATAACCTTGTGAGCTGACTTAGTAATTAGGCAGACGACCATGTGCCGAGTGAAAGAACTTATATAATCGAATTTAGAGCATTGCTTGAGCAAGCTATAGAATTAGGGCAGCAAGACTTAGAGTTAGACTTGGAACGGTAAACGTGTGTTGTGTTTGACATGAACGGATGGAAGCTAGTCGGTAGATCGGATAGATCGTGCTTGACAGTAGTGCAATGCTTGATTTTTGGTTGGAATAGAAATTACTTGGATTTTGATTGACCCTGCTTGAAGAATCATGGTGAACCATAAACGAGAACCCGCGAGACTTTTCGCAAGTAGCTTGTTCGACTTCACTATCGTAAAGTTTGGTTTAATGCATATGTTTGAGGGACGCCTTGAACGTGTGCACGATCCAAGACTCAGTAATATATTGAACTCGAGTGCAAAGGCTTCGCTATCGCTAAGTTGGTTAACATGCATATATTTGAGGGACGCTTTGAATATATGCACGATCCAGACTCGCAATATGCTGATCTCGAATGCTAGTACAAGTGAATATGTTAGATTCGCATGGACGAGTATAAATATTTAGATAAGTTTGCCTCAGCCTTAGATCGCCATTCAAGATAGATCATACCATACCCTGCGTTAAGCAATATATTCTGTGCTAAGATGCAGTAGAGACCGAGTCAGAGCATGGATTGAATGATAGAGTTATTCAATAAGACAGACCCAGCACATACGGGGCATAGATTGTTATGCTTGAGATAGATTTGATAGTGCGATAGAACGGTTTACGCTCAGAAAGTCTCAAGGACGACACTTTTTCTGAGTTGCGTATAATGTAACGACCCGTTCTGTTCAAGCGGATAGTCGATTCAAACGGCACAAGTGCAAGGACCCGACCCGCTTTGTTCAGCGAGAAGACTTGCTTAAGGCAAAGGATTCCAAACTTGGCCCTTCAAGAGTTCAAAGTCTCGCTCAAAGTATCGCTCAACCAAGAAGAATTATCGCTAATGTGGGTGGCTACGATAAACTTGTCTTTGCTTAGCCTGCACACTTAAAAATATGGACGATACATGCTACTCGCGAGGTGAATCACCCATTGTATGCTAATAAAGAATATAACACACCTAGCTAAGGGAATAATCCCATCTTGTATTGCTTGTGATAGAACATGGAAATAAAACTTGGCTTATAACATGGACCCTCGCATGCTACCTTAGCTTCGTGCAAGTAGACCCCGTTATGCCTCTAGTAGATCGTTATATACTCTTCTTAGTACACTGCTTCACTTGTTTACACTGCTCGCCTTATGGATTATGTCACCCGATATATCCCTGTACGGTTTCACTCCTCGCACTAGCCCTCAGACTCGTGCTAGCATACTCGCTTATGTTTTCAAGTAAGACTATGCTTAATGTTTCTTAAGTTATATTCATAGTGTTGTAATGCTTGTCTCTTTTATATATCCGCTAAGCTCGTCCCATAAATTCATGCCACGGCCGTGTAACACTATCCTTACCTTGCATTCATCTAAGTTCCCCGAAAGACTATCGAATAGTCATTTCGTGCAAGAATGAACCTGAAAGTATTCGGGACCGTAAGGTCATTGAGGCAGTTCCGAACTAGGAACTGCATCATGAGAAGTTAAACAACACTCATCTTGCACTGAATCAAACGGCTCGGGGAGTCGATATATTTATGAACAATCTTGAACTTGAACCAGAATTTAAATCTGAATCTGACCCGAATATGTACCTGACAAGAGACTTAAGACTAGAGACTTACATGGTCACGAATAACTCGTGCACGAGGTATCTGATTCCTCGGACGATCACCGGGGAACCGGGATCATACCGACCTAGGATGAATTACTGGTGTATTGCGAGCCAAATTCGGTTTGGTATGCGCCGTCGTCTTTGGGGCAGGGAAATACATGGTATTCGGGCCTTGGTAGAGCATACTGCAATGGACTAACCGTCTACCCATGATAGTCGCATGAATCGGCAGAATGACGTACAATGGCTCTTTTGTATCATATGTTTGCCTTGAATTGCTCGTCTTGTATCAAGCGTTGCACCTTATTCCGTCACGAGACTATAAATCGGTCATTTATGGCTAAGCCAGTGACCTCTTATTCATATAGACTAAGTCATCCTCGCTTAGTGGCAACCAACGTGTGAGTCAATTACATCGTACCTAGTACTCTGAAATACCAGAACGAATATGAGTAAAAGACATCTGCACATATTTGAACACCTGAGAAATATGTTACAACCCATCTGAGTATCACTTCCGAGTAATCCGTGTAACTCGTGCACCTAAATCTGGAACCCGCTCGTAACACTCGTATTTGCTTATGCGATTTTCGTGGATTTCCTTACATATATTCATGCTTGGTTTAACTTGGTTTTATCTCTGGACAGGGAAGGATGGATGGTAAGTTGGTAAGTCTCGCCGTGTTACTCTTATATCGCACGGTGCACTGCCACACGAGTTAGGCTTTACATTATGCCATAAAACTGATCCTAAGGCAAGAATAGAAAGACAACTTAATAGATGGTGCACAGAACCTATATAACGTGTTTGGATTTATCGAGCGGACGAGAAGCCTCTCCACCAATGCATTCATTTACTGATAACCCACCAGATTGTTGTAAGGTGCGGGAGAACCTCGTTCGGTGCGGAAACCCCCTTCGCTCGAGCTAAGGCATGGAGTTCACTCTGGAGCCTTGGAGTGTTGCGTCCGGAGCTGAAGCGCGTATACAAGACATAATATTGGAATATCGCCTATGTATCATTCCACAAATATAGTCACTTGGCACGCTCTTATTGTTGAGAGAGAGAGGGACTTGAACGACTTGTAATCTCGGCCTAGCGCCGCTTGTAATACTTGTACAATATCAATAAAGTGCTTATTTTACTTCTATACTTGTGTTATTTACTGCTTTTGCTATTGACGACCATGTGAACTTGTTACCAATCGCCTGTTTGTTTCTTATTTCGCTGCATTCGGACTATCTATGTGACTCTGTGGCTTAGTTATTTTATCGCATTTTCGGATCATGGCCTTGCACGGACGCAGCTTGTGCACATTCGGCATCATGTCCAGATGGAAACGAGCGTCCTGTGGGAGCGCTGGCACGGTGATTCGCGCCTAGCGGGGACGGCCGATTCCTGCGGGAGATCGGGGCGTGACACTACCCATGTTATTTCTGCTCTTATGAGTTTAGTTTTGTATGTCAATGTTGAAAACATAATTTCGCTATTCTTTTGAAACTAAACTAATTCGTTGTCAAATGTTAATCTTAGCAAATAAAATGATTTTGTTGCATAAAACTGAATTTCCACAACAAAATTTGCATGCAAAGTATGACAAAAAAAAATTCGTTGTTGCTTAAAATGACTTCCAATAACAAATTATGCATTGCTATACAACTAAGTGAAATAAAGACCAAAATATAGTCGTTGCTAAAATTTTCCTTTGGCAACAAGTAACTTTGTTGTTAAATGTTTTTTGACTTGTCAAAAACTTAAAGCAACAAATTTATTTTGTTGCAAACAAGCCTTTTATCAACAAAACCTATTTGTTGTTGAATGTTTCGACCTTTAGCAATGAAACTTACCTTTGTGCAATTATCAACGAAATTAATATTTTCTTGCTATAAGTCTTTGACTTTTATCAACGAAAGAAATTTAACAATGAAATCTTATTTTTGTATAGTCCACAACGAAAAAATATTTTTATGTTGTAAGTCTTCACCTTTTACCAACGAAAGACGTTTAACAACGAATTCAAACTTTTGTATAATCCGCATCGAAAAAAATATTTTGTTGTTCAACTTTCAACAACGAACGACATTTAACAATGAAATCCATTTTTTAACAATCATCAACAAAAGTTGAACTTCGTTGTAAAAGCTCAACCTATTTAGCAATGAATTATATTTTTGTTGCTAAGAGTCTTTAGCGACGAGCCTACTGCAACAAACCTTGGCAACAAAAAATGTCGTTGCCAAAACATCTACTAGCAAAGTCGTAGATTTGGCAACAAAAAATGTCGTTGCCAAAACATCTACTAGCAAAGTCGTAGATTTGGCAACCAAAATTTTTGTTGCTAAATGTTCTAGTTCTTGTAGTATATGGGAGGATACACATATCGGACCCAACCCACTTGGTCGGCCACATGGTCCAGACCGGATCCAATCTGGACTAGATGGTTCGGTTTGTTCAATGCCAACATGCAATATTTTAATTTATTTACTTTTTTTTTCTTTGTTAGCAGCTAATAGATGAGCCTATATGATGATCCGTCTGTCAAATGTATTAGGAAAGTTGATTGAAATTAAATAAAGATTTGGCACGTGTGTATTTGAGTCTCTTTACCCATCTATTTTTTTCCTTTTGTTGAAATCCTAAACGAGGGATTGGGATAAATTTTGAGTAGATTTGTGATACTAAATTTGCTTAAATTAGGCTAAATTTAAATTTTTGATTCAATTTAAAAAGTATGGCATGTTTATGTAAATAGGTAACTTTACAAAGTACTTTTTGTCAACTTACCATAGATTTGAGTAAAATATTTGATAAGGTTTCTTTCCTTGCAACAAATAAAAGCTCCATATAATTTCAACCAATCCCAATGAAAGATTTTTCTTTTCCCCTCCCTCAACATAATACTACATTTGCTAAAATTAGACTTAAATTTAAATTTTGATTAAATTTAAAAGTATATCATGCATGTCTATGTAAATAGGCAACTTTACAAAGAAATTAGTCAAGAAATCATGCATATTATCAAACATAGTATTTTTTGTCAACTTACCAATCATAGATTTGACGGAAATTTTCATACAGAGCATCATAGTTTACATTAATTCCATCTAGAGCATCGATATTTTGAAAATTTTATTCAAAGCATCAAAACGCCTATCGGATGGACATTTTGTATTTTTTTATTATTTAAAAAATTAATACAATATTTTTTTCGTTAACTGGCGTTAGGCATCATAAAAATAAAATAATAAAAAATGCCGATCGGATGGGCGTTTCTCAAGGAGAAAACGTCCATCCAATGGCCATTTTCTGTGTATTTTTTATTTTTCTCTCTCATCTCTCTGCCCCTCTCTTTCGTCTCTCTCTCTCTCTCGTCTCTCGTCTCTCTCTCTCTCTCTCTCTCTCTCTCTTTCGTCTCTTTCTAACTCTCTCGTCTCTCTGCCCCTCTCTCTCTCTCTCTCTCTCTCTCTCTAACTCTCTCGTCTCTCTCTAACTATCTCGTCTCACTCTCTCATCTCTCTCATTGTTCCTCTCTGTCTCACTCTCTCTCTCTCTCTCTCTCTCTCTCTCACTATCCTCTTCTCTCTGTCCTCTGTCCCTCTAACTTTGTCCCTCTCTGTCCTCCCTCTCTCTCTCTATCCTTCTCTGTATTTCGTCTCTCTCTATATCTATTTCTCCTCCCACATTGTCTCATTATGTTGTTTCTTTCTTCTCTCTCTTTGGCCCTCTCCCCTATCTCTCTCTTCCGGATTCTCTTCCCTCACTTTATTTCCTTCTTTCATAGTTACATGCATGCACTAGGAAGTCCGTGAGCATGCTTTGTTTGAATACATTGTGAAATGACATAAAGTTTTCGGGAAGAGAGAAAAAGTATGGTTGGATGGGATGATACAACCTATGACCAAAAAAGGGAAGAGTAGATAGTATAAGGGAGTGTTTAAGAATGAGTGTTTCGGTTGTAAATTTACAGAAGGAGAAGGAGGCAGCATTTGTGAGAGTCTCTCCAGGAAGAGAGTTCAAGAGGAGGAGAATGATGAGGCTGCAAGAGTTTAAAAAGAGTTCAAGAGGGGGAAGATACAAAAGAAAAAAACAGGTAAAATTAATTTTACTGTAAAAAGACTCTCTCGGTTATGATTTTACAGAAGGTGAAGGCAGCAAAGCTTTCGCAAGACAGAGGGGGAGAGAGCTCAACAGAAGGAGGAAGAGAGCTGAAAAGGAGGAAGATGGATTATCAAAATGACGGACGCTTACCCGGTGGACCTACAACTCTGGCCATTAAACGTGAGCGAGTCTCACATTTCTAGTCTGGTTTTCGCAGGAGAGGTAATATAAATTTTAGATAATTAATATTATTATTGTTAAACGTATTATATTGTACTAACGATATTTATACATATATTATATAGCACTATGATTATCCATATGTAAAATTATGAGAGCATGGTGAGTGGCGGTCATCATGGGAGTTGACTGAAGGCCAAATGGCCTTTGTGGAGGCTTTTGGTTTTCACCTTGTTGACGCTATACATATTAAGCGTCATGATAGAGACCTGATTTTAAGTATCATTGAGCGATGGTGGCCAACACGCAACACATTTCAGTTGTCCTTCGGAGAGATAACGATCACATTAGCGGATGTGGCACAGATTATGGGGTTACCTATCGATGGTTTACCTATATATCTTAACAAAAAGTTGGATCCAAAAGATCTCATTAGATAATATCTTGGTGTGGAGCCACCATCTGACATTGGAGACACCAACACTGTCAAACTCACTTGGCTCCGATCTACTTTCATGCATGTTGATAAAATTGGCTCTACAATAGTGGCTGTCGATTATTCACAGGTATTTATTTTCCTATATTAATTATTGTTAATATTTATTTAATGTGGCTTGTATCAATATCCAATTATGTTTTCAGATGATATGATGCACTCGAGCTTACTTACTGTGTATATGCGTATCATTTTTTTTCGACGCCACAGGAATTATGATCAACGTGTGACTGCTACCATTTCTTGAAGATTTGGGTACACTCATAATACACGGATGGGATGAAGCAGTGTTAGCATATTTATACCACTCGGTGACGTCTTTTGTGAGTAAGGTATCAAATGGTAGAACGGCAAAAAATATAAGTGGATGTCTAACACTTTTACAGGTATCAGCATTCTAGTGTAGTTATGGTGTTCTATTTATCGGCAATTAATAATATATGTTATATTTATTTGCACCTTATTTGTGTTCTTATTTACAACTAAATTTATATGTAACTGCTAGGTCGCTAATAAAATTTTGAAAATCCTGAGGAGAATCAATGTCTGCCAACAATTAACCCGAAAATGCAACCAACTACATTAGCATCATTATTATCTAAATAATATTCTAAATTTTTAACCAAATCATCATTGTTTTCAGTATCAGAGTTCAGTTCATTGTGATTTATACAACTATGACCAGCATTAAAATCTTGATTATCATAAAAATGTTGACTACTTGAAATGATAGTTGTGTCGATATTTGGTAGTGATGGAATGATGTAAACTTTGATACAAGATGAAACTAAATTACTTTGAACAATAAAATTTTATGTTTCTTCACAATCTACTATTATAAACGCATCTTCATAAAATTACCTTATTGTAAATTCATAACTTAATTATGGAAAAATGATCACAAATACTACTACGCAAACTAGCTAATGTGATATTTTGATAAGTGGTAATAAGATGAGTATTACCTCCTTGGTAAGATAATCCATCTAGTATACCTTCATAGTAGCAAATTATTACTAAATTTTGATTCATAGTCACAAACTTTCGGATGAATTGGATCTTACAGAAGGATGTCATAAAATAGCTTAGGAGAAGATGGTAGGAGACAATGGATGAAAGTATCTTCTGACTTGAATTTGGCTTCTGAATTCACCAGTTATTTTATAATAGTATGAGAAAAATATGGTGAAGAGAGTCAGAAAGAATGTGGGGAAGAAAAAGAGTGAATGAGATGTAGAAAATAAATGAGTGATATATATAGAGCTAAATTTAACCGTTTAAATTTAAACTTTATAAATTTAACGTTATAAATTGAACGTTAACTAGTGTACAGATTAATGTTACCTAGTGTACAGAAAAAGTTTGATAGTATTAGCTAGTGTAGATAGCTTACAGGGAAAAATAGAGTGACAGAGGAAAGAGTGACAGGAAAAGAGAGAGTAAAGAGAGGGAAAGAGGGATGAGAGTGACAGAGAGGGAGAGAGGGATGAGAGTGAGAGAGGTGAGTGAGAGAGAGAAGAGAGTTGAGAGAGTGAGAGAGAGAGAGAGAGAGAGAGAGATGTGAGTGAGAGCGAGCGAGCGAGCGAGCAGAGAGTGAGTCGCAGAGAGTGAGAGCGGGAAAAAAAATAGAAAAAAGAAAACGTCCTTAAGAATGACGTTTTCTCCAAAGAAAACGTCCTTCCAATGTGTGTTTTCATTTTTTTTTTTTTCCGTTAACAACGTTAAACCGTAGAAAAAAATAAAGCGTAAAAATAATATTTAAAAAAAACGTCCATCTGATAAGCATTTTGATGCTTTGGATGAATTTTTTAAAAATTTTGATACTATGAATGGAATTAACGTAAACTATAATGCTATGTATCAAATTTTTGGTAGATTTGAGTAAAAGATATCCTAAGATTTCTTTCCTTGGAACATAAAAAAAAAAAAGCTCCATATAATTTCAATTTTCAACCAATCCCATCCCATCCCATCCCAATGAGAGATTATTTTCCCTCCCTCAAGATATACAAGTTTGCTCCCGCCATCCCCTCCTCGCCTCTCCTCCCATCTCCCAAATCCAACCTGTCCTCTCCTTCCTCCTTTCAATCTTCTCCTTCCATTCTCCCTCCTTCTTTCTATTACATACCTCCATTCCCTCCTTATCCCCATTGTCCCCCAAGACCAAAGTCCCCCCTTGCCCCCTAGCCATGGGCAACTGCTTCTCCCATGGTGACAAGTCCCAGCCCACCCCTCCCTCCGCCGGCGGCGCGACGGGCGCCGAGGACCCGCCCCCCGCGCCTTCGGGCAGCTCCGCCTCCCCCGACGCCGCGCCCTCCGCGAGCCCCCCGCCCACCAAGTCGGGCTCCAAGCCGGGCCCCCTCGGGCCGGTGCTCGGCAAGCCCATGGAGGACATCAAGGCCACCTACACCATGGGCAAGGAGCTGGGGCGCGGGCAGTTCGGCGTCACGCACCTCTGCACCCACAAGGCCACGGGGCAGCAGTACGCGTGCAAGACGATCGCGAAGCGGAAGCTGGCCAACAAGGAGGACATCGAGGACGTGCGGAGGGAGGTCCAGATCATGTACCACCTCGGGGGCCAGCCCAACGTCGTCGAGCTCAAGGGGGCCTTCGAGGACAAGCACTCGGTGCACCTGGTCATGGAGCTCTGCGCGGGAGGGGAGCTCTTCGACAGGATCATCGCCAAGGGCCACTACACCGAGCGGGCGGCCGCGTCGCTGCTGAGGACCATCGTGCAGATCGTGCACACCTGCCACTCCATGGGGGTCATCCACAGGGACCTCAAGCCGGAGAACTTCTTGCTGCTCAACAAGGACGAGGATTCGCCTCTCAAGGCTACGGATTTCGGCCTGTCCGTCTTCTTCAAGCAAGGTCTGGATTCTTTCTTGGCTAATGGCATCAAAACTATAACGTCCGGTCCCGTCCGGTCACATTTTTGGCATCTCAACTATGCCGTGCTCTTTTAGCATATCTGGTACTACAAAAGTACAATAATTTAATGCCAGATATTCTTTTGAAGTGGTCTCGGTTCATTTTAAAATTGACGAAAGGTGTTTCAAGACAACAATTTACAAAGTTGGAGTATCAAAATTGAACAAGTTAAGTGCCAAAAATGTCCGGGTGCTATAGTTGGGACGCCATTAGGATAATTTAGGCTTGTGTTCTTTAGTGTTTCATTTTGATAGAAAGTGCCATTGATTCATTTGCCAATTGAAAGTATTAACTATAAACTTCACGGTACAGACACCTTAACATGGACTTAGTACCCTTTAATTTGGCTTGCCCAGGAGTCTGTGTCGTGTCTGATACGTGTCCAGCACAAAATGATATACTGATACAACACCAAGAGTCCTGTGCTTCATAAATAATGATGAATCTGTTATGAAAGTTTGTGGTGTATAAACATAAACTCAAACGGAACATAAAACATCTAACCACCATGAAGACAGAGAGAACCAAAGAAAGACACCATAACCACTGTAATTGTCAGACACCAAAAGCAGCACTGATAATTTAGGTATAGCTTCATAAATCCAACAAAAGAAAACATTGTCATAAAATTCGCCATTTGTTTCCTCCAGGCAATTTTGCTACTTGAAACCTCTGTTAGGAAGGGAATTTTTTTTTTTTCCTCTTCCAAAAACTAGTTTCAAAAAAAATCCATCCCTATTATAGAAGCCTGTTCTTTAAATATTAGTTTTGAAATCAAAATTTTAGTTTCCTGGAAAATTGATATAAATTACCCGCTCTCTTGATGAATATAAATTCACCAGGACCAAGAAAAAGAGAACTGAGACATAACTACATCAAATCTTTATTCAGTTCCACTAAAGAAACTCAAATAAGAACTCAAAAATAAGAACTTGTAACATGGATAACGTTGACTTATTTTTGAAAACTCATGAGTTCTTAATTTTTAAAACTCAGACAATGAAAAGCTGTTGGATTACGTGTATCTTATCCCTTCATTTTCTAAGGGTCTAAACAAAAAAATAAGTGTTATATCCATATTGTAAGTTCTTATTTTTAGTTCGTATTTGAGTTTATGTAGTCGAACTATTTTTATTTCATATGTTTTTTCAGTATGATATTGTTACAATTCGATTACAGAAACTCAAATAAGAACTTTCTCTTTAACCCCTTGGAAAAAAAAATCAAGAGATCATATGCATGTAATCCAATGGCTTTTCATGGCCGAGTTTTAAAAATAAAGAACTCATGAGTTCCTCTAGGATTTTTTATACCGTTACTTGTTCCTATCAAAGATTTAGGAACTTTAAGTGTCGATCTATAACTGTTCACTTCTACCAGATCCATTACTTTTTCAAAGCCAAGTGCCAAGTGTTTAGGAAGAGGAACTTTGGAGACTGGTAAAGAGGAAGAAGTAAATATGCTATAATCAAAAGCTATTTGCCTAGCAGAACTAATTAGTGACAAAGTATCACTTAAGTTCTTCAAAAACTTTACATTGAGTTAGAACTTTGAATTGATTTGGTGAACCTTACAATGCCAATCCCCTTACAGTTCTCGGACAATTGCTTGAAGAAAATGATTGCTACTATTGGGATTCACATAATGATCAATTACAATTGTTAGTATAAAATCCTTTTGTATCTATAATTACTTACAAATATACTGAAATCGTTTTTTTCTTATTGAGAAACCATTTAACATTTATGAAGTTCTTTAGTTGTTGATATTGTCAAGAACACTATTTATCAATTTCTTGTTCATAAATTTGTACTAATTAGAATTAGTATTGCCATTTTCAAAACAGGTGAGGTGTTCAGAGATATAGTCGGCAGCGCATACTACATTGCTCCTGAAGTCCTGAAGAGAAAATATGGACCAGAAGTTGATATATGGAGCATAGGGGTGATGCTCTATATTCTTCTTTGTGGTGTTCCTCCATTTTGGGCTGGTTAGTCTTCCTACTTCTTCCTTTTTCTTTTCTTTTTATTTGTGTGTACTTATCTAAGAGCTTCTGAAGTGTATCAAGAGATTGAGAAATTAAAGTTTGAAAATTGTGCTTTACAGAATCAGAGAATGGAATTTTCAAAGCTATCCTTGAGGCACATATTGACATGTCAAGTGATCCATGGCCGAACATTTCCGATGGTGCAAAGGATCTTGTCAAAAAAATGCTCTGCAAAGACCCCCAGAAAAGGCTAACTGCATTTGAAGTCCTTAGTGAGTATAATCGATTTTCTTCTTGTATTTCTCAAAATTCTTTTATTACTACTAGATTACCTCCTTCGACAAAATGAGTGTCGTGTATGTAAAAATAAAAAAATAAAAAAAATAATCTTCGACCCTTACTAGAGCTCTAGACTTTTTGTGCAATGGCATATACTAACAAAGCAACCAAGGATCAAATTGTTTTAAGTGGATTTTATTAATGAATTCTATCTGCTATGTGAATCCAACTCTTTGTCCAAAATGAAAATTCTGGAAAGTGTTAGGAACAATATAAATATTTCTCTCTCAATCCAAACTATAACTCTAGAATTTCGGTGTAGTCGCAAAGACATAACATGTCTATGCCCGAGTGTGTACAAGTATGTGCTATCGCTTCTCGATTTGCCAAAGTAAATTGCTACATTCCATTTAATAGCTAAGCTTTAAGTGCATTTCATTGAGGATTTTGTAATCGAAATTTCCTATATATGGATCGTAAAATCTTAGTGTTACATAATAGGCAATTCACATGTTTTTCAAATCAATAGCCAATTATGCTTTTTTTTTTTTCCAAAATAATATTCATGTTAATTTTTAAGAACATCTATCTTAGTGTATATTAATGTTTACCGTTTATGTTGGTATTGGTTAAATTAGAATGTTGCTTGATCTTAACCTCTCAAGAAGAATCAACAACACACATAATTTGATGTTTAATACTAGGTAGTAGGAGTCATAGAAACATAGCAAAATAAAAACTACAAGCAATTTTTTGTTAATATTAGTGTGCTTAAGAGTTAAGACACAAGGCTATATATATTTTGTTCAAGACAAATCTCTTACTTATGAACCTTTGGTACGCAATAAATTGGTTTCTAATGTGTGTTACAGACCATCCATGGATCAAAGAGGACGGAGAAGCTCCTGACACGCCTCTTGACAATGCGGTCCTAGACAAACTAAAACAGTTCAGAGCTATGAACAAGTTCAAGAAAGCCGCTTTGAGGGTACGTAAACCTGACAGTACTCTCCTTCTTCTCTTTCCCTCGACTACAATTGACATCTCACGAAAAAAATCTACGAATTAGTACTTCATTTAAGTTGTAGATCATCGATCCACTACGACTAAGACTCAATCTATAACTATGGATATTGTCATCGGAATGATTATAATGAAGATTTGAATACTAGATTGCATGTGTATATTTATGAATGTGTTCCTGATATGCTTTTACACCATGCAGGTAATTGCAGGGTGTCTATCAGAAGAGGAGATTCAGGGTCTAAAGGAAATGTTCAGGAACATGGATTCTGATAATAGTGGGACTATCACTCTTGAAGAACTGAAGCAAGGTCTCACCAACCAGGATACAAAGCTCTCCGAATACGAAGTTAAGCAACTAATGGAAGCTGTAAGTTTTGCGGGGGGGGGGAAAAAAACTATTCTCAAAATATTTTTGAGTAAATTGTTCATCAACAAACTGAATCTTTCATCCTTTCTTTTGGGTTCTTGACATATATAGGCTGATGCCGATGGGAATGGGACTATAGATTATGATGAATTCATAACGGCAACAATGCAATTAAACCGCATGGATAAAGAGGAACATCTTTTCACAGCATTCCAATACTTTGACAAGGACAATAGCGGGTATGTGTGTGTGATAAATATTTATAACATGACATATATTTGTATGTTGATATGATTTTTCTTATATGAATTAGTTACATCACGAAAGAGGAGCTGGAGCAAGCTCTAAAAGAGAAGGGATTGTATGACGGACGAGAAATCAAGGACATCATTGCCGATGCCGACTCTGACAATGTAAGTGAACAACGTTACCTCTAAAATTCACAAGAACAACTGTTCTAGTAGAAAGAACCCCCACCCACTTTGTTGAAACTGATTAGTGATTTCTTATGCGTTGTTGTTCGCATCGCCATTACCATGCTCAAGTGTTGATTTCTTACCATCTTTCAATAATTATTCCCTATTACATATATAGTTGTGCAAAATAGGTAAAGAATTGATTTGATTTGATTTGGATTTGTTAGGAATGATTTTAGGAATCTTTGTATAATCTTTTGTTTCATGTTATACTTTCTGTAATCCCTATATATTGAGGTTCCCAGTTGGTAAACAATACACAGTAATTTATCAACTTACAATTTAAATTCTTGGACAGGATGGAATGATCGATTATAACGAGTTTGTGGCAATGATGAGGAAAGGGAACCCGGAAGTGCAGAATCCAAAGAAGAGACGGGATGTGGATGTGTTTGTCTGATCAAACTGCAGCAAGCTGTCAGAATGGGAGATTAATGTTTTTGAGAGCTCAAAATAGTCTGATATTCCTCATGTTTCCGTGGAATATTCGAGAGAGAGAGAGAGAGAGAGAGACTTGAGCATGGAATTCCCATGGGACATGTCAATAATAGTTGGGATGAAGTCAGTTATGGAACTAAATAACAACCTTCTTGGGGTTTGGGGGTGATGCACTTATTTGATTATATCATGTATAAAGTTAGCTAAAGACATTGTTAAGTATTTAATCAAGTATTGGTTTGAGGAAAAATATATTAAGGTTTTGTTTCTAATGTTTAATGGCTTAATTGTAAATGTTTTCTCTTGTTTTGAGTTTCTCCTTATTTCTCACCATTGAGGTAATTTCCAGCCTGCATGAAAAAACAATGCCTTGAGGCCCTTGACACATTCGCCTTGACACATCATTTGCTAGGATACTAAGTAATTTTTATAATAAAATTCACACATGCGAGGCCCATGACACTTCATTTGGTAGAATATTATAATTTGATACCCTTAACTATTATAAATGTTCAACTTGATATCCTCAACTTTGATAGACCTCAACTTAATATCCTAAATTTTTGAAATGACCAAATTATTCATGTCCCCTCCTCTCTTCTCCCCCTTCCCCTCTCCCACCAGATGCACTCTCCCCCGACAGCTGCACCAACCTTCCCCACCACCCCGCGCCACGTCCTGCTCCCCCCCCCCCCCCCCCCCTTCAACCCCCTCTCTCTCCGCTGCGAGCGGAGGGGGGGCGAGATTGGTGAGACGGCGCTGGGGAGGGGAGGGATGCGGGGGTGCTGCCGCCGGGAGGGGGGGTGGAGATGCAGCCGTCGGGAGGGGGGACGCATGGGTGCAGCCGCCAGGAGGAGGGTAGTGCAGCTGCTGGTAGGGAAGGAGGAGGAGAGAGAGGAGGCATGGATAAATTGGCCGTTTTAAAATTTTATGGTATCAAATTGACGCCTATCAAAGTTGAGGGTATCAAGTTACTAATGGAAGGATCCATATTAGTTAAATTAAGGATACAAAATAAGATTTGAACAAAGCAATTCCTCATTGTTTGCACCCCTAATCCAAACACTTATATATATATATATATATATATATATATATATATATATATATACACGAGTACTCGTGCTTGGCAATTGGCAACTGGTTTGAACTTGGCAATTGGCAACTGGTTTGAACTAATGGAAGATTTAACACTTAGGAGCTTTTCCAAAATTAGAAAAATCACAACATGAATACCCTGTTAAATTCTGCTCCAGTTTGAAATAGCACCATATATATATATATATATATATATATATATATATATATATATATATTATTTTTTATTTTGTTACAACCCAACCACCACTACCCCTCCCCCAACACCCCGCCTCTCTCTCTCTCTCTCTCTCTCTTTATATATATATATATGAGCGGATCCGGAATCCCATGAGAGTCCCATCGTTCCCCACCGTTCGATTGCGCGGACCCCACACGGGTCCTAAGATCCGACGGTGCAAAGGGGCAGAACTTCGGAAACAGATCTTTTGATCCACCTATATATATATATATATATATATATATATATATATATATATATATATATTCCTTTTGGATATAGCACCAAACAGTAGGTTGGTATTGCTCTGAATATTTCCATCCTGTCTGTTGTGCGATAATTTGTCACAATATCTGGTGCTTTCAACAAAGTAGAAGAAAATTTGGCAAATAGAACAGTAATTTTGTATGATTGCCCGCAAGGATTCTAAACTGAAGTGAAAGAGAATTTGTTGAACAAGAGAAATGAATCCAATCAAGCAGTGCGGACCAAAAAAACAGCAAAATCTTACATGCATTCTTAAAACATTTTCAGCATTGAGTTCTAAGACTGATTGGATGGGTAATTCAAAATAGAGGTAAACATATAAAGTTCTTGATGATGACAGGTATGCTTTTGATGTTTCATCACTTGCTACCTCTTCCTTTTCTGCTTCTCCTGCTCCTCGTCATAGATTTTGCAATCTCTTCTGCAATAAGATAAATTTTGGGGCAACTTAATATCATATTGAATCAAATAGTACATTCTTATTCATAGTAATTGCAACAGCAGTAGGAGTGAGAAGAGGGGAAGCTCTTACAGAAGTAACAGCCAGCACTTCATGATTAAAAATCGGACACGCCCAAGAAGGAGTAATCTGGATTGCCGGAACCAAGTAAAGGAATGTACTCTGACCCTCTAACATGAACGCTAAAGCAAGCTGTAATTACCAAAAAGAAAGGGTATAAAGTATTTTTTTTCTGATAAATGCAGTGTTCTGTAGTCTTAAAATAGGCAATCATAGTGAACTTTCGGCAGGTTCCAAGAATTTTCAATATATCATGCTTTAACATTTTGCTTTGGGAGATCAACAGAAGGGCATCCTGATGAATGAAATAGTCTTATATTACTTGTCACTTACTTGGAGCAATATGTACAGATTCAGAATATGCAGGTGAAGCAAAAATTACTTCTGCCTACACTAGTAGGAGGTTCATGGTATTGGAATTTACTATCCTGGGACCCTCCTTCCCAAGTGTTACAGAAATTTTCCCAAGGAATAATACACGGAAGAACAAGAAGTAATATAGTTGGTGCAAATACTATTTAGCAAGGTTCAAAGTATCGGTATCGGAATCGGTATCGGACCATTCCTATGAGTATCGGGATCGGCGGTATCGGTAGTATCGGCGGTTTCGGATCGGAGTATCGGATTTTTTGGTATCGGAAAGCAAACAACTATTAGTAAATTATTAACATTTTAGAGAATATATTTTATACATTTATGCATAATTTAAAGTATTTCCAGTATTGTTTCTTAGTATTTTTGATATTGAATGAAATAGTAGTCATCCTTGTCGATTGATTTATATGCGATAGACAAATTTTCCTCTTTTATATGTTTTTACAACCTTACTATGCTTTTACACCCTTGCTAATTGGTTTTTTAATTCAATATTTTTTGCCGAATTGACCGGAAAAGAGACCTCTAATGTTGGTATCGGTCAGTATCGGATATCGGTCGGTATCGGATCGGGACATGCCAAACTGTATCGATATCGGCCGTATTGGATCGGTATCGGCCGATACTTTAAACTATGCCTATTTTGATGCATAGATGTTATTCTATGCCCTTCAATGTTATTTTGAACATTTGTGTGTTACTTTGAGTGCTATGTACTAGTTCGTGAGCTTACACGTCAGCATATTACTTGGTGTTTTGACGAGTTCTTTAAAATATATATATTTTTAATTTTGTTCTCTTTGTTCTTCCTTTTTTCTTCGTATTCTTCATATTTGTCCTTCAACTACTACTTCCTATCTCCACATCATCCCCCTACCCCCCCCCCCCCCCTTCCCTACTATAATTCCTCATTCCACAGCCGAATTCCATGCCTATCTGGACCCATGGTCTTGTCATTTCCTACATTGTCACCCACTCTTCACATGGTTGGTCGACCTTTGATGTAGGAAAGAGGGAGGAAAGGAGGCGGCATAGAAAAGAGGTCGAAGGGGAGGAGCCATGGGGAAGAAGAAGGGGAGTTGGAGAGTGGTTTCTGATGGTGGGAAGAGAAGTTCTTTTAAATTCAAAATTTAAAGATTAAGGGAATGATAAAAAGAAGATTGAAATACCAATTTTACATACATTAGGGTTGTGGACTTAAACATGCTTTACAAATATAGTTGTTGCCTAGAGCGCCAAGAAGAAGGGTGTCACGGGTTCCACGAGGCTCCCACTTACGCAAAGTATTGTTTATCGCGCTATTAGTAGAAAAATTGAAGTAATTGTTTAATGTTAAAAGCAAACACATTACATTTGGGTGGTTTGGCAAGCTTCCAAGTGAAAAAAATAATAGCAGTAACCTCAAACCGTAAAGTTTGATTCCTCTTGCAATACATTCTCAAAAGTGAAACCTTAAATATTAGTCAAACATCATATATGTGATGGGAGCTTTATTGGTTAGCATTTGAATGTTTAGCTCGTATAACATCCAGATTGATCATTTAACAAGTGAGCCAAATGATAATGCACATGAGAATCATATATAAGTCATATCTCGGCGGGCCTGTAGGCAAGGCAGACAAATAGTATCAGAGCTACATAGTGGATCATGTTGCACTGGGGTAGGCTGGGCATTTGTGGGGACTGCGACAAGGAAACCGCATCTTTGTGTAGGACAAATTGTTAAACCTAACTTTAGTCCCATATCAGATATAGGATAAGAATTTTATTGGTTTATATCTGAGTGTTTGGGTCCTATGTGTACATATGTGTAAACCATTTTTTGCAAGTGGACCAAATGATGATGATGTATATCAAGTTCATCAACATGTCGCTTTTTGGTGGGTCTTAAACTAGGGTGTGAGAAATGGTATGAGAGCTACTAAGTGGATTCATTTTCTACTAGGTGAGAGACTAGGACATATTTGTGACGAGGACATCAAGTCTTTGAGTTGGGGAGATTTTGAAACATCAATGCTTAGTCCCACATTGTATAGAGAATGGTGCTTGGTTTATATTTGAGTGATCGTCTCATTTGTGTATCTGAGTTGACCATTTGGCAAGTGGACCAATTGATGATACACATGAGGCCTATGTATAGGCCATGTCCTGGTGGGCATATGGATCAAGATCAACTAGTATAATTATTATTAATTTTCCTGATCGAGAAAATCCACGGAAAAGAAAAGAATAGAAAAAATGGTTTTTTATGATCAAAAATTCATTCATATCGGTTAGTCCACAAGAAGAAAAAGAAGAAAACCGTGGGTATGTTGAATTTCAAATTTTAGGGTTTAGCAATTAAGATACAAAGACTCGATTTACATTTGAAATTACATTAAAAAAAATTCGCAAAAAGGTCTACGAATAATTCTAGGAAAACATCAATGGCTACTGAATTATTTGTCAAAGAAAAATATAGTACACTATAAGAAATTAATTGATCAGATAAATATCCGGGAGTCCAAAACTCGTTAATAAAATTTTAAGATTGGTTTGAATTTTTTTTATTAATTATTAGATTTTTCATTTTAATGAACCTCGTTTTGAGGAATTCATGGAATGGAATAACAAATTAAGGTTTTTTAGTCTTTTCGTTTCGTAAGTTATTTCTACATCGCTTTCTTCGTTTCTTTCTCCCCCTTCTTCCTTTTCTTTTAGTTTCTTAGTGAAAAAGGCGACGATATTCTGCCTAAATAGTAGACACAGGTGATAAATAAGAGAATACTAAATATTCGAGCCATAGAATTTCTCAATTCTAACACAAGGTACTTATTTGTCGTATCCAGAATAATATCAATCCAACCCATTTCATGAATAAAATGTGACCAATTAACCAACCAACAAAACTACTTGTTACAAATAACATCTTGTTGTTGCATCGAAACATATAGATGTTGACTAATCTCGCAAAGGTTGTACTATGTAAAAATGAAAAGGTTGAATAATTGAAAAATGAGATTATGCAAGAGAAATGGATTGATTGATAATTTTTTGTTGATTCAAATAAAACTTGGACATTAATCTTGAGAATCTTAATAGCATGTAGTAAGATATCTATGTATACTTTTTCAATGAAGGATTTCATAAAATAATGTGATTTACGTATTAATCATATATTTTGTCTTTTAAATATTTGCCAACCATCCTTCTGCAATTCCGATCTATTATGACAAGTTAGAAATTTTTCTTTTTTGTTTTTTGTGATTCCTTCAATTTGAGTCCTAATTGTGATTGTCTTATTAGCAAGATCCATCATTTTTGTTTTTATGAATGAATAGTTTTCTAAATTCGTAAATCAAATTTGAATGGTCGATTCGTGGATGATCTTATCATTCAATTTGGAATCTTTTTTTTCATTTAATTCATATCCCCACCCTCCTTTAAAAAAATTGGAGTTTATTACATTTTTAAATTCCTTCATTATTAGGTTTATAACTAGTCCCAAATTTTTAACCAATTTTCATGATATTATGTATGGATCAGATATAGCATGGCCAATTCCTCAGAAGATTCTTCAACAATGGACTCTGATAAGTGAGATTTCGAATAAGTATTTATAGAATCTTATGTCCGAAGAAATGATTCATCAAAATAACGAGTCACCCATTCCATCGATATGGGCACATATGAGATCAAGAAATGCTCAGGGGTTTCTTTATTCAATCTTTTTCCTTCTTCTTGTTGCTGTATATCCCGTTCATATGCATCTTCTCTTTGTTTTCCAAACCTCGAGTGAGTTACAGACAGAGTTAGAAAAGATCAAATCTTTGATTATTCCATCATACATGATTGAGTTGTGAAAACTTCTGGATAGATATCCTAAATCTGAATTGAATTCTTTCTGGTTAAAGAATCTCTTTCTAATTGCTCTGGAACAATTAGGAGATTCTCTAGAAGAAATACGGGGTTCTACTTCTGGTGACAACATGATATTGGGTAATGGTCCCGCTTATGGGGTCAAATAAATACGTTCTAAGAAAAAGTATTTAAATATCAATCTCATCGATCTCATAAGTATCAACCAAATTCCATCAATCGAATCATTTTTTCGAGAAATACGAGACATCTAAGTCGTGCAAGTAAATAGATCTATTCATTGATAGGAAAAAGAAAAAACGTGAACGGTGATTGGATTGATGATAAAATAGAATCCTGGATCACGAACAGCGATTTGATTGATGATGAAGAAAGATAATTCTTGGTTCGATTCTCCACCTTAACGACGGAAAAAAGGATTGAGAAAATTCTATTGAGCCTGACTCATAGTGATATCAAAGAATGACTCTGGTTATCAAATGATTGAACAGCCGGAATCAATTTACTTACAATACTTAGTTGACATTCATAAAAGTATCTAATGAATTATAAGTTCAATGGATCATTTTTAGCAGAAAGACGAATATTCAGGGTGGGGGTTTACATATAAGCCCAACGCCTTATGGCCCAAAATGAGACTGAAATCAATCTTGATTTAAATTGAATAGGCCCATGGTAATCTAAGGGTTAAATTCTTATAAGGGAAGCCATATAATTTTGTTTCAATTATTTCATGTTCAATAGAATGGAAGAAGCCTACTCATGAAGGCGTATACTTATTTTATATTAGGAGTCCAATTCTTAAAGCCCGAAGTTTATTTTGCCGAAGCATGACAAAAAAATAATATTAAGATTGAACACAAAATAAAGAGAAGGCTAAATTCGAAAAGTTGCTTTATCTCTTTCGTTATAGAGTTAGACAGCGGATAGGGAGTACATGCTTAAAATTTGAACTTCTCAAGCATGAGGAAATTACAGCGGATTTCCCAAAGAGGACCAAGACGGGTACTAATAAGGCTATAAGTAAGCAAGTCGAGATAAGGTTCAACAATATATGGAGCAGGTTCATTCACATCATATTGGGATCCCCAAGCAACTTCCAACCATTCACTTAGAGGGACCTTTTTTTTAGGACTTGCTCAAACCCAGGACCTCTCCGTTATCCCTCACTAACCCCCACCAGCTGGACCACCCCCGTTGACTTCATCGAGATGTGTACATAATTAAGGAATAAGGTGTATCAACAACCTGATTACATAGACAGGAATAGAGGGAAACAAACTGAGAAGATTAACCAAAAGGCACCTTATTTTTACAAATGAAAGGTTAAACGAACGACTTGCCTTGAGGATAATAGTGAATTATTTTCACTTAAATGGTAACATACTAAGCTCATTTTGATAGTTTATCAAGAAATTTAGTATAGTTAATCCAAGTTTATTATGAATACCAGAGCTTTCTCATCTACATTATTGACATTTGTAAAAGAGAGACTATGTACTCCTCTTGTATCTTTTTAGTCTCCTGTTTACCATTGTATAGTCATCAAAGTGGAATCTCATTCTCTTTCAAATATCTACATCTAATTAAATTGTCCCATTGAGTTGAGCCTCTTTCTCAACATGGTACCAAAGATGGTTAATCTTTGACCTAGCTCTCTACCTTCAACCAAAAAAAACCCCATTACCAATCGCCACATCCATCCAAACCTATCCTCTCCAAACTCACCATCTCTAAAGAGCCATAGTCACCATCCACTCCATACCCTAGCCTCCACCTCATAACCGACAATCCAATAGCCATAACTTATGTACACAGATACAGACACGGGTACAGGTAAGGACACGAGTCACACGATATGGATACGGAATACAAACAATTTAGGGTAGGTACAAAGTAGTTACCTATGTTGCATGAATACAAACACGGTTACGGACAGATATTGATATGGATACCATTTTTATTTGTCCATGCAAAATAGGCCATAACCCATAAAAAAATAGCTGCCTACTCTCGAAAATTCTAGCTAGAAAAAGGCTAGATACTTTAGCCTATTAATATCATCGTCTTGCCACTACTTGCGGGTCTGGTCTACGTCTCAAACATGTTCAGTCTATGGTCTTTCATCACTACTCTTCTCGGTTTCGTCGATCTCTGCTTTTGTGGTCTGTCGATGCTCATGTGTCATTCTAGGGTCTTTTATCATGACTCTCTGTCGTATTTTATGACCCTAGTCTCCTGAGGTGATTAGATAGTGTTTTCTCATCTACTTCCTCGGATCCTCAATCACGTCTACTCCTTGGCCACGCCTGCCACTTCCTCGGCCACGTCCACTTCTTTGTCCACGTCTACTACTTCCTCCATCACGTCTATTTCCTATATCACATATATATCTGTCTATTTCTAGGATATTGATCTCTAGTCTATATGGTTTTCTCTATTGCCTCATTTGGCAGCTCAATTCATCTTGTGATCCAGATGTGGTTATGGATCACTATATTGCAGTTACTGTATCAACTCCAACCATATTGTGGCTACTTCTAGGTAGAAGCATGACTAGCAACATGTCCTCTCTACTTAATCCAAGAGACTTTTGTATTTCTTCCAAGGACACTACGTTTGCTTTGACAGTTCACTTCACTTCCTCCAGCGCCTCCATCACTCCCTTCCCAGGATATTTGACCTACAACGTCCTCTCTACTTAATCCTATGCCAACTCATTTACTACTTTATCTGCTACCTCAGATATAATTTGTCTTTCTCATTCTAACTCCCTGGGCCCTAGATTCTGGGACTTCTGATCATGTCTCATACTAAGGTTGAACAACTAGGAAGGAGAGAGACTCCAAAAATTTGGGCCTTGTCGTGTTGGACGCATATCGGACACGTATCAGACATGCCATAGACACTGCAAATTACAATAGGAGGTGCCATGTCCGTATCGATGTGTCCTTATCTCATCGTGTCCTATCCATGTCCATGCAACGTAGTTGAAAATTAATGACCAATCCTCACAAAGATTTATTGCAACTTGCTAATAGAGACTACTCATGCACTTGCCTCAGGTTCCATCCAGTAAACTTCCAACGTAATTAATCTACAAAGCATTGACACTTCATTAATCAGTGCCTTTTGAGCGTCATATCGTGGTGGACATGTATTGAACATGATAAGGACACGCCAAAATACAATGATTCTTATGACAAACAAAAATCAGTGCCCATATTGTGTTATGTAGTAATTTGTGTCCGCACAATTTGTGTAGGTGTATCATAGCTATTTGTGGTCAATTTTCAGTTCACAGATAGAAACCTCAAGAAAATTTAAGAATTGACGCTCGATATCATGAGCACAATCACATCACCAGTACAGAAAGAAGAGAAGGGCAACCTACCATTTTCAATTTTCAATACACTCTGAAGCATCACCTCCATTTTCTTCTTCATCTCTGCATTATCATCCATGATAGGTACAAGAAGAGTTAATTCCCTATATATATCCCGAACAAATCTACAGATCTTCTGAGCATATTCAACTTCTCCATCAGATATTCGACCAATGGCTAGCCTCATTAGCTCTCCGGTCAAATCTGCAAGCTAATCAGAAGTGCACATATATAGAACAATGAGAAAATTTCTACTTTACATTTATAAATAAGGATAACTTTAAGAAGAAAGCATGAAATAATTACCCCCAAAAGGTAGTCAAGAACATTTATCTGCAAAGGCTCTGCAAATTTATCACTTAACGGTTGCAAGGTAGCATTCATCTCATCAAGGTTCAGGAGAGTCCCAGTCTTGCAAAAAGTACAAAGTGTTGCAGCTTCAACATATTCCTGAACCTACAGCCATATTTATAATTATAAAATGCATTTTAAAATTTTAAAAAGGAAGGGTTTATAGGTGCTAACTGCTGGAGTATATGCACGTCTGAGCTTCCAAAAATCAGTCCCTTTCAGTTCATTTACTAGTTTTGACATATATTGATTAGTCACAGCTACAAGATCTTGTTCTGCCTTCATCAGAACTTCTTCTTTATTATCTTTACTGATTCTGGAATAATTAGAAAGCAATAATATCATGAGCAAAGTAAGAAGAATAACAGTTATCAGAGATTACTATGATGTATATTACACAGCACTACAATTATTTGTATAAACAAAAGGGGAAGATATCATGACAGCTTAATAACAGTGATCGGCTGCACTGTTCCAGATGAAATTTGAGCAAGGGGTCATTTGAGATGTAACACATTACACAGTTGACACGACACATCAAGTACTCAAAATGCACAATGATCGCTCCCCTATGTCACTCCATTCTTCTAATAGATTTAACAGAAAAAAATTACATTTCAAAAGTCACATTCGATCTGTAACACTATTGATCAATTAACTCCTCAAGTTTAGCAAAGAATTATATCAAGTACCCCTCAATTTCACATTACCATTTGGTTCTCAAAATGAAATGTTATATTAGCTTCCATTCAACTTGAAATTTAGGCTATAGCCATTCCACGAGGTTGCCTATCTGGAGTGGATGTAAGTTATAGTCACCCCAGAAGGTTTTTTCAGAAGTCACATTAGATTTGTAACACTATTGATCAATTTACTCAGGTGTAGCACAGAATTACATCAGACTAACAAGCTGCAGTAATTAGGTTTGTTCAGATAACCATTTAGATTACAAACAATATGTGATATTAGTTTCTGTTCAAGGAGAAATATAGGCTATAGACACTCCATAAGGTTTCCTATCTGGCGTGTATGTAAGTTATAGTCACTTCAGGATGTTCCAATTGGATAGCAGATTAAGTTGATGCGTAGGATTGTCACTAATCTAAGAATCACAAACATTTGGTGGCTTGTCTGAATAGAGCACAAGAAAATATAGATGCTGACCACATTTATATTGCTACATGTCTCGTGTATGTCTATGCAACATATTCGGTAGGTATCAACTCCTAAACATCAAGTTTTTACAGCAAACAAAGAGAAGAAGTGTCACTTCAAGGCACATCATTGACCTCCCAAGTTGATCATCAGTTTGTGCTATCAACCAAATATGTATTACATGAAAAAGAATTATATCTTGCACTTGAAATGTAGCATGATAATCAGCACTACCACATTGAAATAAGCATCATGAAATATCAGTATTAATATAGATCTTCCAGCTTACCTATGCACCTGGAATATGACCTTTTTGCTGTTTAATATTACATGAAAAATAATTTCTTTTGCAATTGAAATGTAGCAAGATAATCAGCATTACCCCCATTGAAATAGGCATCATGAAATGCCAGCATAAACATAGATCTTCCAGCTTACCTATGCACCTGGAATATGACCTTTTTGCTGTTTATTGTAACATCACGGCTAGCCTTTACAACTCTCTCCCGCTTGTCATTCTTCATCATGTGCACAATAGAGCACATAAGTAAAGGAAAGAGAGAGAGGATACACCTACCATAATGCATTGCATATAGAAAATATTAAAATGAAACCTAGTGCATCATTACAAATTTGGAACTCGATGTACACATGCACCAGAGAGAGAGCATTCATGCTATATTACAATGCTTTTCTACTCAAAACTTTAATGCATACTAGGATCATCCAAGATAAAGACATAATTGGTCGTTTTACCACCTCCTTGATACAACTTAGTGAAATGTAAGATTTGGATTCACATGACCAAATAACTGTTGATTCCCAAAGAAACCTAGCAGTACTGCTGCAATTCAAAGCAGGCAACTTGTACTGCCCTCCAACAGAAAGCTAGGGATTCCCTAAAGTTGTTACCTTATATTAAAGAACTTCATTGCCAATAACTGCTTAAAGATCCAAACCATCAAAAGATCATCCATGCTCAGAGGTTTTGTTACTTTTGATGCACGCTAAGTGAGATTAGCTGCAACATGAAAAAAACTATATGCATCACCTGAAAAGATGAGGCAATTTCCCATTATTGCCCTCCATGATGTTCATTGTTGGTTCCTTCACCCTTGGAAAAAAAAAGCCCAGATGTGATTCCAACAACACCATCAGAGAGCAACTCTCAGTATGTTGCACAGCTAAGTGAAACTCAAAACAAACAATGACTAATAAAGTACAAACTCAAGTACAATAAGGTACAACCTGGCAAAATATGTGACTTAATAATGCAAGGCATATATGATTATCACACTGTATCTATAATTTTATAATCAATAGCGGCACAATCCACACTCCCTCCCGCCCTTGAGTCAGGTTCTTCAACTAGCAAAACCTCTTTTTCTTATTGAGTGTGCCTTTCCTACAATAGCCGGTCAGTAGAAAACCATGTTCTCGTGGTTGTTCTGATAAGCTAAAATGTAGACATAAACCATTGTTGTCAAGGGTATACGGTACAAGGTATATCATGCAATTTGGTACTTGCCACATCACAATTATCAAAGATCAGTATTAACTCATGAATGATGCAATAGAAAATAGTAATTGTTGCAAGGTGGCTCGACTTAAAAGTCATCATTGTCTGACGGCCCATGCTACTGCTTTAATTTATCGTGGATATGTATCTCGTGAACAAAAATCCAAACCACTTAAGTCGATGCAATTTTGATTTCTATAGCCCCAACTTTTAATGATATTCTTATCACAATATTAATCTTCAATATTTTTGTCTGAAATTTATGAAGAATATTTTTACGTTCCACATTCATCACCTTCTCCAAGCTACTAACTAGGGATTAGGCCTAAACCAACTTGGAGCAAACCAACTTGAGCAAACCAACTTGGAGCAAGATTATAAAGAAGAATGCGGTTTTTGCTAATATAACAGAGGACATGGCCCGAAAAAGATCTGGATGGGAAAAAAAAGGATTCAAATAGCCCACTCCGAAAATGTAGGATAAAGCCCTGGAAAAAATTCAAGATTATCTTTAAAGTTTAAAGTTGGTAACCACAATGAGCATGATTCTTCAGTAGCACAACTCAAAGTCAACTACATTGCACAATGAATCAAGCTAAAGCACAATGAATCAAGCAAAGCTTCATGACCGCCTCTAAACTTGACCTTTTAAACAATTGGTTCCAAAATTTTAGTGAATGCAACTGTTCCCACAAGATGCTCTTACCACGGAAGCTCCAAGACCAATTAGCAAGATACCAAAACATTGCTAGGCTCGGTTTGGATTGTTGCTGCTTTCTAAAAAGTGCAAGCAGAAGCAGCTTTTGACATCAGCCTCTCAACTGCTTTCAAAAGCTGCCACAAACTTGAACTGGCTTTTCACAACTTTTTCAATAAGTAGTTTTTACCAAATATCTATTTGGGTTGCTTCTCATAAACAAAAATAATAAGTAGAAGCAGCCATGATAAGCAATCCCAAACCCAGCCTCAGGAGGATGATCATCACTTTGTTAGTATCCTGATAAAATGTCGGCTCTACCTCTCTTTAAACTGACCAGCCATAGTTTTCTCAATTCAGGAGCAAACTTAATCTCTCCAACTGATTTCTAATTGTTGCAGGACCATCATTGAAGTGGTCGGTTCTGGGAACCTACTTTTTTAGGGGGTGGTTCCCAGTTCCCAAAACAAAAGTTAGGGACCTCGGACAATTTGGACCATCATATGTTATGGGTAATAGCATCTTCTTATGAGCCGGAAACCGAATTTCAAAGTGTTGACTAAGTTTTCACATGGCTTATGCCAATGATTACCTAAAAAATGGCATCTCGGTGCTACAAGGCTCCAACTTATGCAGGATCCGGGAAGGATCAAGATGTACGCAACGTTATATATATATATATATATATATATATGGAGATTCTATTTCCACGACTCGAACCCACATCCTCAGGGATGCAAACAACAAGCCTTATCATCACCCCATGCAAACACTCTCCATCATCTCAAACCTTAAAAATATTACAGTACGAAATTTGAAGGATATTTTACTACTTCACTCATCCATCTCTTTCCTCCTCCTTGAGCTCATACATGGCTTCAAGAATTCAATCTAGTTGAGGTCACTACTCCGTCGAACTTTACCCAATATCAGGAAAGATCCGGTACGTGCATCTTACTTTACACTAAACACGCAAAATATTCCAAGAAGTGCATGAGGACTCTACTAAGATTATAATGCAACAAACAAATACATCGATGATGCAGAAATATTAATACGGTCAGCAATCCTCTCCTCATGATCTTCTTAGACGACTCCTAAAGCATTGAGATATTATCTATTGGAAGCACGGACACCCCTCGCCAAAACGTCGTTTCCGTCTCCGTGTCTGCGTGTCGTGTCCGTGCAACTTGTAACGGGCAGTAGAAATGTAGGAGAGAGAACAAAAAAGGAGAGATGACTTACGATTTCGTTGAGATAGTTGGCGTATTTAGCGAATTCCTCTTTCATCGGGGAGTTCGAAGAGGAATCGGTGGTGGTGGCGGTGGTCATCATCGTCCTTAGCTTCTTGCCGGAGCTGAAGGCCGCCGCCTCCGCTGCCGCCGCCGCTGCAGCAAGCAAATGTCAGCACTTTAGTTGTACTCCGCAGAATAAGTATAGCTAGGGTTTCGTATGAGAGAGAGAGAGAGAGAGAGAGAGAGAGAAGGGGGGGGGGGTGGAGAAGAGTTGGAGAATGGCATACGTACCACTCTGGTGGAAGGGACGATGAAGAGGATTAGGTTTGGCCGCCATGCGGAGGAGGAGGAAGATAGAGAGGGACGGCCTTTGGCAGCTGACGGCGTAGTAGGAGTAGGAGTTCGACAACACACACCGCTGTGTCATCAAAGGATTTTTTTTGAATGATTTGGCAGAAATGGAATTGGTGAATATTGTGGGCCCTTCATATTTAATGAATATTGCTAGCCCAAAGTAATTTTTTCCAAAATTACAAGTTTGTCACTCTTAAAGTTACTTGGGCTAGTCCACACCAAGCTATATAAGTGAACAAAATTTCTATTTTAGGCATTTCACCCTCACTTGAAGAAATTCTCATTCTCCAAGTCTAAACCTAAATTTGGAAATTGATAGCTGTGGTCTCAAGTGGAAGAGAATTTTTCTTTGGTGATTGTCCAACGAATATTCTTCCGATATGTCTTCGACAACATACGATTAATAAGTTTTGCGATTGTTAGAAAAAATTTTAGTTTTTTTTTACTATTGTAGGGACAATGCATGAAAATATCTTCGATGACGAAGTCGGATCATGCAATCCATTAAATATACACTCCGGACGTTCCCAAGAACATGTCGGTTGTTCCGAAGCACGTACGGTACGTAAAACGACAACCCTAATTCGACAGTCATCGTGTAAGGACTGTATAAAATTAGACAGTCCTATATAAATATATGACTATCAATAATTGGACAGTCCTATATAAATACAGGATTGTCAGAATTTCGACAGTCCTATATAAAAGTAGGACTGTCATAATTTTGACAGTCCTATATACAAATAGGACTGTCAAAATAGTGACAGTCCTGGATCTTAAAGACTAAATTATTTGAAGTGCCAATTATATGAAGTTATTAATTTTTATATTATTTTATATTGGTTATAGGACCAACCTTGTACAGATGTTGTGGTACATCCTGCTATTGGGGTTGATGTGGATGATATATTCTCAACGGATATTCAATTTGTAACCCAGGAAGAAGCATTAGATTGGTGCAGAGAAGTTGGAAGACGACATAACATAGTAATTGTCATTACAAGATCCATCAAATCTCGGTCGGGCCAAAAATATGTCGAGCTGGGGTGCGAAAGATGAGGTGTGTTTAGGGAGCATCATAAAAAAAAGGGTGTTGTTGAAAAAAAAATCCCTAAGAAAAACGTTGGGACGAGAAAATGTGGTTGTCCATTGAAGGTGTTGATTGTAAAAGTAGAAGATGTGAAGTGGATAATCGAAGTTAAGAATGGAAGACACAATCATCATATTCCAGGGACACTTATGGGTCATGCCTACGTGGCACGGTTGAAGGAGGATGAGAGAAAGTTGGTTGAAGAATTATTCATTTCCAGAGTTGCACCAAAACAAATTTATTCTGCCGTGCGACAAAAAAGAAGATGGGAACAAGTCTACCATGAGGACGATCTATAATAGTTTGGCCAGAGCGAAATGTAATAGTATGAAAGGAAGAATGGCGATGCAGCAAGTATTGAAGTTGCTTGGGAGCATCACTACGTGGAGTACCATAGAAGACATCCACAAACTGATGAACTCCTTTCGTTATTTTGGGCTCATCCTGATTGCACACACTTTGCTCGGTCCTTCGCAGACGTGTTGATCCTTGATTGTACATATAAGATCAACAAGTTCAAGATGCCTCTTTTTTACGTTGTTGAGTTTACGTCTACGGAAAAAATATTTACAGTCGCTTTTTGTTTTATGAAGAGTGAGACAGTAGAGGATTACACATGGGCATTGAGGAAAATACAATCCCTTTACACAGGTTACAAGGAGTCCTCTATTTTTGTTACCAACAGAGAATATGCGCTAATAAATGCTATAGATATTGTATTTCCTCATGCGCATAGACTACTATGCACTTGGCATATAAATCGAAATATTCAAGCTCAATGCAAGAGAAAATTTGAAAATGTGGACGGTAAAATCGACATGCTTCGCTTCGAAAAATTCTACAGTGATTGGAGTCTTGAATGGCGAGCAAGTACTACAGATAGCTACGACACAGCATGGTACATGTTTCAACAAAAGTGGGAGACGAGTAACCCGACATGCATATCTTATATCAAAGATACTTGGCTAGAACCACATAAAGAGCAATTCGTCTTAGCATGAACGAACATGGTGAAGCATTATGGCACAATCACTACGAACCAGGTCGAAGGATCACACTCAAGTTTAAAAAGATATCTATGGTCATCGGTCGGTAATTTTGTCTCCGTTTGGCAATCGATTCATTTGATGATTATTTCTACGGTGAACGAGATTGTAGCATCATTTGAGATGAGCCTCAATATTACAAAGCATGAATACAAGCATGAACACCTCTTGGATGGTTTAATCCATGTAGTATCTCACAAGGCATTGGGCTTATTGTTTGAGAAGATTGGTAGGTCAAAGTCAGTTGGTTATGATCCCGATGTTTACGGTTGTTCATATCGACATTCACTCGGACTTCTTTGTGCACATGAGATTAACGAATATCGTCGTAAATCTATACCTATTCCAATAGATGTTGTTGATCAACGTTGGAGACAGCTGTCGATAATGCCGACGGTGGAAGTTCAAGATGATTTCTTTTCTTTGCCACAATTGAAACTCCTGCACGCAAGGTGGTGTGTCGCATCGAAATTGGAGAGAAGATCCATTGAGGTTAAAATTCAAGAAATTGCAGTCCCGACAATAACTCAATTGCAAGAGCCATATGTTGTTCGAACTCCTAAGGGAAGACCACACTCAAGAAAGAGTAGAGCAAAAAAGAAGGAGAATGAGTCAACTAAAAGAGATTCATCCTTGTTTGAACATATTGAACGCAGTTTGGAGGCAAAGTCCGTAATCGAAAGGGTGGTATTTTCGCAGAAAAAGAGTAAGCTTACTATTCGAAGGGGGAAGAAACAGAAAACAAACGATACAGTCACGGCGGAGGGTTTAAATAACTTTTCTTATTCATATAGTCTATACATTAAAAAATTTCTACCTGAGATACGGGATTTCATTTGGTCTATTGTCGATGTTCCTAAGGATGACCATTGTGGATATCATGCACTAGCAAGACAACTAGGCTATTCAGTTGAAGCAGGATGGAGACAGGTTAGGGAAGAGCTGTACGAGGAGTTGGAGTCTCGACTACCCTTCTATAGGCAGATACTCGGCGAAGAAATTATTGGAGATTTGTTGGCAAGCTTACCTTGTACGAAAATAATTACCGGACCAGACCATTACATGGATGTCCCGCCTGCTGCTTATGTATTCTCTAATAGGTATAAGATACATATTATAATTATCTTACAAGGCATTAACAATACTTTCTTTCCAATGTGTGCTCCCCCGGCCGAACACGGAGTATCCAATCTATGTTCGATAGGGCTTGTCGGACAATACTTCGTCATCCCAAGGTTGATCGGTCATTCTCCTATTCTGCCACCTTCTACGCTTTGGTATAAACACGCACCAGAGGAAGCCATCGCATAGACGACACCCTACACGGATGCAATGGCTTTCTATAAGAAGATGATGAAGATGGAGGATCCAAAAATTATGCCGAACGACTACTTTGATATTCTAATCGATTGATACTGTATATTAAAATGTATGTTGTGCAAAGAGCCATGTATGTTTAACTGTATATTGAACTGTATGTTGTGTGTATGTTGTGCAATAAAAGAAGTTATCTAAACCCTATGACTGTATGTTGTGCATTGATACTAATCGATTTTGACTGTATGTTGTGCATTGATACTAATCGATACTAGGACTGTCAAAATTATATGTAAAACTGTCAGGAAATTAGGATTGTCAAAATTTTGACAATCTTGGAAGATACTAGGACTGTCAAATTTTTGATAGTCCTAAACTTTATCCACTGTCTGTGGACAGTTATATGTAAGTTTAGGACTGTCAAAATTATGACAGTCCTGGAAGATACTAGGATTGTCAAATTTTTGACAGTCCTAAACTTTACCCACTGTCTGTGGACAGTTATATGTAAGTTTAGGACTGTCAAAATTTTGACAGTCTTGGAAGATACTAGGACTGTCAAATTGTTGACAGTCCTAAACTTTATCCACTGTCTGTGGACAGTTATATGTAAGTTTAGGACTGTCAAAATTATGACAGTCCTGGAAGATACTAGGACTGTCAAATTATTGACAGTCCTAAACTTTACGCACTGTCTCTGGACAGTTATATGTAAGTTTAGGACTGTCAAAATTGTGACAGTCCTGAAAGATACTAGGACGGTCAAAAATTTGACAGTCCTAAACTTTACCCACTGTCTTTGGACAGTTATATGTAAGTTTTGGACTGTCAACATTTTGACAGTCCTAGAAGAAAGTTGGACTGTCAAAATGTTGACAGTCCTAAACTATCTCCACTGTCAAAATCTGCACATTTGACAACTGTATGTATATAGCAAAATTAGAACACAAATTGTATGTATGTAGCAATTGTAGCAAATTTTCAAATTGTAGCAATTGTAGCAAACTTAGAACACAAATATTCAAAGTGCGAATTATAGCAAATTCATTCAAAGTTTTACAACTCAAATTCAAACTTTAAACTTTTACAAGTCTCAAAAGTCATATTCATTAAAAGTTTTACAAGTCTTCAAACGGGGCCTAAACTTCATACCGCCTCTTTGTACATTGCTCTCTATTTTCCAAGAAAGAAAAATCTTCAGCGTTGTCGATTTGTTGGAGTTCGTCATTGATTGTCATATAATTCGAACCCTGGCAACTTACGAGGCTTCTTCCCAACTTCTTCACTTTCCTAGCCTATTCATGAGAATTAAAAAAATTTGTTATGTTATAAACATTTACAAATATCAAACTGAAAGTGAAGAAGTTGGCTCACCATCTTGACCAATGTAGTATACAAGACCGATTTGGCAGGAAGATCTGAAGGTACACGCACAATATTGCCTCCGCATTGGAACAAGATAGGTAGTCCGACACCAGCGTAGTAGGCGAGGTAGTCGTCGCTATATTCCGTCATATTTAGTGCTGCTTGTCGTTCAGTATCTCTAATAACGTGGCGTTGCCACTCGGTGAAGAAGTCCGAAACCCAGTTGAACGCCGTAGGAATATAGTTTAGCGGTTTGGTACCTCGCGGAGCAGTTATCATTTTCAAAGTCCGCTTTGGGACAGTTTATACGTAGCTAAACTGACGAAGCACTCTATCCGGCATATAAGCCTCCTCGATTTTATGACAACTTATAAGACCGTGATATAAAGCGACTGGTTGCAATGGACGACTAGTCTGTCGCAAATCACGGTATGGATCCCAAACAATCTGCACCGCATAAAATTTAGCATAACGTCATTTAGCATAACGTAGTCAATTATTACCAAATATTAAAAAATTAGGTCTAAATTCACCTCTTCTGTCGTCATATCTTAGAGTGCATTCCGTAGGGTGGCCAATGTGTGAGGACGTTTGGCATCTTCCTTAGTTGGCTTCCATCGACACATTCTAGGAAGGTTCTCGTCATACCCTCGGTTCAGTTTAGCCCGCTGCAGGGTTGGAAAGTACTCGTATATCCATGTCTTCACGTAACCAGGTTAAAAAAATATTAGTCCAAAAATTAACAACAAAAATTAAAATTATGTATACAAGTTGACAAAGATATATCTATACATGGAGTAGAGTCTGGCATCCGGATATTGTCTTCGAACCCACGCGGGATGCCGCACCAAGCTCGCGGTAAAGGTATGCTAGTATACCGCTTCCCCAAGATATTTCTTCCACCGTGTCAATGTTGTCCAAATTGAGGAGATATTTGGCATGTATGGACGTTCCGACTTATCTGTAATGCCGACAGCCCCTAAGATGAACTGCATATATCCGCGGGCCACATTATCGCTATTATCCATTTCGGGGTCCGGATCAGCGAATATCTCCTCCAAATATTTTAGAGCAAGTCCGTAGGACTTCTTGAATTCTCGAAGATTGGTAAAACTAGTGGCATCAACTCCCAGTCACCCTGATACATAATCCACAATATGGTCGTAAAAGTTGATGCTCGACTCATCAAAAGTTTGATTCATCATGACTCGACCATCAACCCTAAGTTCCAATATATGATGGACGTCATCAAGGGTAATCGTCAACTCCCCATTGGGTAGATGGAAAGTGTTGGTTTCTGGATGCCATCGTTCTACAAATGCTGATATCAGTACATTATCCACCGTCGTATATGAGTAGCTACCCAAATATTGTAAACCAGTGGGACTGATTTTTGTCTTCACATCGTCTCCCAATAATTCATACCCCCATGTATTGCATTTTTCCCGTGGTTGATCACCGTCAACATACGAGAACTCTCCTGAAAAGTAAACAATTGGATGAAGTTATACCTCTATATAAAATGTACTTATCTATAAATAAGTGGATGAACTTTGAACTTACAACTATATATAAAATTATCATAACGTAATATACTTACCAGATTGTTCCATATTTGATATGCAATATGGTTTTCGATCGACGGTAACATAGAGCAACCGTTTGGACGAGTCTCGACTGGACTATCTAGCTGCTCAGAAGGTCCTGAACCATCAGTAGCCCGGTTTTCGAGAGTTTGTTGGAACTCTCGACAGGACTATCTGTAGGCTGAGAAGGTCCTGAACCATCAGTAGGCCGATTTGGGACATTTGGCATGTCCTCATCGGAGGAGGAAGAAGAATCGGAAGAACTAGGAGGAGCACGTCTCTTCGAACGAGTGACAGTCTTCTTCGTCAATCGACGTTTCCTGACTTCAGGGCGTGCCTCGGGGTCGCGAATAGTGACACATGGTTCAATAGTACGCGAAATATTGCGTTCCTTACGTATCGACGCAGTAGGGCGTCTTCTGATGATATCTTCATCCACAGTGCCCTTCCGAGGGTCATGACTATAAGACAAAAATTAAAATTTTATTTAACATCATAAATTAATTTAACATTCAGGACTGTAGAAATTTCTACAGTCCTGTACGTATACAGGACTGCAGAAATTTCAACAGTTCTAATTTTTTAGGACTGTTAAAATTTCTACAGTCCTTTATAAATTTAGGACTGTAGATATTTCTACAGTCCTTAATTTATATAGGACTGTAGAATTTTCTACAGTCCTAAATGTATATGGGACTGTAAAAATTTATACAGTCCCGCCCGATACTGCTCGATACTTTCGACGATTGTCGACATTGTAGGCCCTAAAATCGGGTACGACCATCCAAGTAAACGTCTAAACTACATCATAAACTACATTCAGGACTTGTATGCCCTCATTTGAAGAATGGAAAGAAAATCACTCAAAATTTTCGAAATGCAATAGAAAATTTTAAATTTTTTGGAAAATTTTGTAAATGCAATAGAACAAGGAGAAGGAAGAATTGTACCTTGATTCTTTCGAGACTTTGGGAGCCATTGACAAGGAGGAGGAGGAGGAGGAAGTCGAGGAGAACGGCTCCGGCGGAAGGGGGGATGGCTCCGGTGGGGTTTGGAGGGTTTGGGAGGAGGGTTTCAAGTTTGGGCTAGTATGAGTAAACTAATGGGCTAGTGTGAGTAAACTTTGTTCATTAATGGGCTAGCCCAGGATTGGGCTAGCCCTTAGTAAACTTTGTAGTGCCCTTATCAAAAGCCTATATATATATATATATATATATATATATATATATATATATATATATATATATATATATATTCATGATAGTTCAAAAAAAAAATTAAGATAATTATGCGCTTATCATTCTCCAAACTTGATCAGGATAGTCCCATTTTTTTTTTCAGGGCTGTCAAAATTTTGACAATCCTAACAATAGAAATGACTCTCAAAATTTTGACAGTCCTACCAATTGGAAAGACTCTGAATATTTTGATAGTCCTAAAGAAAATATTGTTATGACTCTCGACAGTCCTACCAATTGGAAGGACTCTGAAAATTTTGACTGTCTTAAAGAAATATATGTTGATTCTTTAGGACTGTCAAAATTTTGACAGTCCGAAGGGGGAGGGTGTCTGCGCGAGACGAGACAAGGGAGGAGGAGGAGGGGGCAAGAGCAACGACGGCGGCGGCCGTCTTCCTCCTCCTCCTCCTCAAGCAGCAGAAGCGGTGGCGGCAAGAGCAGCTGCGGCGGTCGTGCTGTGCTGTGCTCGCGATCGTCCGGTTGTTGGGGCATGGGAGCGGAGGCCGGAGGAGGGTAGGGGAGGAGAGGGAGGAGGGAGGAGAAGAGATGGGCAGCCCTAGTAAATTTTGGACTAGCTGAGTAAAAATTATTTGTAACTGGGTTAGTATCAATATTGGACTAACCCCGAGTCTTTTTTTAGTGCCTTTATCGAGGAACATATTATGATTTAAAACAAAATTTGCTAAGGGTTTGACACATTTTTTTTGTCTCGAACAAGTTGCTTGTGAAATTTGTATTTGGACATCTATAATCTAGCTATTAGTATTTGGATTCGGATCAATGGTTGACTCGACTGACTTGGTTGTATCCTTACATCTAGTTCATAGTATATGTCCATACATACTATAAATTTATTTCTTCTGTGTACTAGAGTCACTCTTTCATCATCTTTGTAAATGAATGATGAGTCAACTAGTCCAAGATTCAAATACTAAATAAGTCGATTATAGAGATCCAAAAGTAAATTGTACAACTTTTTAAGACCCAAAGTATCGGAGAAAAAAACATAATTTGTTATTAGGTCATTTCTAGAATTACCCAACAGTAAGGCTTATTAGAAAATATTTTTTCTATATATGAGGTTAAGACTCGTGAACCCTTAGGTTTAATCATAATATCTTTTAGGGTTATTTTCTTTAACCATTCATATATTTTATATTTCTTATACAGAGTATTTCTACTTTAAAACTAATTATACGAACTACCATTTTTCTTTAAAAAAAACAATTTTAACATAGGAATATTTAGTATTATAATTTTCTGTAAAAAATATAAAATGTAGGAGTTATCCATCTAATTAGTTTCAAAGTAATAATAATAAATATAAAATATGAAAGTAGTTAATGTTAATAATCCTTTTTATATACTTTTTAACTTAATACATTGAGTTATTTGCTAACCACGTTGTAAAATTGAAGCATATCAATTGGGTTAGAGCACTACATGGGCCTGCTCTATTCTAAGAGTACCTAATATTTTCTACTACTTTTGTGATATTAAATTTGTACTTTTGCAACCAAGTACCCTGGTATTGTTGACCATCACTCATCACCCATCTACAAAATAAATCAAATTTGTCTCATCCTACATGTGACAATAATTTGCAACACATTTAGGACTTGTTTGGATATATGGGAGTACATTGAAGGTGATTTGAAACTTGTATTTTCATAGCAACTGACCATTGGTATAGACAATTTCAGTATTTGAATATCTCTTGCAATTCCATTACAAATGACAGTGATATGACATTCTATTGCAACTGAAAGTGTTATTTCTTTATTTATGAGTTACAGTAAAAATGGATTGCATCTCAATTTCAAGTGGCTATGCTCTCTACTCAATTAATTATCACCTACACTTTTACATTGTCATCCAAAAAAATTGGTTTAAAAGTACACTTGTGTAGAACAAAAAACTATGTATCCAAACATATTTAAAAAAATAATATATTTACACTTTTATTATAAATATATTGTATTACAATATATTAAAAATAATATTTATATATTTTTAAAGAGCTACAAACATCTGAACAACCACTTATAGATGTTGTTGGATGGCAAGAATGGAGCGATGGAGTCGAGGTACTTACAGTTGTGTTTGAATAGCCACGACTCCTTCTAGCAACCATGAAACCTACCAAAAAAGAAAAAAAAATTTAGAGGCACAATTGTAAACAAAATTAAAAAAAATAGCCATGTGCCTTGCATGTGACTAATAAGAATAAGTTTGGCTTGCATGTACATCTCATATGGTACTCCATTCGGTACCAAAGGCTTGGGGTGAGCATTAACCGGTTTTGGTCCGAGAACTGAACTGAATTTGAGATTCTATTCGATTTGAAAATCGATTTGAAAAAACATCAATTCGATTTCGATTTTAAAAATACTAAATGTCCTTATTCGATTTCGATTTTAGATTTGGAGTCCAAAACCAAAAAGCAATAAGACGAGCAATTATATAAAGATTTTCAATTTTATGATAAAAATATGTATATTTTTTAAAACAATAATTCTATGTATGCATTTTAAAGTCCAACTTTGATTATTTAACAACTAGTTCAATTTGAGTCCAACTTTGAAATACAATAAATCATATGTATAAAAAATTATATATATTTTTAATATAATTTAACCATAATTATAACTTTGGCTTCGACCCATTAAACAATAAAAATAGTCCAGTCGAACAAAATGAATAAACTGAATAAACAGAATCAATTATCGCTTCGATTCGATTTCAATTATGGCTAATTTCAATTCGGTTTCGATTTTGGATTTTTAGAAGTTCAATTTATTCGATTTTGATTATTTCGGTTCGGTTGAAACCGAATAAACCGAGTACGCACCCTACCAAAGAAAAAATACAAGCCAAACCATTTTGGATTGATGTTTTATCAAACATGTCATTCATTTTGGGGCTCAAATGGACATTTCTATAGCTCAATGAGCATTCTGAAAATAAATGTTTGAGCAAATGGAATAAAATGTAATCGCAATCAAAACTAATCATAAGTTGGATGAAGTGTAGTAAGATGCAAAAAGTTCAAATTTTGTGGTATTAACATACTAGTAAAATATTATAAGCTACTATGAAGCAAAATCCTTATTTTATTTTTCTTAACACTAGTAACGTAAAAAAAAAAAATTGATGATTTTTTATTATCAATTTATTATAAAAATTATTGTCCATCGAAATTGAACTCAAGCAACTAAGTAAAATACCTCACATATTAACTACTTGAGTTCGAATTATTTAATTATAAATAAATTATATTAAATAATTAATTAATTAATTAATTTAAAATAATAATTAATAGAGTATTTATAAAAGGCTTAGATGGTTCAACTTTGAATCGTTTTTAAGCCGATCTATATTAGTATAGATAGTAATATACTCTTGCAAGAGGGTTGCATTTGACAATAGACATCAGTAGTCCTATCCCCTCTTATAGTTGGGTCAAGCATAGCATATGAAAATTCTCTATAAGAATGAACGATCATGTCTTCCAATCATCTTCATGAATTAGTCCGATTTATTCATGTTGAAGTCTATTTTCAATATTAAGTCTCAGGAAAGTAAAAGAAAAGAAAAGAAAAGAAAAAACTGTTTGGTTGGTGGTTAATAAGAAAATTTGAAAACAAAGTGGGTATAACAAATATGTGTGAGAGAGATGATGGTGAGAGAGGAAGATAAACACTAGGTTGAGAGAGAATAGAGTCACACCATTAAAAGAGGAATAATAACAAAATTTTATGATTGTTTTTTTTTTAAAATCTTTTCTCCTGTAAATCAAACTTTGCGGTCAAAGTTTTTTTTTTTTCAATTTTTTTTTCACTCTCTCGAACCAAATACGACCTAAAAAAAATAATTGTCTTGTTGATGTGACAATAAGGACAAATTTGGATTACAATTACATTTTATCTCAAATTTTATTTGGTACCAAATGCTAGGTACGAACCAAACAACTTCTATTTCACATGTATATATTTTTTCAAACTTATTATTTATTTGAGGGCTCATATGGTTCCGAAAGTTTTTGGACAAATGAAATAAAATGTTCTAGTTCTTAATTCTAGAGAACCAAACTACACGTAGGAAGGAAACTTGAAGAATTTGCTACTACTTTCTCTACAATATTTTCTAAAGGACTTTTTGATATTACCTCCTATTAGATGAAGGATATTGAGAATACTCTCTTGTTGTTTCATAAGTTGAGAATATCCTCCTCAAAGTATCACTTTTTTTTTTACTAATAATAAAATAAACTCAATAACGATACTTTGAGAAAAATGTTCTCAACTTATAAAACAATTGGGAGATATTCTCAATATCCTTCATCTAACGTGGGTTCATATAGAAAAGCCTTTTTTTTCTCCAAATGCCAAAGATATCCTATGTATCATCAAATGAGAACCCAACTACAAGAAAAAGGCAAATTCTATAGACACTACATAAATTGTTTAGGACAGCCCATTACTTCAGGACAGTCCAGATTTTTGTAACTTTTACTTAGGATATCCCAAAATTTACTCAGGACAGTACAACCCCCCAACTTTTCCAAAATCCTTCATTCTAAATGTAACGACCCGTTCCGTTAAAGCGGACAGCCGATTCAAACGGCACAAGTGCAATGACCCGACTCGCTTTGCTCAGCGAGAAGACTCGTTTGAGGGAAATAATTTTCAGACTTGGCCCTTCAGGAGTTCAGACTTAGACTTTCAAATGCTCGCTCGGAGTATCGCTTGACCGAGGCGAATCATCGCTAAGGTGGGTGGCTATGATGAACTTGTCTTTGCTTAGCCAGTACACTTAAAAATATGGACGATACATACTAGTCGCTAGGTGAATCACCCATGCATGCTAATAAAGAATACAATGCATCTAGCTAAGGGAATAATCTCATCTTGTATTGCTTGTGTTAGAACATAAAAATGGAACTTGGCTTATGATTGGACCCTCGCATGCTCCCTTTGCTTCGTGCAAGTAGACCCCGCTATGCCTCGAGTAGACCATCATATACTTTTCGTAGTGCATTGCTTCACTTGTTTACACTGCACGTCCATAGATTATGTCGCTCGATAATGTCCATGTATGGCTTCACTCCTCGCACTACCCCTTAGACTGTGCCAATATAAATCCTTATGTTTTATATAAATGCATGCTTGCCTGCTTACATTATAGTTTGTACCCATTGCCTCATTTTAATGCTTGTCACATAATTCATGCCACGACCCCGGTAACACTACCGTGTCTTGCATTCATCTAAGTTTTTCGGAAGACTATCAAATAGTCATTCCGTGCAAGTATGAACCTAAAAGTATTTGGGACCGTTAGGTCGCCAAGGTAGTTCCCGAACCAGGGGATTTGCACCATGTCAATAATCCAAGAATCACAGATCGGGGAGCAATACTCGTCCCATACTGAATTAATTTGGCTCAGGGAGTAGATATATATTTGTGAACAATCCTACCTTGAACTTGTACCTGATATATTCTGACTTGTTCATGTACCTGTACCTAACAAAAGGCCCGAAAGATTAGAGACTTGCATGGTCACGGACAACTTGGTGCACACGGAAGATCTTCGGATCTCGTTCCGCAAACGGTCTCCAGGGCACCGGGGCCGATCCGACCGGTCGAAACTGTCACGCCCCAGTCCCAAAATACCGAGGGACTGGACACGTCGCAATGGCCAACAGCACACACCAATGGGCAAACCCAATTTAATGGACCCATTATGGTGTACTTAAGCTGTAAACAACAATAAATAGGTCTACGATACAAGTCACCGTCTAATTCTAATCTCATCCACAGAAGGTAATCACAGATCAATGCTAGAATAATCAAAATAAAATATAATCTAACAAGTCTCAATAAAAGTGTCTCGGGGAACAACCCGAGAATAAGTTTGATACATCAATTCAATAGACAGAAAATAAAGTAACTAGAAACAGAAATAACTGAGTATATGAAGCCAATACTCAGGAGAAATCCTCTGGCACGACCTCGTCCTCGGGTTCTGGTACTGCTCCAATGTATGCTCATCTTTCGTATACCTCGAGATAGATCTCTTCTGCTAAACCTGGGGACATAATCCAGATCCAGGTCCTCAGGGGACATAGCAAGGTACAAGAATAACTCAAGCCAAATAAATACAGTGCAGTAATAAATGAATCAATAGGGTACTATGTAACCAGCTATGTGAGATGCAAGTGAGAGCATTAATCATACTCAGACTGAGACTACTATAAGCTCTGTGTCGGGGAAATCCATAGCAACATTTTCTCGAAGGGCCAGTAAATGTGCCAAAGCTCTGTGTCAAAGACTAAGGCACCTCCAGTAATGTAATATATATATATATAATCAGCCTTTCGTATGGTAAGTCTCTCCCCACCCAATTTAATCACACGTCTCATGTTCACGATGTCTCATGTCCATGTCACGCAAGATCATGACCTCTAACTGATACAGCGAGCCATAATGATAGCTAAGCATATACAATAAAGTCTATGTCACGAATCCTGTAACCTATACAGAATCACCAGGAATAACTCAGAAGATTCTGTCTCATGAACAATGTCAAGTGGCCTATGGTATGACGTACTTGATAATGCAAGCACGAAGATATATATAGTGTCGCGATATCAATCTCTAGGTGACGTTACACAACTCCGCGTATGGCGTTGGCACCTGAATATTATTCGGACGCTAAGCAATGTCACACGGTCCTAGGTTGAATATTTATATCAAGAGTATATATATATGTATAAAGAACTCAATCAAATACTATAACATGAATCACTGCAAGTTGGCAAGGTACACTTGCCTGGTGTTTGGTTTCCAACTGCTACTCTGGTATCAGCGGGATCTGTAGGTACTCCTCCGGTTGCTGAAATCAACATTACCATCATGCTCAGAAGATATCAAATAGCTAAAATTGCCTGTCCATAAGTCCAATTTGGACACATGGGCAAAATTGACAGTTTTTGGTCAAAGTGGGGTCCACATGTGGCCCACTTCGCACCAAAAAATGCGCCAGAGACAATATTCTCCAAATTTGTCAAACTTAGTGTCTACAAGTCCAGAACGATGATACGAACCCAACAAAATATTCAGAACTGGATTCCGATGAGCCGATCACAAAATCGGCCGTCAAGTAGAGCCGTGGGGCCCACGATACGGAATTTTGTCAACGTTCTCAGAATCGAACCAAACTTGGGTCACAGGACCAAAAAAATGCTACGAATCCAATGGCACAAGTTTCGTTTCGAAACGACGAGCACACACGAAGTTACAACGAGTTTCAGAACATGGCCAATACGGGGCGTTGTCGACGGATACGCGTTGATTCCGATGTGCACGCACATCCAAATCAACTTTCACGAAATCCCACACGTCCGTATCGACGGCACGCAGCTTTCGGTAAAGTTCGCACGCGACCAAGTCACCTCGTTTAGCGGGGAGCACCCAGTTCCAAAAAAATTAGGGTTTTAAATAACCAAGTTTTTGGACATTTTCACTTGCGAATAAAACACAACATACATCACAATAAATTAAACTAAAATAGGGTTTTGAAACTAGATTATACGGTCTAAATTACTGTTCAAGTGGATTTTAAAAACAGTTAACAGGTTGCATGCAAAAAGGTCGTCAACTTGCGAGTTCGAGACGAATTTCTGAATTTTCAGAAATGGGTTTTTTTTCCTGATTTTGCGTCGCAATTTACGACCGACACAGGACGCGATACCCCGAACGAGTTACACGGGTTTCGAGAGGGTCACTCGGTCTACGTGAAGGATTCGACAGAATGGAAAATGGGTCTATGCATAGAGAGATACAAGGCTGGGAAGACAGGTACCTTACTGTTGCGAAGGGACGCGGCACGGCAGGACACGGCGGGGCACGGCGGCGGCGGTGCTGTTGCTGTGCTGCGGAGGTGCTGGACTTCTCGGGGAGGGTCGACGCCGGGCGGAGACGTCGACGAGGGCGTCGGGGTGGGTCGGAGGTGTCACGACCCGATTCCGTAGAATCGTTTGAGGCGTCCCCCGAATCCTGACCGCCGTGCGGGCCTGGGGTTGCGCCCGCACAAGGCTTTAATGATTTGCATAGCAAGCACATATTCAGAGTACGCAGATAAATTGAAACACAAATTTGAAACATAGAAAAGTTCTCTTTATTGATAATGAACATCTATTACAAACTCTTGAACGAGTCAGCTAATATGTCGAACGGCTTACAAAAGAGATGACTCAAAATGAGATAGCAGTCTTGTACATTATATCCCTTTACTAAACTTCAAAAGATATAGACCTCCAGGCTGGAGGACAGCTTTGCCACGGAGCTGCATTTGTGTATGAAGAGTTGCGGCTCCTGTCTTCAAAATGCTTCAAGGGCGCGGTGAAGGTGCGCTAACAGCTGGACTGGATCGGGAAGACGACTTTGGCTCCTCGCTCGATTCGCTTTAGTGCGGAGAACCTGTTTCAACAAGGGTCAGCATATCAAAACATGCTGGTGAAGGCGAGCTAGCCGAACTATACCAATCAACACGTTGTTTTAAATGAAGCATGCATATTTGTGGGTTTCTATCTTGTCTTAGTTAATTTATAAGTAAACAGCATATAGAATTTACTGAAATGAACGTGCCACCGTTCGATGGATTTTATCTGCCCATCTGAATTACCTGCACAATACTTACCATGCCTTCCCTGCCACGAAGACACAAGTTAGTTTGCAACAGGTTTAAATATACAAGGTGAAAATAGTCATGGACAAGGATAGGATGCAACGATAAACACACGATGCGTTGCAAGCCGTCCAGTCCGCACACGATGACTATGCCACAGGTGATCACTGGCTTGGTAGCCATAATGGACTAGTCATGGACTAGGATAGCATGCAACGAGAGCTCATAATGGATACACGATAACACACGATGCGTTGTAAGCCATCCAGTCCGCACACGATGACTACACATGATCGGATCGGATCGGATCCAGTGCCCCAGCGACCGTCCGCAGAACTTATACCCTTGTGCACAAGTTGTCCATGATCGAACACACGATGTTTAGTTAAGTTATCCATTCACGCGGTAGAGGCAACACGAGTAATGCATAGATATGATGCATTGATAGCACAATTATAGAAGAAGATATATTCTAACTAAAATTGATACATATGATGAACATTTCGAACGAACAAGCATGCAAGTAAGTAACCGTTCACAAGTTTGTTTAACAAGCAGTATTAACCAAGTTTATTCTCTTTTATCTTGGTTTCTTTTATTATTACTTGGTATCGTTTGATCGGGGCACGAGAATACAAGTATTTTAGCTGTGAAGCTTAGAAGCAGGGCTAGCTAATCGGGTTGGTAGCCACTCACTTGGATTGTTGGAAGGGAGAAGGAAAGAGGCGCTTTACGACTCCGCTCGTAAACCGCCTACTGCTCGTTCACCTGCACACGAACAGCTCGATTAATACCTCTTCATCTCTTTCCAATCTCGAAATAGAAGTGCAAGTCAATGAACGAAAATAATGAAAACCATCAAAACCGTTCAAGAAAAATAAGCAAATCCCAAAACCAACTCAAAGCACGAAAGCAACAAGCGACATCGAAAACTGAGGCAATAAAAGATAGCAGCGGAGAGGTGCCTCCTGACTCTGCCGCTAAGCCGATCCTTGGGGCGCGGTCCACTGAATATGGGAATCGATTCCGAAGAAACAAATCCATAACGAGGACGAGTTCTTAATTCAATCTATCTCGATCGAACGATACCGTCTTGTGTTTCTTAGCCGCGCTCTCCGCACCGAGAGAACGGGACGCTATATCCTACCCAACCGATTGGAAGTTTCGTCCCGAAACTTAGGAATAATGCTTACCGTTAGGGATTATCTCGTCGAGGACGACGATCAGGAAGGTTCGGGCAGGAGCTAATGGCATGGCCTAAACCACCACAAGCGAGGCATAACCCAAGTCTCTTACGACATTGATTAATGGTGTGACCCAATTTCTTACAGAAGTTACACCATTCCTGATTTTCTCTCCGGGGACCACCGTGGTTAGGACGCTTTGCAGCGGTGTTTCCTCTATCATTGCCTTGGCGTTTGTGATTGTAGGTATGCACAGCGCCGGTGGAAACGTGAGGATACTGCGGTTCAAGAGATAGGGCGTGATTCATGACTTCACGCATTATTCCGTACTGATTATTGACCACGTGCGCATGGATGGCAGGGCGTAGTCTACCTTCAAACCTTCTAGCTTGACTCGCTGCATCAGGTAAATAGGCCCTAGCGAATTTGGAGAGTCGGTTGAATTCGGCGGAGTATTCTTTAACTGTCATACTGCCCTGTCGCAGCTGCACGAAATTATTTTCCGTCTGACGTTGTACTGGAGGGGGTATAAACTCCTCTTCAAACGCGGCACGAAAGGTCGTCCACGAGATCGCCTCCTCTCCGTGATCAAATTGGAGAGATCGTCGATGCACGTTCCACCAATCGTGTGCGTTGAGGTGGAGCTGAAGTTGCGCGCAGGCGACGCGCTTCTCTTCGGGAACTTCTAGCAGAGCGAAGTGATCTTCAAGCTCGGCTAGCCAATCTAGAGCTACCACTGGGTCCTCAGTCCCGTTGAATGGGGTGTTGCAGACTTTCTTGAAGTGTCCCAAGTTGAAGGCAGTCACGTCCCTCGGCCTTGGAATTTGTGGCGTCTCTACTTCAAGCACGGGCTGTTCCACCAGAGTCGTTGCAGTTGCAGTAGAATGGTTGGCAGCCAAAGTTTGAACGATCTATTGCAGGGTATCTACCTGCTTTTGTTGGACTGAGAATCGGGTCTCTAAATTGCTTTCGAACTTGGCTTGGCGAGCATCATCTCTTTGTCGTTGCGATTCTAACATTTGCATCACCCGCTCTAGCGGGTCGACTTGAGATATGCCACGCTGGCTCCGCGAGCTTCCCGAAGTGCCCGAACTACTCTCTTGTGTTTCGTTCGGTGCTTGCGCTGCAGATTGCGCTGGTACTATTCCTTCAAAAGAAGGTAAATTACATTAGAATCATAATGTATTATGGACTTATTGCATGAACGTATCTTATTTTGGCCTAGCGAGTTCAAGAGTTCGTACAGGAATTTGATCGTTAAAGGAACTTTTCTAGCACGAAGTCTAAGGAACTTGAATCTGTGCTCTGATACCACTATGTCACGACCCGATTCCGTAGAATCGTTTGAGACGTCCCCCAAATCGTGACCGCCGTGCGGGCCTGGGGTTGCGCCCGCACAAGACTTTAATGATTTGCATAGCAAGCACATATTCAGAGTACGCAGATAAATTGAAACACAGATTTGAAACATAGAAAAGTTCTCTTTATTGATAATGAACATCTATTACAAACTCTTGAACGAGTCAGCTAATATGCCGAACGGCTTACAAAAGAGATGACTCAAAATGAGATAGCAGTCCTGTACATTATATCTCTTTACTAAACTTCAAAAGATATAGACCTCCAGGCTGGAGGATAGCTTTGCCACGAAGCTGCATTTGTGTATGAAGAGTTGCGGCTCCTGTCTTCAAAATGCTTCAAGGGCGCGGTGAAGGTGCGCTAACAGCTGGACTGGATCGGGAAGACGACTTTGGCTCCTCGCTCGGTTCGCCTTAGTGCGGAGAACCTGTTTCAACAAGGGTCAGCATATCGAAACATGCTGGTGAAGGCGAGCTAGCCGAACTATACCAATCAACACGTTGTTTTAAATAAAGCATGCATATTTGTGGGTTTTTATCTTGCATTAGTTCATTTATAAGTAAACAGTATATAGAATTTACTGAAATGAACGTGCCACCGTTCGGTGGATTTTACCTGCCCGTCTGAATTACCTGCATAATACTTACCATGCCTTCCCTGCCACGAAGACACAAGTTAGTTTGCAACAGGTTTAAATATACAAGGTGGAAATAGTCATGGACAAGGATAGGATGCAACGATAAACACACGATGCGTTACAAGCCGTCCAGTCCGCACACGATGACTATGCCACAGGTGATCACTGGCTTGGTAGCCATAATGGACTAGTCATGGACTAGGATAGCATGCAACGAGAGCTCATAATGGATACATGATAACACACGATGCGTTGTAAGCCATCCAGTCCGCACACGATGACTACACACGAAGTTCCGCCCGGATCGGTGCCAGTGCCCCAGCGACCGTCCGCAGAACTTATATCCTTGTGCACACGTTGTCCATGATCGAACACACGATGTTTAGTTAAGTTATCCATTCACGCGGTAGAGGCAACACGAGTAATGCATAGATATGATGCATTGATAGCACAATTATAGAAGAAGATATATTCTAACTAAAATTGATGCATATGATGAACATTTCGAACGAACAAGCATGCAAGTAAGTAACCGTTCACAAGTTTGTTTGACAAGCAGTATTTACCAAGTCTATTCTCTTTTATCTTGGTTTCTTTTATTATTACTTGGTATCGTTTGATCGGGGCACGAGAATGCAAGTGTTTTAGCTGTGAAGCTTGGAAGCAGGGCTAGCTAATCGGGTTGGTAGCCACTCACTTGGATTGTTGGAAGGAAGAAGGAAAGAGGCGCTTCATGACTCCGCTCGTAAGCCGCCTACTGCTCGTTCACCTGCACACGAATAGCTCGATTAATACCTCTTCCTCTCTTTCCAATCTCGGAATAGAAGTGCAAGTCAATGAACGAAAATAATGAAAACCATCAAAACCGTTCAAGAAAAACAAGCAAATCCCAAAACCAACTCAAAGCACGAAAGCAACAAGCGACATCGAAAACCGAGGCAATAAAAGATAGCAGCGGAGAGGTTCCTCCTGACTCTGCCGCTAAGCCGATCCTTGGGGCGCGGTCCACTGAATATGGGAATCGATTTCGAAGAAACAAATCCATAACGAGGACGAGTTCTTAATTCAATCTATCCCGATCGAATGATACCGTCTTGTGTTTCTTAGCCGCGCTCTCCGCACCGGGAGAACGGGGCGCTACAGGAGGAGCTCAGGGACGTCGGGGTAGGCCGACGGTGATGGTGATGGTGATGGCGGTGGCGGTGGTTTTAGGGATCAGGGGGGTTAAATAGGCGAGGGGAGAGGGGGAGTGGTGGAGCGGGGAGGCCAGAGCGGGGGGGTCATGGGGTCATGTGTTACGCCCCGTTCTCCCGGTACGGAGAGTGCGGCTAAGAAACACAAGACGGTATCGTTTGATCGGGATAGATTGAATTAAGAACTCGTCCTCGTTATGGATTTGTTTCTTCGGAATCGATTCCCATATTCAGTGGACCGTGCCCCCGGGATCGACTTAGCGGCAGAGTCAGGAGGGACCTCTCCACTGCTATCTTTTATTGCCTCGGTTTTCGATGTCGCTTGTTGCTTTCGTGCTTTGAGTTGGTTTTGGGATTTGCTTGTTTTCCTTGAACGGTTTCGATGGTTTTCATTATTTTCGTTCATTGAACTGCACTTCAATTCCGAGATTTGGAAAAGAGAAAGAGGTATTGATCGAGCTGTTCGTAATGCAGGTGAACGAGCAGTAGGCGGCTTGCGAGCGGAGTCATGAAGCGCCTCTTTCCTTCTCCCTTCCAACAATCTAAGTGAGTGACTACCAACCCGATTAGCTAGCCCTGCTTCCAACTTCACACCCAAAAATCTGCATTCTTCTTTGTCCCGATCAAACGATACCAAGTAATAATAAAAGAAACCAAAATAAAAAAAAATAGACTTGGTTCATTATGCTTGTTATTAACTTCATGAATGGATACTGAACTGCATGCTTGTTCGTTTGGGAATAAATCATAAATAGTTGCTTGTCTTGTACAATTGCTTGTCTTGTACTCTTGTTGCCTCAACTGCAATAAATTGTTACTTGTATATTGTTCGATCATGGACAACTTGTGCACAGGGTAACGGTCTTGCGGACGATGCTGGGGCACTGGCATCGATCCGGTCCGGACGAGACCTATTGTTTAGTCTCTTATTCTTGGCGGAATGGCTTGCAACGTCCCTTGTAATTTCGTTGCACACCATTCTTGTCAAAGACTATCGTCCATTATGGCACCAAACCAGTGATCATCTTGTTTATTTAAACCTATTGTAAACTAACTTGTATCTTCGTGGCAGGGAAGGCATGGTAAGTATTGTGCAGGTGTTTCAGACGGTCAGGTAAAATCTACCGAACGGTGGCACGTTTATTTCAGTAAATTCTATATGCTACTTACTTGTAAATGAACTAAGGCAAGATAGAAACCCACAAATATGCATGCTTCATTAAAACAACGTGTTGATTGGTATAGTTCGGCTAGCTCGCCTTCACCAGTATGTTCCAACATGCTGACCCTCGTTGAAACAGGTTCTCCGCACTAAGGCGAACCGAGCGAGGAGCCGAAGTCGTCTTTCCGATTCCAGTCCAGCTGTTGGCGCATCTTCATCGCGCCCCTTTGAAGCATTTTGAAGACAGGAGCTTGCAACTCTTCATACACAAATGCAGCTCCGTGGCAAAGCTATCCTCCAGCCAGGAGGTCTATATATTTTGAGTTTATAAAGGGATGTAATGTACATGACTGCTATCTCATTTTGAGTCAACACTTTTGTAAGCCGTTCGGCATATTAGCTGACTCGTTCAGGAGTTTGTAATAGATGTTCATTATCAATAAAGAGAGCTTTTCCATGTTTCAAATCTGTGTTTCAATTTATCTGCGTACTCTGAATATGTGCTTGCTATGCAAATCATTAAAGCCTTGTGCGGGCGCAACCCCAGGCCCGCACGGCGGTCACGATTCGGGGGATACCTCAAACGATTCTACGGAATCGGGTCGTGACATCATGGGCGGTTGGCCGCGGGCGGGGTGGGTCGTAGGCCGGCGGTGATGGGGTCGTGGCCGAGAACCGCGGGGCGGGGGAAGTCGTGGGGAGAGGAGTGAGGGTTTTGGGGCGGGTCGGGTTCGGGTCGGGTCCGGATCCGATCCGACCCATTAGGTTTAGGATTGGGTTCAGTAGGGTTTAGGCCGGTCCAGTTCGGTTCAATTCAATTAGGTCCGGTTCAACCCGATTTAGCCCGGTTTAATTAAAACGGGTTTTTTTAGCTATTTAAAAGAGTTTTTGAGCCCAATAAATTTTAAAAAAATTGTACAACATCCAATAATTAATAATACACCCAAAAATATAATTTTTATAAGATTTTAATACTTAATTTAATCCATAAAAATTTTAATCCCTGAAGGACATTTTTAATAATTAATTAAAAATTACCGAAAAATCCAGAAAATTTATTTTTTAAAATTTAAAAAAAACAGGGTGTTACAAAAATCTCCTGACTGTAGTCGCCTGAGTCGGACGGGATGTGTGCAATGCCCCATGTTGCTGCTTGCACACCATTCCGTCCTTAGACTATGTCACTACCCCATTTCTAGAGCAGGGTATTTTTTTATATTTTAATTTGGTTAATTATGTATTTATTATAAATATTTGTATTTATATTTAATTGTTGGTTGTATTATTATTTTTTATTAGTTATTTTAGGGTTTTGGCTAGCCTGGACCCATGTCAGACCCTAGTGGACCCATGCCAAACCCAACCAACACCCTTGTTAGACTTATTTATTGGCTTAGAATAATTATTTATATTTTTATTAGTTAGTTGGAGTGATTAGGAGTTAATTTGAGTGCTTTTGGAACCCCAAACCCAAACCCCATTTAGGATGACTTGATTTGGAGGGCTTATTAATCATTTTGTCTAACCCAACCCTAAACCTATTTCCTAATCCCCCCCCTTGGTCGATCAAAACAGCAGCTCCCCCCCTTCTTCTTCATTCCTTCTTCTTCTTCTTCTTCTTCTTCTTCTTCTTCTTCTTCACTCCTTTCTTCTTCTTTCTTCTTCCAAATTCTCATTCCAAGTAAGTTTTCCCCTCTTCTTTCTCCTCCTTCTTCTATTTTCTTCCATCTATGCAAATCTTAACCCTTTTCTTTTTCCTAACCTAGGTGGGTAGAGCTTAGATTTGGTGTTGGAGCTTGGATTGGAAGCTTGGTGTGGTAAATTTGGGGCTTTTTGGAGACTTTGGCTTGGGATTCCAACTCCTAAGAGGTAAACCCTAATTTTTCTCCTTGTGATTACTCTAATATAGTATAATTAGTAGTTTAGAACCTTCCTAGACCTTAGGGCTACCCGTGGGAGGAAGTTGGAGCTTGTTTGGATGTGTTTGGAGACTTTGACATTAGGTTTTGTGTCAATTTTGGGTGATGCCCTAGGTTAGACGGACCTAGGTAGACGTGCTCAGGTGTCTTGAGGGTTAGTACGTGTCTCCGTTCGGACACGTGAAGTCGTGTCGCGGAGAAATGGACGTTTCGGGCGATTTGGGAGTTTTCGTCGTCGTAGGTTCTATGTGCGTGCGCGTTTTTGCCACGGACCTAGAATCGACAAGTTAGCATTTTTCTAGGTTCTAAACATCGATTAGAATCCGTGGGTAAATTTTGGACCGATTTCGAGTAGGTTTGGTGTGCGTTTCAGGAGGTTTTGTGAACCGCACACCACGTGTTCGTCGAAATGACCGAACGGCCATTTCGACTTAGTTCCTTGGTTTCGGGCTTGTGCGCGCATTGGGTTAGCTTCGGGGAGTGTGTGCTAGAGTTCTCGGATTATATTTTATATATTTATAGTTATTTATAGGTGTAGGGGTCGTTGGGCGTGCGTTGGTGGGGTATTGTGTGTTGTGTTTATATATGTATATATGAGTTTATATATATATATATATATATATATATATATATATAGAGAGAGAGAGAGAATAAGGGAGGTGAGATGGCACCTCACTCTAAAAACTAAGGTGGCGGTGACGTGGCACAATCTCAACCACACAAACGAGGGGAGGGGGTTAAGTGCAAATTGCCAATTATGAAATGTGTGGTTGGGATTGTGCCACGTCACCGCCACCCTTGTTTTTAGAGTGAGGTGCCATCTCACCTCCCTTATTCTCTCTCTCTATATATATATATATATATATATATACATATATATATATATGTGTGTGTGTGTGTGTGTGTGTGTGTGTGTGTGTGTGTGTGTCTATCTATATATATATGTGTTTGTATATCTATATGAGTATGTGTATTTATATATATATGCTTGTGTATGTATATATCTATAAGTGTTTGTGTATATATATATATATATATATATATATATATATATATATATATATATATATGAGTAGGTGTATATAAATATGTGTGTTTATATATATATAGATATGTGTGTTTGTATATACATGTGTGTGTGATTATAGATATGCGTGTGTGTGTGTGTGTGTGTGTGTGTGTACTTATATACGTAAGTGTGTAAGTGTGTATAGATATATATATATTTGGTTGTGTGTATATATATATATATACATATATATGTTTGTATATATATATATATATATATGTGTGTGTGTGTGTGCATATATATATATATATATATATATATATATATATATATATATATATATATATATATATATATATATGTGTGTGTGTGTGTGTGTGTGGTGTCGAGAGCAAGGAGGCAACAGCCAGTGCGCTGCAGCGCAGCGCACTGCAGCAGCAGCAGCAGCAGCGTGCAGGCGCAGCAGCGCGTTCGCGGCGGTTAACTTTCCCCCCTTTTCATATGTGTATGAGCATATATATATATATATATATATATATATATATATATATATATATAGATAGATAGATAGATAGATAGATAGATAGATAGATATTAGTATAGATATACATATATATGATGTGAGTTGGATATATATATATATGTGTATGTGTGGATATATATATATATATATATATATATATGTATATATATATATATATATATGTATATATATATATATATATGTATATATATATATATATATATATATATGTGTGTGTGTGTGTGTGTGTGTGTGTGTGTGTTTATATATATGTTAGCCTAGATATATAGCTAAGAATATATATATATATATATATATATATATATATATATATATATATATATATATATGCTAGATAGTTAGCTATGGTTAGTGTTAGAGAGGGGGATAGTTGGGTATCTCAATACCTCGAGATACCCAAGGTATTGAGGGTAGTGAGGTAAGGTGAGGTAAGGTGTTGAGGTAACCTATATACTAAGTTATATATATATATATATATATATATATATATATATATATATATTGATGTTATATATATAAGTATATATATTATAGATAGCTAGATAGTTAGAGGGTAAGGTATCTGAATACCTTGAGATACCAAGGTATTGAGATAAGTTGGGTGTCGGAGGTAAGGTATTGAGGTATTTGCCTATGCACTAGGTTATATGTATATATATATCTATATAGTTAGATATATATTATATATATATATATATATATATATATATATATATATATATATATATATATAGTTAGTTAGTTAGCTAGTGTTAGTAAGGGGTAAGGCTTGAGTATCTCAATACCATGAGATACTCAAGCTATTGAGCGTCGGGGCAAGGTATTGGGTTTTAGCCTATGATTGAGGTTAGAGATACTTTTATATATATATATATATATATATATATATATATATATATATATATATATGCGTGCTAGTATATATTTTAGAGGGTATAGACGGGGCGTATAGCGTAGGTTGAGGTATCGGATACCGAGGATATCCCGGTATCTCAAGGAGGCGAGTTTGATGGTTTATTAGCTTAATGACCTAGTTTTGACCTAGAATTTTAGGGGCACCCTAGTTTGACCTAGAGTTGACCGTAGTTGACCAGGTTGACCGCCAAAGTTAACTTTTGACCTAGATTTGACCAAGAGTTGACTTTTTGGACATATAGTTGACTTTTTGACCCAGATTTTATCGGTTTGACCTAGAACGACCCTAGAAGCTTGTTTTTAGTTATTTTATATCTGTTTAACTCATTAAAAATTTATTTAATCTTGTTTTTCACAATAGGTCCTTGCGACACCAGTTCGGATCGCTAGTTGCTCAGGACGTCAGGCGAGTACATTCTTTGATAGTTTCCATTATCTGATGATTATTATGATTCAGCTTCTAGTATAGTATCATCTAATTTTTTGGCACGACACGGACTAGTATTTCTGGATTTATTTACTTGTGACACGTATATTTCATGTTTCTGGCCTCTATTCTGGAATCACCTACAGGCATCACTACATGCATCACTCATGTTTCTGGCTGGACTCATACTTGATTTACGTGTCGAGTCTTGGATTCACTTGTACTAGTCGGGACGGGGAAATACTCGAGTAGACATGTAAACATTCCCAACTGAAATCACTGGAATCACCCCCTCTGGTCTAATCTGGAATGATAGCAGCCGCATACCCAGTGTGTGGTGAGCCGTACTTACCCCTAGCCGTTTACATATCGAAACAGGTATTTCAAAGACATGAGTTCATTCTTTCTAGTCTGGACTCACTTGTATTTCTTGCTGGTCTCACTTATAGTTTCTGGACTTGACTCATTACATGTATTCTTGCTGGACTCACTACACGTTCTTGTGGACATACTTGCTCTTAGTTTAGATTTCTTGTATCCTGCAGTTATTACTATCTCGCTTCTGATATTCATGCATCTTTACCTTTATGCACCAGTGATATGTATATATTTCTTGTTCATATTTTATTTCCTTCACCTTGCTACTTGCTATAACTGCTTTATAGTTTTTATCATTTAACTGGAACTGTTGTTAGAGGTGTACTTGCTCCAGTCCTGACTGGACATATTTTTCCCAAAGGATCCGGATGATTGGTGTTCGACGTTTTATGGACCTCAGCCTGTCGATGGTGCAGACAGGGACCCCCTAGTTTAGGAGTGATTTTCGGGTTGGTAGCCGTGATCACTAGGACTTTTATTAGACTTGTATTGTATATGATTCAGGATGTTGTATTATTATTATTATTGATGTTATGGTTGTTTTAGTACCAGTTATTTTAGACTTTGTAGTTGTTAGATTTCAGTGTTATCTTATCGTGCTTAGATTCGTGATTGAGTACTTGTGTTATCATTATGATATTGCTCCTCCGTTTGGAGTTGAGATCTTGACAGGTATATATATTGATTGTGTGAGATGGTTAGCTAGATAGTAGACCTAGACAGCGTTCTACCGTCGATGCTGCGGCGTAGGCTGGACGTACCCACAACTCATGCCCGATTTTACGGGTGCGGGTCGTGACAGACTACACCGTCCTCTATGGTGTCGTGCCAGTGACCTCATGTTCATATAGATAAGTCATCCTCGCTTAGCGGTAACCCGTGTACGAGTTATTGCATCGCATCCATTAATCTGAAATACCTGAACGATCATGAGTATAACACACTTATACATAATTGAACACTTGAACATCCAATGCAACACACCTGAGTAATCAGTGTAACTCGTACACCTGAAATAGAACATCGCTCACGATACTCGTGTTTGCTTATGCTATTGCCCATGGATTTCATTATATATGCTCGTGCTTGGTTTAACTTGGTTTGCCTTGGACATGGAAGGATAAATGGTAAGTTTGTAAGTCTCGCTGTATTACTCTTATATCGCACGACGCATTGTCACACAAGTTAGGTTATTTATTATGCCATAAAACTGATTCTAAGGCAAGATTAGAAAGATAACTTAATAGATGGTGCACGAAACCTTTATAATGTGTTTGGATTTGTCGAGCGGGCGATAAGCCACCCCACTAGTACATTCATGTACTGATAACCCACTAGATTGCTTGTAGGGTGCGGGAGAACCTCGTTCGGTGCAAAAATTTCCTTCGCGCGTGCTAAGGCATGGAGTTCACTCTAAAGCCTTGGAACATTGCGTCCGGAACTGATGCACATATACAAGACATAATATTGGAACATCGCCTATGTATCATTCCACAAATGTAGCTACTTTGCACGCTTTTACTATTTTGAGAGAGATGACTTGAGTGACTTGTAATCTCGGCCTAGCGTCGCTTGTAACACTCTTTCAATATCAATAAAGATTTTGTTTTACTTCTATACTTATGTTATTCAATGCTTTCGCTATTGACAACTCTGTGAACTTGTTACCAATCGTCTGTTCGTTTCTTATTTTGCAGCATTCGAACTATCTGTGCGACTCTGTGGCTTAGTTATTCCACTGCATGTTCGGATCATGTCCTTGTACGGGCACAGCTTGTGCTCATGTGGCATCACGTTCAGATAAGAAAGATTGTCCCGCGGGAGCGCTGGCACGGTGATTCGCTGTAGTGCCCCGTTCTCCCTATTCGGGGAGCGTGGCTAAGAAATACTTGGTATCGTTCGATCGGGATAGATTGAATCAAGATCCTTTCCTCATTATGGATTGGTTTCTTTGGAATCAGGTCCCACGTTAAATGGATCGTGCCTCAAGGAAGGACTCGGCGGCAGAGTCGAGAGGGGCCTTTCCGTTGCGCTGGTTTCTTTGCCCGTTTTTGATGCCGCTTGGTTGCTTTCTTGTTGGTTTTGTGACTTGCATTTTTTTGAATGGTTTTGATGGATTTTATTGTCTTCGTTCTTTGGATTTTGTATTTCATATCAAACCCTTGGAGACCAAAGTATTATATATTGATCATCTGTTGGTACGTGCAGGTGATCGTGTAAGTGATGCACAACCGAGTCTTGAAGATCTCCCTTTTCTCTCTCCCAATTCACCAACTTGTGAGTGGCCTTACTCCCAAATTGCGTCCTTCTTCCAAGTCTTTATTCATAATAAATTGACTCGTTTGTGCATTCCGATCAACGATACCGAAAGAATAAAATTGAGTCAAGATAAAAGAAGAAGTAGACTTGAAACACTTATAATGCTTGTCACATAAAATTTTACACAGTTATATTATTGCGTGCTTGTCCGCTATACATGTAGCTATTTTGTGTTCAGTTGTAGTTAGAACTTATTCATCCATAACTGTTCAATGGGTAGTACATAACTTGTGAATTGATCGTATCAGCTAGTAGACTATGCCATCGCACTGTGCTAAAGTAGTTATGTTCATGTTGATATCTTGAAATACTTCGTATGTTAACTTAGTGTTTAGATCGTCAATGATCATGGACAGTTTGTGCACAAGGTATATGGTTTCTGCGAACGGTCGTCGGGACACCGGGGCCGATTCGTCCCTGGCGGAACAACAGTTAGTCGTGCTAGCAACTTAGCACGGGTGAGGCAAGAGTTTGTAGCGGGACTCGCTACCTGCGCTGCAAGCGTCGCCGTCTACCTAGACTATAGTCCATGATGGCTAGTCAAGACAGTGATCCTTATGTATATTTAAACTGTGCAGACTAACTATGTCTTCGCGGCAGGAAAGATCATGGTAAGTTTTGTATAGGTGGTTCAGACGGTACATGTAAAGTTATCGACGGTGGCACATTTTGTTATGTCATTCCATTATATCGTATATAAAGAATTGAACTAAGGCAAGATAGAGAGATCACATAATAATAATGTTGCATGTTGTAAAACCCCTAATTTTTAAAATACATTAATTATTTAATTAATTATTTAATTGATTTATAGTATTTATTAGCTAATTATAAGAAATAGAATTTATTGGATTATTATTTCTAGGTAAATATGCGATAGAGGATTTATGGAGCAATGCGTAATTTTACCTTAATTTATTTCATGTAGGAGACCTTGTGGACGATTGATAGATTATTTATATGCACTAATATTTTTTTTGGAATTTTAGGTATATATATATATATATATATATATATATATATATTAGTAATTTATTTAATGAATAAAAGAAAAGAATAGAATAGAAAAAGGAAAAAAAGAAAAAGAAACTAAACCCTAACCCATTACCTAAACCCTACCTGTAACGCCCCGCAACCGCTCGGAGCATTACGCTGAGTCGGATTGAATGAATCAAATGCTGGTTACATTTGAAATATTGGATTTTGGGAAAAAGGATTAATCGAGTTGGTTTCAATGTGCAGATGGCTAGCGGGTTCGATGGAAATCAGGTGTTCGTTCAGAACATTTTTGAATAGCTGAATGGAAGCGATAATGCCGTCTTCCTTAATCCGATCGGTCGGATGATTTGGAGAGCATGACCTGCTCGCACGGTCATACCAGTTGAGTAGATCGCGCTTGCATCGGACCACGGGTTCAAGGGATTGGCCGTATCGGCAGGACATGATGCCTAACGGGATCAATCATTGTGAGTGGGCTCTTTCCCTTCTCCTCTACTCCTTCATGCCTAATAATATGGAAAAACACGTAAATGGCTTGAACACTTGGGCTGAAACTCGAGAATCACTACACTGAGGCGTGCATAGGGTGTGCGTCGTTGGCTTGGTAGGATTGTGGCTTGAATATGATTTACGCGTTGGATAGTTGGAGCTAGAGTTGGATTATGCATTTGAGGCAGTCGGTTGGATACTTGGGATTATGCTTGGAACGGTTGGAATTATATGAGTTGGAATGATACTTTGAGGCAATAGAAATATCAGGAATTCGGGCGAGCAAACGTGCATTCGTACACGAGTATCACTTGGTCGCTTTGTCTTGCAAAGCGAGCAGTTGTGGTTCGAAACCGAACAACTGCATCGGCGAGGGCGTTGTGTCGTTTGATGGAGCATCGTGCCACGAATGGGGTATTGTGCCACTGAAACAGCATTGTGCCATAGGATTTGCTTCGAGCATGGGTGTTGCACCAATTTGGACTCTGTGTTGAGAAGAGGCATCGTGCCTATGAAACACTTAATATTTGGTGCCTTGGGCTATATATTGAGGTCAAGATTTGGATCTCTTGGATGGATATGTTGGAAGAATGGTTATGGATACTTGGTTGGATATCGGTTGAACGAGTCTAGGATCGCTTGGTGGGGCGAGAATATTTCGATCCTCTCGTTATACCTACTGTGTCTGCATTGTCACGGACAACCTGTGTGGGATAGGGTTTCGTTTCCTGGAACGGGATGAGGCACCGGGGCACCGGGACCTTTCCACCATGGAGGAAACAATGGGCATCACGCGATTGGGCGCAGTGCTGGTAGTCCGATACCACCAGGCGGGAGTAGCTGCCCAACCCTGGATCGGGTAGGATTGCCCTATTGATCTTGGTCCGATCAATGTCCTTCGTGGCTTCTGGCCAGTGACTTTATATAGAATAAATGTTGGTTTGCTTTACTTTGGTTGGTTTGTGCATCGTGTAGGCGCGGCCACCTTGCCTCGGCAAGAGTGTGTACTCGAGATTAGAATATAACTTTGGTTGAGGATGGATATTGAGGCGAGACTGATGGTTCGATATGTTATCGTGCAAGCGATGGCATTGAGTTAGACGCGTTGGATATATATAAATGCTTGTCGTTTGATTTGAGATTGAATGCTTGCTTGCGTAAACTACTTTACTACTTTTCTTAACATGTCATTCATATGCCATGAAACGAATCTAGGATTCAACTAGAAAGATCACCATATAACTGTGTGCATTCACTATTTTACTTAGTGTCGGCTTAGGCGAGTGGGTTACCCCGCTCACCAGTACGGTTGTGTACTGACCCACGTTTGTGGGCAATATTTCAGGTACACAGGCGTAGTGGCGCTGCTTGGATATACGGGACAAGATGTATGAACTGTAAGTACCTTTGTGGGCTAGAGAAAAGAGCAAGAGAATTTCATCGTCTCCGTGGCGTCGCCTTTGTGGCATTGCCTCGGGGCATTTCATTTGGACCCTATCGTGAGCTTCACCGCGTATACTCTATTTGTGTGCTTGGTACACTAAACGGCTTCCGATGTAACTTGGTTGTTTTGATGATAACTTTGGTGTTTAACAACATCGCCTTGTACGAGCGCAACTCCAGGCTCGTATGACATCACGTCCCGATGGAAACGATTGTCCTGCGGGAGAGCTGCAACGTGGTGATTCTCGTTCAGCAGGGACTATCGAGCTTGCGGGAGATTGGGGCATGACAGATTGGTATCAGAGCGCCCGGTTCATTTCTTCGGACTTGGTCCTTCGCTTCATCACAAACTCTAAATAGCTTCCGCGTGTCGTTTAGCTCTTGACTCTACTCAGTGCCGCATTGGATATTTCATGCAATAAGTCTATTTATTGTTGGTTGTGGCTGCATTTTATTCTTGGTTGTGTTGCTTGGTTGGTTTTTTCGTAGGATCGCTTAGCCTCATTAGGCGTTGTTGCATTCGTGCAGCAAGTTGGTTGGCGTTGTTGTATTTGTGCAATAAGTTGTGGGCTTTTGTTAGGTTGGCTTGGCTTATCGTTCAGGAGTTTCTGATTGCCTCAATGGATCAGTTAGTTGGCTAACGAGATTTGGCTATGCGGCATATGGTGAGTAGAAATATTCGATAAGAATGAATCCTTGCACGAGTTGCTCGTCTAGCAATTGTGTTGGATAGAAGTTGGAATTTTGGCTGTGGCGCATCGATTGAGCAAGTTTGAGTTTGGCTTGAGGATATCAGAATAAGTTGGCACGAGTTGCTCGTACAACAAATGTGTGAAACCGTTGGGTATTGGGTTGGACTATTTGGAAGACAATCATTGCAAGATTACTCGTGTTGAGAAAGTATCAGATGATAGAAATAGTTGGATAATTCAAGCATTGCCTGAGTCTTGTGTCAAACTCGAATTGGGAAAGGCATGATCACACCTAAGGGATGGTTCGAACGGATCTTGGATTAGTGCAGGAAATTGAAATGCGAGTAGCGACTTGATTCGGAGTGGTATATGGAATACCACATTGTGAGTAAGGCATTGGAAATATTTTGGTTGGACATCTATGGGAATTGCCTGAACGAACTCGTGAAACGAGAATACAAGTTGGTTGGTGCACGTCGGCTGAGTTGAAAAGGATGAAAATGATAGCAAGTGAATATTGAGTTGAGTATATCGAGAACGGACTGATGCAAATGAAAGCATCGTTGGCTTAAGTGATGGACGAGATCGGAACGAACAACTGGGTTACGCTTGAACGAGCGATGGGTGAATCGAATGATAGCGAGCACGGACTACGATTTTGGACAACGCATTTGAGCTGTTGGTTGAGTAATGAAATACGATTTGGTTGGGATGGACAAAGCGATGGATTCACACAAACTTGAAGATTTTGGACATTGCTGCTCGAAAAGTTGACTCAGGTTTAGCGGAAATAAAATTTTGGGCAATATGGTGCAACAAGCGTAGACGGATTCTCCGGAAAACGTGGACGGATTGTGGCAACAACGGAAGGCAAAAGATTTTGGCGGATTGACTTTTGAAGATAGCTAAATGTGAGAGCAACGTCGGAACAAATCACTGTACTGCTCGAGTAAGTTGGAAATACAATGTGAAACATGCAATTCGGAACTTTGATGGATTCAGGACAGTATGGCGGATTGATGGAAGACAGTTTCAACGAGCGCGGTTCTCGGATTCGGAAACTTCGTTCGGGTGAATGGTTGGATTTTGATTCAGATTTGCATATGAGATATAGCATGGTTTATAGTAACTGTCCATCGTGATGATTACAATTATCGAGCGTAGCTTCGGGACAGCTAACCCTAAGCGACTTGTCCGCTGAATCGGATATGAATATGGCAGACCTATATAACGACCCTTGAGGTGGCGTATTTGGAAATGCGTCAAGGGCAGATGTGAGCAATTAGATTTGTCTTATTGACTGAGTATTGGATTTGAGAGACCCTTGGGATAGTCTTCAGCTGAAGATGCAACCGGAAGATCGAAGCGGTGGTGGAAGATAGCCTAGTCAACTGATGAGATTCAGAGTCGCAGATTTTTATCGATGGCATCGCCTCTGACTCATCGTGCCCTGGAAGGGAATAGCATTCATATGAATTGACGACTGTGAAACTAGCTCGTGAAGTTAAAGCAGCGGCTCGTTCAGATCAAATCCTTACGAATACTGGAAGGGACAAATTTGCCTCAGATTTACAAGATGTCTCAGAACTTATTCTGGGAAGCGTGCTCGTTCGGAAGGCAAAGGTGATATTCTATGCTTCGAGGTAGTGGAAGCAGTGCGAAGAACTATTCCATACGCAACCTAAGAATTATGGCGAGTGTGTCCACGTTGAAATCGTGGCGACACTATCCCTTTGGCGTGGCGGCGAGATCTTCGTGGATCACACGAACCTCAATATAGATGTTCACCCTGTGAGATATTGAGATGGCAGAAAAATATGTTGGACTGAGCTGATCTAAGCAAAGTTGATATTTGGGTAAGTCGCATAGCTTGGGTAGTATCAGTTGTGATAATCGTTTGGTGCATGAAATATATTTGGAGATGTTGCTAGTATTAATTTTCAGAAATAGTTGGATGGATTGAGTTGGAACGCGAACTCATTGAGTTGGTGGAAAATCTGCATAATTGAGAATAGCGCTCGAGCGAATGTGTTGGAATAGAAATCGTGAATTGATTCAATTGGGAGCAAAGCAAATGGACGTCTCGAACATAAAGGTACCCTTGTAACTTGTTCAAATTTGCTATCGCAAAGCTCGGCTGAAATACATGTATTTTAGGGACGTCTTAAATATATGTACGATCCAAAACTAAGCGATACGAAGAATTCGTATTGAGCTGCAAGGAGGATGTGGGAATTCATAAAAATTGTACGAGCGTTCAGCAGAACGAGATGCGGAGTCAGAAATCGTGAATATGTGAGTTGCATAGAGCAGATCCATGGAATTGGATTATGGCTTATGATAGGAATGAGTACCAGCACGGTTCGTGGACGAACCTGATTCTAAGTGGTATATTATGTAACGCCCCATAATCGCTCGGAGCGTTACGCTGAGTCGGATTGAATGAATCAAATGCTGGTTATATTTGAAATGTTGGATTTTGGGAAAAAGGATTAATCGAGTTGGTTTCAATGTGCAGATGGCTAGCGGGTTCGATGGAAATCAGGTGTTCGTTCAGAACATTTTTGAATAGCTGAATGGAAGCGATAATGCCGTCTTCCTTAATCCGATCGGTCGGATGATTTGGAGAGCACGACCTGCTCGCACGGTCATACCAGTTGAGTAGATCGCGCTTGCATCGGACCACAGGTTCAAGGGATTGACCGTATCGGCAGGACATGATGCCTAACGGGATCAATCATTGTGAGTGGGCTCTTTCCCTTCTCCTCTACTCCTTCATACCTAATAATATGGAAAACACGTAAATGGCTTGAACACTTGGGCTGAAACTCGAGAATGACTACACTGAGGCGTGCATAGAGTGTGCATCGTTGGCTTGGTAGGATTGTGGCTTGAATATGATTTACGCGTTGGATAGTTGGAGTTAGAGTTGGATTATGCATTTGAGACAGTCGGTTGGATACTTGGGATTATGCTTGGAACGGTTGGAATTATATGAGTTGGAATGATACTTTGAGGCAATGGAAATATCGGGAATTCGGGCGAGCGAACGTGCATTCGTACACGAGTATCACTTGGTCGCTTTGTCTTGCAAAGCGAGCAGTTGTGGTTCGAAACCGAACAACTGCATCGGCGAGGGCGTTGTGTCGTTTGATGTGACATCGTGCCACGAATGGGGCATTGTGCCACTGAAACGGCATTGTGCCATAGGATTTGCTTCGAGCATGGGTGTTGCACCAATTTGGACTCTGTGTTGAGAAGAGGCATTGTGCCTATGAAATACTTAATATTTGGTGCCTTGGGCTATATATTGAGGTCGAAATTTGGATCTCTTGGATGGATATGTTGGAAGAATGGTTATGGATACTTGGTTGGATATCGGTTGAACAAGTCTAGGATCGCTTGGTGGGGCGAGAATGTTTCGATCCTCTCGTCATACCTACTGTGTCTGCATTATCACGGACAACCTGTGTGGGACAGGGTTTCGTTTCTAACGGGATGAGGCACCGGGGCACCGGGACCGTTCCACCATGGAGGAAACAATGGGCATCACGCGATTGGGCGCAGTGCTGGTAGTCCGATACTACCAGGCGAGAGTAGCTGCCCAACCCTGGATCGGGTAGGATTGCCCTATTGATCTTGGTCCGATCAATATCCTTCGTGGCTTCTGGCCAGTGACTTCATATAGAATAAATGTTGGTTTGCTTTACTTTGGTTGGTTTGTGCATCGTGTAGGCGCGGCCACCTTGCCTCGGCAAGAGTGTGTACTCGAGATTAGAATATAACTTTGGTTGAGGATGGATATTGAGGCGAGACTGATGGTTCGATATGTTATCGTGCAAGCGATGGCATTGAGTTAGACGCGTTGGATATATATAAATGCTTGTCGTTTGGTTTGAGATTGAATGCTTGCTTGCGTAAACTGCTTTACTGCTTTCCTTAACATGTCATTCATATGCCATGAAACGAATCTAGGATTCAACTAGAAAGATCACCATATAACTGTGTGCATTCACTATTTTACTTAGTGTCGGCTTAGGCGAGTGGGTTACCCCGCTCACCAGTACGGTTGTGTACTGACCCACGTTTGTGGGCAATATTTCAGGTACACAGGCGTAGTGGCGCTGCTTGGATATACGGGACAAGATGTATGAATTGTAAGTACCTTTGTGGGCTAGAGAAAAGAGCAAGAGAATTTCATCGTCTCCGTGGCATCGCCTTTGTGGCATTGCCTCGGGGCATTTCATTTGGACCCCATCGTGAGCTTCGCTGCGTATACTCTGTTTGTGTGCTTGGTACACTAAACGGCTTCCACTATAACTTGGTTGTTTCGATGATAACTTTGGTGTTTAACAATATCGCCTTGTACGAGCGCAACTCCAGGCTCGTACGGCATTACGTCCCAATGGGAACGATTGTCCTGCGGGAGAGCTGCAACGTGGTGATTCTCGTTCAGCAGGGACTATCGAGCTTGCGGGAGATTGGGACGTGACACTACCCGTTAGCTACCCACACCCGCAGCAAAACAACAGCAGCTGCAAAACCCCCGCGCGCAGTTTCCCCCCCCCCCCCGCATCCTCTCTCTCTCTCTCTCTCTCTCTATATATATATATATATATATATATATATATATATATATATATATATATATATATATATATATATATATATATATATATATATATATATATATATATATATATAACTAAACCCTAAACCCTAACCCTAAGTTCCACCTCTTCCCTGCGACCGCACCGACCCTAGAGCCACCGCCGCCGCCGCCGGAGCAGCCGCCCGTCGCCGCGACCAGCTTCCGCAACCGCGCCCCGCGCAAGCACCGCGACAGGAAACTGCAACAACTTAGCCCTGTTCACGCCCTGATTTTTGCGCCATCGCTCGACCAAATTCGACCCCGTCTTCACCGGTATGTTCACGACCTATCTCTCTTCCAATATTGTGTATTAGTTTTCTTCGATCAGCGCGTAACCCTAGGCGAAAACCGAGACCAAGTTGGAGAAAAACGACAACTTTTAATTTCAGAAAAACTGTTGCAACCACCCCTATTTAAAGACTCGTATCTCCCACCACAGAGATCCAAACTTAGTTTTTTTTCTTGCTATGGAAAGACCACCTAACCGAGATTATTTTCTGTCAATTATAATATTTTATTTGATATTGTATACTGAATTATTCTGGGTTAAAAATCACGAAAAATATATTTTCCAACCTTAAAAATTTGTGATACGGAGCGTGCTCCGTCAAACGGGACCGTTCCGTCGTGTACCAAGTGCATCGAAAGGCGTGTATGGTATGTCTAGACGTATGGGCTTTCGTAAAAACTGATTCGGACGCGTGTGCGCGTCAAAATCAGCCTGTATCCGCAAAAAGTCCCCGTATTACAACTTTTGTAAAATCCTGCGCCATTTATTGTACGTCCGTCAGAATGCGACAAAATTTGTACCACTGGACTCGTAGTATTGTTCTGGTCCTATGACCCAATTTTCATACAATTCTGAGATAGTTGACCATGCCGTCTATTTGCGGGCCCCACAGTTGACTTTTTGGGCAAAATTGTGTTCGGCTCACCGGAATCCAAAATTGGACATACTATTGAGTTCGTACTAACATTTAGAGTTTGTTTGACCTATAATTTGTCCCATTTAGAGGCCTTTACCCTTGGCACACTTTTTGATGCAAAGTGGGCCACATGTGGACCCCGCTTTGACCCAAAATTATCGTTTTGCCCCTGTATCCAAATTGGACGAAAGGGTAGTATTTTTTAGCTATCTCACTGATTCTGGAAACGTTGATAATGTCTATTTTAGCATCCGAAGACGTTTATTCGGAGGCCTTAGTTCCTGATTCCGTGTCCTTGACATCTGGACGTTTACTCTATACAGATTGCTTGCCAGGCAAGTATACCTTGCCATTGTACTGTTATTTATATTCCATATATTGCATGCATCTTATTTCTGTTTATTTAGTTCATATATTTTAACTGCTATATAAACTGCACGTCCAAGGAAACTTGGGTGCAACGACGGTGACGTCGTATTCTATTTTTATTATGTATATGCATATGGACCTAATTTATGAGACCACCCCATTATCATGAGACATTTTATGTTTCATTGGCCATGACACTGTTCTTACATGAGTGTGAGTCACATGTAGGATACGGACTTGTGTACTCGGTTGGCCACTGGTACGTATAGGTCATGCGACGGATAGGGATAACTGCTGATAGAAACTTTACATGCTAGTAGACCTGGCAATTATTAGAGGTATTATCGTGTCATGGATGTGACATGCTTAGAGCATGGGGTGGGGAGAACAACAAGTAAGTCATTTAGGCTCCTTTGCACTTTTCTTGTGTAACCCGTACGCTCCGTCGGAGATGCGCGGTCATGATGACCACTATATATTATATATTATCAGGCGGCCTCTGCCGTTCAAAAGACGACATACTTTGTAGGCTCTTGAATCTCCAAGAGAATCATGCCAATCCCATTTTAGCCAGATAGCCCACTTGTTGGAAAGTTGTTCTCAAACTGCATTCACATAGATGGTTAGGCAACCCCATTGGATATTTATTTTCAGTACTTTATTGGCATATTTATATGTATCTTGTTATGTTCCTCTGAGGACCTGGTCCCTTTCCAGATATAGACGGGCAGGAGTATCTACAGGAGTATGGACCCGGACCTGACACTTCTTATCAGACTGAGGAGGTCTTACCTTCGGAGTATCTTTGATTCATTGCAGCTGTTAGAGATTCTAGTTGCTATTTTTTTGGACATTTATCTTATATTAGAGTTTATCTCTTCTCTCTTTTAGGAGTTTTGGTATAGTCGATTTGCAGTGGATTTGTTTCCATCCTACTATCATACTTTGAGACTTCCTATTTGATATTCAGTTATTTATTCTTATTTATTTATTTATTTATTTATTTGTGTTGTGGATGAGATATAGATTGCGTGTGACTTATTGACAGTATATTACTACTGGTGGATTTGATATTCATGTACAGCGTACGTGTGTATATGGTTTCCATATATTGGAGTTTATATACATACGGCTGGCGTGTTACGTATTCCTAGTCCTACGTATTTGGAACTGGGGTGTGACACATGTTCATATGAATACGATGTCGATTTTGGTATGTTGGGTTAGCTTCCCTCCACCGATACTTTTCGAAGTACTGACCCTCGTTGCAGCAGGTTCCCCGAGCCAAGGCAACACAGCGAGGAGCTGAAGCTTTACCCCAAACTTTCACTGATCTGGCGTGTTCGTGTTTCTGACTTTTGGAGCTCAAGTACATAATCAAGAAAGGAGCTCGCACTTACCTTTTTGAAGCTCCTAGGCGATGATGCTAACACGCACCCAAGGTAGTTTGCTCTTTTGAAATATTAGTAAGGGATGTAATATATGGATCGACTATCATATTTTGCGTCCAAGTTGTAAGTCTGTGCGGCATCTTTATTACTTTTGAGTCAAGAGTCTGTAACCAGATGTTCATTATCAATAAAGAGAACTTTTCTATATCTCAATGTGTGATATTTTATTTGCGTACTCTGTTGCATATGTTTTAAAGTATATCATTATACCTAGGTATTGTGCACGTGCGCCTTACGCGTGCACGATATCACGCTCGGGGGACGATTATCGATTTAGCAGAAATTGGGGCATGTCATATTGGTATCAGAGCATGGCTTCAGATCCTTTGACCTTCGTGTCAGAAAAGTTTTCTTGAAATGACCCTGTCCCTCCTAGTTGAAATGAATTCGCTTGGCCAAAATGAGATGTGCTCCATAGAGTGAGTCCATAATATGTTTTGAGACTGATGCAAGTTACTTTTCTTTAAAGGAACGGCCTCAGAGTTGGATGCACAAGCGCAGGTAGTGGCGCAGGTGCAAGGGAGCAGTTCCAGCACTTCGGGCAGCTCAGGAAGTCTAACAGCCACGCCCTCTGTCGATCCATTCGAGCGGATGATGCGTTTGATGGAAAAGCAATAGAGGCAGGCAGACCTACGTCAAAGCCAATTTGATTCCCAGATTGAGGCTTAATTTCAGGCGCAACTGACTCAGGCCGAGGCACAACAGAAGCAAATGGATACCTTGCAAACGATTGTGATGCCGCTCGTCGCCAACAACTATTCTGTATCAACGGCCGCCACGACAGTGCCAGTTGTAGCCGAGATCACGAGACTTCAGGGCTCTCAGGAATCTCCGCCCTCAGACGAAAAGGGTTCCATCATGCAAATATCAGAGTTAAAGAAGATGTGTCATGCTACCTTCAAAGGGACTGAGGACCCCTCCGTGGCATTGGATTGGCTGGTTGAGTTAGAGGACCACTTTGAAGTGCTTCACATGGATGAAACGAAAAGAATTTCTTGCGCTTAGCTTCAGCTCCGTTTAAACGCACATGATTGGTGGGATGTACACAAACAAGCTATATTGAGTGAAGATGACAAGATGACTATCTCTTGGTCCGTGTTCCGTAAAACCTTCGAAGAGGAGTACCTTTCACCCGTCGTCCGTCGCGAGAAGGAAGACGAATTTACACATCTGTAATAAAAAAATATGACAGTGCGGCAGTACGCCGCAGAATTCAACATGCTTGCAAAATTTGCTGTCTCATCTCTGTGATGCCAAAAGTTGAGCTTAAAGGTTTAAGATAGGCCTGCGATATGCTATTCGTGCCCACGTCATCGTCCCTCAGTACCGTACCATGCGTGAGTCTCTAAACCATACTCTCTCCCTAGAGTCGCAGTACCTCCCAGTTCGTACCGGCGTTGTGTAAAATTTTAATCACAAGCGCCCTAGCAACACAGGTGGTAACAATGCGCATAAATGCCACAATAACGATGGCTCTCAGGACCATGATCCAGGGAGGAACCAGGGGCAACCTTGTGCCTACTGCCACAGGCCAGGACACCATGTCAACGATTGTCGTATCGAAAAGGGGATGTTTTGTTTGTGGTAAGTTTGGCCAGGTAGCTCACGATTGTCGAGATCGTCCCAACAATCCCCCTCCGTGCCGTCCACAGCAACAACATCGTCCGTCTCAGAATCAGGGTCAAGTACCTCGAGCGAACCAGACAGTACCACATAATGCTCAAGGTGTCGCGCCCCGATCCCGCAGGGGCCGATCCCGTAGGGCCTATCGTCCTCGTTTGGTCCCTACGGAACCATTCGTCCTCGCTTGGTCCCTACGGAACCGTTCGTCCTCGCTTGGGCGCGATACCGTGCAAGCCTAAGTTGCGCTTGCACCAGGCAACGTACCTGCACAAGACAAGTTAGACAAAATATACATATATAGGCACAGAGCAAAACGCAGAGAACCAAAGTTGAACACATTTGATAGCACACAAAATACTTTCTTTTATTGAATACTGAGGATTTGGATTTACACAGTGTTTGCTTGGCTGAGTTACAAAAATATGCCTTAGAAGGCTTACAACTCTTTTCACATTCCCAAAACTAGCCACAACGCCCATTACATTATGTCCTTGTAGTAGGACCAAAATAGCAAATCATCTAGCAGAAGAGGAAGTAGCCCACTGGAGAGGTAAGCAGCGGAAGAAGCAGCACGAACACAATCCTAAGGAAGGGTGCGCACACGCTGATTCAGGTTGAGGATGCTTGCCAAACTCTCGCTTCCAGTACCTGGATATTTGCCCACAAACGTGGGTCAGTGCTACCACATGTACTGGTGAGCGACCGTGGCCAAACTCACCTTAGAAATCCACACTAAGTAAGCATATGAAGCTAGCATTATTAAGTGGTCTTTCTGGTTGTCTAGTTTCTTTTTAACAATTCATGCTAGGAAACATAGACAATATAAAGCAAGTGCATATTGATAATTCTTACCCACGGCCGAGCGGTTATCCCTGCAGCAGACACACAAGTTAGCCACAATTTGCATATGAATAACTTATGAATCAATAAGTAGGCATCAATTTGTTAGGTATGCAAGAAGGTAAACCTAGCATGCGCCCTAACTATATGATGGTCCCCTCCACGGGATTAGCAGTTGGGACGTACAAGCCCATCTCACTAATGGACGAGTCTACCCTCCCGTAAGTAAGGACGTTCACGCCTCAGGGTATCTAGATCTCTTTCCGGCAGAACGATCCCCAGTGCCCCAGGGACCGCCCGAGAGATAATCCTTGTGCACAAGTTGTCCTGACCAAATGCATGAATGCAAGCTCCTATCAGAAAAATATGCTATCATGCAACTGATGAACAATGAGCAAGCAAGTCTATCTCTTCTTTTCTTTTTTCTCTTTTCTCTTTTCTTTTTTTCTCTTTTCTAGATCATGTCCAGAGTTTTCCAGCTATAATACTCGAGGCACAGCATACAAGGGACAATAAGCAACTAGTAAGGTAGCAGTTCAATACACGAAGCATGCAGTTCTTTCTTTTATCTTTAGCTTATCTTTTTAGTGAGGCAACATAATTTCAAGTGAACTAGAAATTCTTTATTTAGGCATGCAGACTAAAGGATTCATCGAAGGGCCTAAGCCACTCACCTAATGAACCGAACGAGGAGATGGGGAAGCCTAAGCGACGTTCACTCCTTGGTTATGCGTCCTGAAAATGCAACAATACTTGGTTAGCATACTTCAATCTCTTTCCCTTACGATTCGAAAGAACGCGCAAGCGAGAAAGCAAAATCATAAAAACCAAGTCATCGAAAGCAACTCAAAACATAAAGCAACACAAAACCAAGAAGCAAAGCAACCAACAAAACTCTTGGACTTATTTCAATAGAAGCCGTTCGATTAATTCGAAGGGTTCATTGCACTTCGTCCGTGTTGATTCGGTAAGGTTTCTCCGAGACTCGATTCTCAACCGAGTCGAAGCAGCGTAGTGTTCCATAAGTAACCGTTTGGAGCGGGGCGTTGCATACTACCCCACTGAGAAGAAGTTTCGTCCACGAAACTTAAGAGATCAAGGAGGCAAAGATCAAGCATCAAGAGTTCAAAGGAATAAGACTCACCAACATCGTGTCCGCTCTCATCACGCTCAATATTCAACTGATACACTCTAGGCCTTCTTATCTGATCAGTTGGTTCCAGAGCAGGACCCGGAGGGGTCTGAGTCTCAACCCGAGCAGTCTTGTTGTTTCCATCCGGGTATGGCGGCGGAACCCTCTTGTTTTGGCAGTTCACTGCCTGATGCCCTTTTTCCCCGCAGTTATAACACTCATTATTTGCACCACGACAAATATCTATTGTATGGCTTAGTTTGTGGCAGTAAATGCATATAGGACCTGGGCGCCGCTCGCCCGTTGTTTTCTTTTCTCCATCATGGTATCTTTTAGCAGGAGGGTTTCGAGGAGCGGTTGCCTTTTCCTGAGCACCTTTTGGCGAAAACTGCTCATTCTGCACCGCTGCCTCAAATGCTTGGATATATGTTTTACACTCCCGGTTCATAACATCTTTCCTCAGATTATCGTTTAAGCCTTTTATGAACCGATGTGTGCGGGCTGCCTCATCGGAAATCATCGAGCTAGCGAACTTAGCAAGTTTGGAGAATTCTGACTCATAATCTTCGACGGACATGCTCCCTTGCTTAAGTTCGGTAAACTCGTCTTCTTTTCTCTGCCTGACAGCTGGCGGGAGGAAATGTGCAAGGAATGCTTCCTTGAACATTCCCCAAGTGATCCTACCGTCCTGATGCTTGGTGGCGAGGTCTGCCTTCTTGACTTCCCACCAATTGTGTGCACGTAACCGCAGCTGCATATCTGCGTACGCCACCCTCTTGTTCGCAGGTATTGAGGCAAAGCTAAACAAGCTCTCCATCTTTGCGACCCAGTCCATCACCTTATCCGGCGTGGTCCTACCTTCAAACTCCGGAGGGTTCAACTTTAGGAACTCAGCGCCTTTAAAGGTAGACTTTCCGGCCGTGCGAGGAGGCTCGTTTGTTTCTGCTAATCCTGCGCCTTGAGGCATGGTCGGGGCAGTCACAGGTGTTACGGCGGTGCCAGATGCACCACTATTCGCTGCTAGTGTTGTCACAATCTGCGTCAGGGCGTCAAGCTGCTTTTGTTGTGCTAAGGCTCTAGCATCAGCTCGTTGCTGTTGAGCCTCGAATCGTTCTTGTTGCGCAGCCTGACGATCGCTTTGATTCTGTAACATTGCAATTAATCTATCCATTTGATCATCGCTCACACTAGCTGCGCGCGATGACTCAGGGTTACCAGCACCTGTTCTTGTCATCTTTGCTGCAAAAGAGAGTAGCTTGCATTAGTCTCATAACGTATTATAGACTTATTGCATGGGACGTTGGGTTTTCATACTCTTAGGGACCTTTCATACTCTCGATTTACTTCTTATAGATTTGAAATCTATTTTCGAAATTCGGGACTTTTTGAAATCGCTTAAAAACTTATATCATTTTCGAAGACGATGTTTGAAGAGGCCAAGGACGTAAAGCCATGCTCTGATACCACCTGTCGTGCCCCGATCCCGCAGGGGCCGATCCCGTAGGGCCTATCGTCCTCGCTTGGTCCCTACGGAACCATTCGTCCTCGCTTGGTCCCTACGGAACCGTTCGTCCTCGCTTGGGCGCGATGCCGTGCAAGCCTAAGTTGCGCTTGCACCAGGCAACATACCTGCACAAGACAAGTTAGACAAAATATACATATATAGGCACAGAGCAAAACGCAGAGAACCAAAGTTGAACACATTTAATAGCACACAAAATACTTTCTTTTATTGAATACTGAAGATTTGGATTTACACAGTGTTTGCTTGGCTGAGTTACAAAAATATGCCTTAGAAGGCTTACAACTCTTTTCACATTCCCAAAACTAGCCACAACGCCCATTACATTATGTCCTTGTAGTAGGACCAAAATAGCAAAACATCTAGCAGAAGAGGAAGTAGCCCACTGGAGAGGTAAGCAGCGGAAGAAGCAGCACGAACACAATCCTAAGGAAGGGTGCGCACACGCTGATTCAGGTTGAGGATGCTTGCCAAACTCTCGCTTCCAGTACCTGGATATTTGCCCGCAAACGTGGGTCAGTACTACCACATGTACTGTTGAGCGACCGTGGCCAAACTCACCTTAGAAATCCACACTAAGTAAGCATATGAAGCTAGCATTATTAAGTGGTCTTTCTGGTTGTCTAGTTTCTTTTTAACAATTCATGCTAGGAAACATAGACAATATAAAGCAAGTGCATATTGATAAATCTTACCCACGGCCGAGCAGTTATCCCTGCAGCAGACACACAAGTTAGCCACAATTTGCATATGAATAACTTATGAATCAATAAGTAGGCATCAATTTGTTAGGTATGCAAGAAGGTAAACCTAGCATGCGCCCTAACTATATGATGGTCCCCTCCACGGGATTAGCAGTTGGGACGTACAAGCCCATCTCACTAATGGACGAGTCTACCCTCCCGTAAGTAAGGACGTTCACGCCTCAGGGTATCTAGATCTCTTTCCAGCCGAACGATCCCCAGTGCCCCAGGGACCGCCCGAGAGATAATCCTTGTGCACAAGTTGTCCTGACCAAATGCATGAATGCAAGCTCCTATCAGAAAAATATGCTATCATGCAACTGATGAACAATGAGCAAGCAAGTCTATCTCTTCTTTTCTCTTTTCTCTTTTTCTCTTTTCTAGATCATGTCCAGAGTTTTCCAGCTATAATACTCGAGGCACAGCATACAAGGGACAATAAGAAACTAGTAAGGTAGCAGTTCAATACACGAAGCATGCAATACTTTCTTTTATCTTTAGCTTATCTTTTTAGTGAGGCAACATAATTTCAAGTGAACTAGAGATTCTTTATTTAGGCATGCAGACTAAAGGATTCATCGAAGGGCCTAAGCCACTCACCTAATGAACCGAACGAGGGGATGGGGAAGCCTAAGCGACGTTCACTCCTTGGTTATGCGTCCTGAAAATGCAACAATACTTGGTTAGCATACTTCAATCTCTTTCCCTTACGATTCGAAAGAACGCGCAAGCGAGAAAGCGAAATCATGAAAACCAAGTCATCGAAAGCAACTCAAAACATAAAGCAACACAAAACCAAGAAGCAAAGCAACCAACAAAACTCTTGGACTTATTTCAATAGAAGCCGTTCGATTAATTCGAAGGGTTCATTGCACTTCGTCCGTGTTGATTCGGTAAGGTTTTCCCGAGACTCGATTCTCAACCGAGTCAAAGCAGCGTAGTATTCCATAAGTAACCGTTTGGAGCGGGGCGTTACACAAGGTCGGGTCTATGCTCTGACTCAGGAAGAGGCGTTCGCATCAAACACGACGGTGTCAAGTATATTATTTTTTAATAATGTACCTGCTCGAGTATTGTTTGATTCTGGTGCCACACATAGTTTCATTACGGCAAATTTTGTCATTGAGAACACATTTCCTATGACACTGCTAGGCCTAAACCTTAGTGTCAGTACTCCATCGGGCATAGATTTACCGGCTCACTTTAGTTTGTCGTGAAGATAACATTTGCATCGAAGGAAAAAAATTATCACTTAATGCGATCGTCTTAGACATCAGGGATTACGACATCATTCTGGGGATGGATTAGATCGACGCTTGCTCGGCTACCATTGATTGTGCGAAAAAGAAAGTCGTATTTCGTCTACCTGGCGAGATCGAATTTTGCTATGCGTGCAGTCCACCGTCGAGAGCGTCAAATGCCTACATGGTGATCTCTATAATGTCTGCTCGACGGATGATACATTTCGGCTGTGATGGGTACTTGGTGTCCGTTTGAGTTACACAAACGTAGAGTCTACTTCTGTTGTGGCATATTTTCCTGATGTGTTTCCCGATGAGTTGCCCAATATGCCACCCGACTGAGAGATAGAGTTCACTATTGATACATTTCCAGAGACTCGACCAATTTTTAAGGCTCCATATCGAATGGTCTCGGCAGAACTAAAAGAGTTAAATGTTCAGTTGCAAGAATTGCTAGATCATGGGTATATTTGTCCTAGCGTGTCTCCGTGGGGTGCGCATGTATTGTTTGTTAAAAAAAGGATAGCTCGATGTGGCTCTACATCGACTATCGTGAATTGAATAAGGCCACTGTACGAAATAAGTACCCTATTCCCAGGATCGATGACCTCTTTGATCAACTACAAGGTGCGACGACATTTTCAAAAATTGATCTTCGCTCGGGTTACCATCAGCTCAAGATCAAACCTGATAACGTGCCGAAGTCAACCTTTCACACTCGCTACGGCCACTATGAGTTTTTGGTAATGCCATTCGGACTGACTAATGCCCCTGCAGCCTTTATGGACTTAATGAATCATGTGTTCCGACCATATCTCTACAAGTTTGTAGTAATGTTCATTGATGATATCTTGGTGTACTCGAAGAATAGGGAGGAACATGCATAACACTTGCGGACCGTGCTACAGACTCTTCGGGACAACAAGCTATACGCAAAACTGAGTAAGTGCGAATTCTGGCTGAGCAGTGTATCGTTCCTCAGGCACATCATTTCGGCGGGAGGCATTTCAGTCGATCCAAAGAAATTTGAAGCCATCGTCGAGTGGAAGCGGCCTGCATCCATCGATGAGATTCGAAGCTTCCTTGGGCTAGCGGGCTACTACAGACATTTCGTGAAGGACTTTTCCAAGTTAGCATCACCTCTGACTCGCCTCACACAGAAGGGAGTCATATTCGAATGGTCCGTCGACTACAAAGCCTCATTTGAAGAGTTAAAGCAACGCCTCACCTCTGCCCTACTACTTGCACTACCAGACGAGACCTCGGGATTCCAAATAATTAGTGACGCGTCAGGACATGGCTTAGGGTATGTACTCATGCAGCAGGATAGGGTGATAGCCTACGCATCCAGACAACTGAAAAAGCACGACAAAATTATCCTACACATGACCTGGAACTAGCGGCAATTATGTTCGCGCTAAAATTGTGGCGATACTACCTCTATAGAGTGGCTTGTCGAATTTACACTGATCACAAAAGCTTAAAGTACCTATTCACCCAAACAGACCTTAGCCTACGACAACGACGTTGGCTAAAATTAATCAAAGACTATGACTTGACGATCGACTATACACCTGACAAAGAAAATATTGTATCGGATGGGTTGAGTCGAGTGTTTGCGGGATCCTTGTCCATTGATCGCCTGTTACAAAGGGACTTAAAGGAAATGGACATTGAACTCTGAATTCAATATCGCGGTGCACGAGTTGCTCAGATACGATTTGTACCCAACCTGTTAGAGAGAGTCACATCTACTCAAAGGGACGACCCATTCCTAAGAAAAATGCGCGAGCAGATTCTAGCGATGAAGGACTTTGCAGTAGATGAGAATGGAGTCTTGTGAGTTAAGGAAAGGATATGCGTCCCCAATGACACAGAACTCAGAAAGGAGATCCTTGTGGAAGCTCACTACGCAGCCTATACAGTCCATCCCGAGAGCACGAAGATGTATAAAGACCTTCGCACTATTTTCTGGTGGCATGGCATGAAGAGAGATGTGGCACTCTTCGTGTCGCAATGCATAACATATCAGAGGGTAAAAGAAGAACATCAGAGACCGGACGGAGAGATGCAGAATCTTGCTATCCCGGAATAGAAATGGGAGCACATAAGCATTGACTTTATTATTGGCTTACCAAAGACGCAACGAGGGAACGACATACTCTGGGTCATCGTCAATCGGTTAACCAAGTCAGCGCACTTCATTGCCATTAAAGTTACTAGGAGCATCGATCGCCTCACCCAAACCTACCTTGATGAGATAGTTCGGTTGCACGGAGTACCAATTTCTATAGTGTCAGATCGGGACGGACGATTCCTATCACGTTTTTGGGAGAGCCTTCAGTCAGCGATGGAGACCGAGTTGAAGTTTAGCTCAACCTACCTTCCTCAAATCGATGGCCAAACAGAGCGGGTGAATCAGGTACTCGAAGATATGTTGCGTCTCTGTGCAATCGATTCAAAGTCAAGTTGGGACGTCCACCTACCGTTGGCCGAATTTGTATATAACAACAGTTATCAATCCATCATCCAAATAGCTCCGTACGAGGCTCTGTATGGGCAGAAGTGTAGGTCACCGATCTGCTGGGATGGAGTTGGGGAGCGTCAAATCCTTGGGCCAGAATTAGTTGAACAAACAGTCCAAAATATTCGTTTGATCCGAGAGCGACTAAAAGTAGCACAAAGTCGGCAGTAGAGCTATGCCGACATTCGTCGTCGACCCCTTGAGTTCTTCGAAGGTGACCATATGTTTTTGAAGGTCTCGCCCATACGAGGAGTTATAAGATTCAGAGTAAAGAGAAAGTTAAGTCTGATATTCGTTGGCCCGTTCGAAGTCCTCAAACGAGTCACTTCAGTTGCCTATCAAATTGCATTACCACCAGCCCTGTCAGACATGCATGATATTTTTCATGTGTCACAGCTTAGAAAGTACGTGCATGACACGAACCACATGGTAGATTTTGGTAAACTAGATCTGCAGGCAGACTTGTCTTACGTCGAAGAGCCCGTTCAGATCTTAGATCGAAAAGAGAAGCAGTTACAGAATCGTGCAGTCTCGCTTGTGCGCGTTCTTTGGCGGAACCACTCGGTCGAGGAATTGACCTGAGAACTCGGATCGGACATGAAGAAAAGGTTTTCCTTATTATTTCTTAAGGGTAGGTTCTATTCCTAAGTGTCGAGGATAAAACTTTTTGTTAGTTGGTGAAGATGTAGTGTCCCGTTCCCCCTATTCGGGGAGCGCGTCTAAGAAATACTTGGTATCGTTCGATCGGGATAGATTGAATCAAGATCCTTTCCTCATTATAGATTAGTTTCTTCGGAATCAGGTCCCATATTCAATGGATCGTGCCTCAAGGAAGGACTCGACGACATAGTCGAGAGGGGCCTTTCCGTTGCGCTGGTTTCTTTGTCCATTTTTGATGCCGCTTGGTTGCTTTCTTGTTGGTTTTGTGACTTGTGTTTTCTTGAACGGTTTTGATGGATTTTATTGTTTTCGTTCTTTGGATTTCGCATTTTGTATCGAACCCTTGGAGACCAAAGCAGGAGATATTGATTATCTGTTGGTGCGTGTAGGTAATCGTGTAGGCGACGCACAAGCGGAGTCTTGAATATCTTCCTTTTCTCTCTCCCGATTCACCAACTTGTGAGTGGACTTACTCCTGAATTGTGCCCTTTTTCCAAGTCTTCATTCCTAATAAATTGACTCGTTTGTGCATTCCGATCAACGATACCAAAATAATAAAATTGAGTCAAGATAAAAGAAGAAGTAGACTTGAAACACTTATAATGCTTGTCACAAAAAATTCTACACGGTCACATTATTGCGTGCTTGTCCGCTATACATGTAGCTATTTTGTGTTCAGTTGTAGTTAGAACTTATTCATCCATATATGTTCAATGGGTAGTACATAACTTGTGAATTGATCATATCAGCTAGTAGACTATGCCATCGCACTTTGCTAAAGTAGTTATGTTCATGTTGATGTCTTGAAATGCTTCGTATGTTAACATAATATTTAGATCGTCAATGGTCATGGATAACTTGTGCACAAGGTATATGGTTCCTGCGAACGGTCGCCGGGGCACCGGGACCAATTCGTCCCGGGCAGAACAATAGTTAGTCGTGCTAGCAACTTAGCACGGGTGAGGCAGGAGTTTGTAGAGGGGCTCACTACCTGTGCTGCAATTATCGTCGTCTACCCAGACTATAGTCCATGATGGCTAGTCAAGACAGTGATCCTTATGTATATTTAAATTGTGCAGACTAACTATATCATCGCGACAGGAAAGATCATGGTAAGTTTTGTACAGGTGGTTCAGACAGTACATGTAAAATCATCGAATGGTGGCACATTTTGTTATGTCATTCCATTTTATCGTATATAAAGAATTGAATTAAGGCAAGATATAAAGATCACATAATAATAATGTTGCATGTTCACATGAATACGATATCGATTTTGGTATGTTGGGTTAGCTCGCCCTCAACGGTACTTTTTGAAGTACTGACCCTCGTTGTAGCAGTTTCCCCGAGCTAAGGCGACGCGGCGAGGAGCTGAAGCTTTTCCCCAACCTTTCACTGATATGACGTGTTCGTGTTTGTGACTTTTGGAGCTCAAGTACATAATCAAGAAATGAGCTCGCACTTACCTTTTTGAAGCTCCTAGGTGATGGTGCTAACACGTACCCAAGGTGCAGGTTTTCTCTTTTGAAATATTAGTAAGGGATGTAATGTATGGATCGACCATCTAATTTTGCATCCAAGTTGTAAGCCTGTGCGACATCTTTATTACTTTTGAGTCAAGAGTCTGTAACCAGATGTTCATTATCAATAAAGAGAACTTTTCTATATCTCAATGTGTGATATCTTATTTGCGTACTATGTTGCATATGTTCTAAAACGTCTTACGTGTGCACGACATCACATCCGGGGGACGATTACCGATTTACCAAAAATCAGGGTGTGACATTCAAGCCCACCGGGGACAGTTGATTACCTGCGGAAGATCGGGGTGTGACACTAAATTTCTACTCTCTCTCTCTTCAAATTTTCAAACCCCCAAACCCTAACCCCTAACCCCAACCTCAACCATCGGAGGAGAAGGAGGAGGCGGAGGCTGGAGGAGGAGGAGGAGGAGGCGGCGACGACGTGGGGCGGACGACGGCGGCGGGGTGCGGGGCGGACTATGGAGGTGGAGGAGGCAGAGGCGGAGGAGGGGGCGACTTGGGGCAGAGGGACGGGGTGTGGGGCGACGCCGGCGGTGGTGGGGAGCTGCTGCTGCTGCTTCTTCTTCTTCTTCTTCTTCTTCTTCTTCTTCTTTCTTGACACGACGAGCGGGGCCGGGGGGGGGGGGGGGGGGGGACTGCGGCGAGCGGCGGCGACGTGGGGCGGAAGGCGGCAGCGGGGTGGACTTTGACGGCGGGATGCGGGACAGACGTCGTCGACGGCGCGGGACTGCTTCTTCTTCTTCTTCTTCTTCTCTTGACAGTGACAGTCATTCCAATGGAATGACTGTCAACATTGTTACAGTCCTAATTGTTACAGTCCTGGAAAAAAGAATTGGGCTGAAAAATAGAAATTATTAACTTTTATATGAGGATTTGGACTGTCCACAAATAAAATTTTTTGATGGCAAATTATAAATAAATTAAAAAAAATTGGAGTGTCCTAACCAATTTATGTAATGCCTGTATAATTTGTCTACGAAAAAACTTGGCAAATTATAAGGGCACTACACATTTTACTCGGGGCTAGCCCATAGTAAATTTGCAAAAAATTACAAGTTTGCCATCATAAAACTTACTTGGGGCTAGCCCAAACGCGGGACTGTTGTAGTCAGGACTGTCAAAATTTTGACAGTCCTACCACTTGACAGGACTGTCAAAATTTTGACAGTCCTACCACTTGGAAGGACTGTCAAAATTTTGACAATCCTACAAATTGTTAGGACTGTCATAATTTTGACAGTCTCATTTCCCAAAATTATAAGTTTGCCACTATCATAGTTACTTGGGGCTAGCCCACACCAAACTATAAAAGTGAAATGGCTTTCTATTTTTGGCATTCCACCTAGACTTGAAGAAACCCTCATTCCACCAAGCCCAAACCTAAATTTGGAAATTGCTAGTTGTGGTTGGAGGAGGATTTTACTTTAGTGATACTCCAAGGAATATTCTTCCGGTATGTCTTCGACAACCTACGATGAATAAGTTTTACAATTGTCCGAAAAAATTTAGTTTATTTTGACTATTGTAGGAACAATGCATGAAAAAATGTTCGATGACAAAGTCGGATCGTCCAATTCATTAAATATGCACTCCGGACGTTCCGAAGAACAAGTTGGTTGTTCCGAAGCACATACGGTACGTAAAACGACAACCCTAATTTGATAGTCACGATTTAGGACTGTAAAAATTAGACAGTCCTATATAAATATAGGACTGTCAAATAATCTACAGTCCTAAATTAATAGAGGACTGTCATAAATTCGACAGTCCTATATAAAAGTAGGACTGTCATAATTTGGACAGTCCTATTTAAAAATAGGACTGTAAAAATAGTGACAGTCCTGGATAATTATATGAAGTTATTAATTTTTATATTATTTTATATTGGTTATAGGACCAACCTTGTTCAGATATTGTGGTACATCCTGCTGTTGGTGTTGATGTGGATGATATTTTCTCAACGGATATTGAATTTGCAAGCCATGAAGAAGCATTAGAGTGGTGTAGAGAAGTTGGAAGACGACATAACGTAGTTATTGTCATTGCAAGATCCATCCGATCTCGGCCGGACAGAAAATATCTTGAGCTGGGATGCGAAAGAGGAGGTGTGTTTAGGGAGCATCATAAAAAAAGGGTGTTGTTGAAAAAGAAATCCCTAAGAAAAATGTTGGGACGAGAAAATGTGGTTGTCCATTGAAGGTGTTGATTGTAAAAGTTGAAGATGTGAAGTGGAAAATTAAAGTTAAGAATGGAAGACACAATCATCCTATTCCAGGGACACTTACGGGTCATGCCTACGTAGCACGGTTGAAGGAGGATGAGAAAAAGTTGGTTGAAGAATTGTTCCTTTCAGGAGTAGCACCGAAACAAATATATTCTGCTGTGCGACAAAAACAAGATGGGAACAAGTCTACCATGAGAACGATCTATAATAGTTTGGCCAGAGCAAAATGCAATAGTATGAAAGAAAGAATGGCGATGCAGGAAGTATTAAAGTTGCTTGGGGAACATCACTACGTGGAGTACCATAGAAGACATCCATAAACTGATGAACTCCTTTCATTATTTTGGGCTCATCCTGATTGCACACACTTGGCTCGGTCCTTCGTCGACGTGTTGGTCCTTGATTGTACATATAAGACGAACAAGTTCAATATGCCTCTTTTTCATGTTGTCGGGTTTACGTCTACGGGAAAAACATTTACAGTCGCTTTTTGTTTTATGAAGAGTGAGACAGTAGAGGATTACACATGGGCGTTGAGAAAACTACAATTCCTTTACACAGGTTACAAAGAGCCGTCTGTTTTTGTTACTGACAGAGAATATGCGTTGATAAATGCTATAGATATTGTATTTTCTCATGCGCATAGACTACTATGCACTTGGCATATAAATAGAAATATCCAAGCTCAATGCAAGAGAAAATTTGAAAATATGGACGGTAAAATTGACATGCTTCGCTTCGAAAAATTCTACAGTGATTGGAGTCTTGTATGGCGAGCAAGTACTACAGACAGTTACGACGCAGCATGGTACATGTTCCAACAAAAGTGGGAGACGAGTAACCCGACATGCATATCTTATATCAAAGATACTTGGCTAAAACCATATAAAGAGCAATTCGTCTTAGCATGGACCAACATGGTGAAGCATAATGGCACGATAACTACGAACCGGGTCGAAGGAGCACACTCATGTTTAAAAAGATATCTGCGGTCATCGGTCGGTAATTTTGTCTCTGTTTGGCAATCGATTCATTTGATGACTATTGCCACGGTGAACGATATTGTAGCATCATTTGAGATGAGCCTCAATATTGCAAAGCATGAATACAAGCAAGAACCCCTCTTGGATGGTTTAACCCATGTGGTATCTCACAAGGCCTTGGGGTTATTGTTTGATGAGATTCGTAGGTCGAAGTCGGTGGGTTATGATCCCGAGGTTTGCGGTTGTTCATATCGACATTCACTCGGACTTCCGTGTGCACATGAGATCAGCGAATACCGTCGTGAATCTATACCTATTCCAATAGATGGTGTTGATCAACGTTGGCGACAGCTGTCAATAATGCCGACGGTGGAAGTGCAAGATGATTTCTTTGCGTTGCCCCAAGTGAAACTACTTCACGCAATGGTCGGGTAGTCTGTCGCAAATCACGGTATGGATCCCATACAATCTACACCACATAAAATTTAGCATAACGTCATTTAGCATAACGTAGTAAATTAATACCAATTAAGTACAAAATTAGGTCTATATTCACCTCTTCTGTCGTCATATCTTCGAGTGCATGCCGTAGAGCGGCCAATGTGTGAGAACGTTTGACATCTTCTTTAGTGGGCTTCCATCGGCACATTCTAGGCAGGTTCTCGTCATACCCTCGGTTCAGCTTCGCCCGCTGCAGGGTTGGAAAGTGCTCGTATATCCATGCCTTCACGTTACCGGAAATATATTAGTCCAAAAATAAACAACACAATTTCAATTTATGTAAACAAGTTGACAAAGATATATCTATACATGGAGTAGAGTCTGGCATTCGGAAATTGTCTTCGAACCCACACGGGATATCGCACCAAGCTCGCAGTAAAGGTATGCCAGTATACCGCTTCCCCAAGAAATTTCGTCCACCGTTTCAATGTTGTCCAAATTGAGGAGATATTTGGCATTTATGGACGTTCCAGACTTATCGGTAATGCCGACAGCCCCTAAGATGAACTGCATATATTCGCGGGCCACATTATCGCTATTATCAATTTTGGGGGCCGGCTCAGCGAATATCTCCTCCAAATATTTTAGAGGAAGTCCGTAGGACTTCTTGAATTCTCGAAGACTAGTAAAACTAGTGGCATCAACTCCCAGACACCCTGATACATAATCCACAATATAGTCGTAATAGTTGATGCTCGACTCATCAAAAGTATGATTCTGCATGGGACGACCATCAACCCTAAGTCCCAATATATGATGGACGTCATCAAGGGTAATCGTCAACTCCCCATTGGGTAGATGGAAAGTGTTGGTCTCTGGATGCCACCGTTCTACAAATGCTGAAATCAGTGCATTATCCACCGTCGTATATGAGTAGCTACCCAAATATTATGGACCGGTGGGACTAATTTTTGCCTTCACATCATCTCCCAATAATTCATACCTCCATGTATTGTATTTTTTGCCATGGTTGATCACCGTCAACATACGACCACTCTCCTGAAAAGTCAACAATTGGATGAAATTAAACCTCCATGTAAAATAAACTTTGAACTTACAACTATATATAAATTTATCATAACGTAATGTACTTACCGGATTGTTCCATATTTGGTATCCAATATGGTTTTCGATCGACGGTAACATAGAGCAACCGTTTGGACGAGTGTCGACTGGACTATCTGCCTGCTCAGAAGGTCCTGAACCATCAGTAGGCCGGTTTCCGAGAGTTTGTGGAAGACTCTCGACATGACTATCTGCAGGCTGAGAAGGTCCTGAACCATCAGTAGGCCGATTTGGAACATTTGGCATGTCCTCATCGGAAGAGGAAGAAGAACCGGAAGAACTAGGAGGAGCACGTCTCTTCGTACGAAGGGCAATTTTCTTCGTCAATGGACGTTTCCTCACTTCAGGGCGTGCCTCGGCCTCGCGGATAGTGACGCCTGGTTCAATAGTACGCAAAACTGTGCGTTCCTTACGCATCGACGCAGTATGGCGTCTTCTCATATCTTCATCCACAGTGTCCTTTCCAGGGACATGACTATAAGAAAAAAATTAATATATACAGACAAAAATTAATTTCTATTTTAACATAATAATTAAATTTTACATTGAGGATTGTAGCCATTTCTACAGTCCTGTAAGTATACAGGACTGCAGAATTTTTAACAGTCCTAATTTTTTAGGATTGTTGAATTTCCTACAGTCCCATATAGATTTAGGACTGTAGGAAAATAGACAGTCCTATATATATATAGGACTGTCGATTTTCCTACAGTTCTAAATATATATGGGACTGTAGAAAATTCTGCAGTCCCGCCCGTTACTGCTCGACATTGTCGAGGATTCTCGACATTGTATGCCCTAAAATCGTGTTCGATCAACCAAGTGAAGGTCTAAACTACATCCTAAACTCCGTCAAGGACTTGTATGCCCTCATTTGAAGAATGGAAAGAAAATCACTCAAAATTTTCAAAATGCAATAGGATTTTTTGAAAATTTTGGACAATTTTGCAAATACAATAGCACAAGGAGAATGATGATTTGTACCTTGGTTCTTTCGAGACTTTGGGAGCCATTGACAAGGACGAGGAGGACAACGGAGATCGCCGGCGGCAGGGAGGAAAGCTTCGGTCGGGTGGTCCGTGGGTTTGGGAGTGTTTGGGAGGGTTTGGGAGTAGTGGGCTATATGAGTAAAATGTTGGGTTAGCACAAGTAAAAATTCCTCTTTAGTGGGCTAGCCCAAATCTTGGGCTAGCCCCAAGTAAATATGGTAGTGCCCTTATAAAAAGCCAAAAACTTTGACCCTTCCCACGTTAGTCCAAAGTCACGTGATCTAACTCATCACCTGCTCTCCATCGTTTTCACATTAGGGTTCCTGGAGATATTAGGGTTTTAGGCCTACTCCTACGCGACCAGCAGCCACTTCCGCCATGGCGACCGAACAAGCAGAAGAAATACCACTACTACCACCACCACCATCATCATCAGAAGACGAAGAAGAGGAGGAAAGAGGAGAGACGAAGATCGAGTCTTGGGACGACTGGGAGTCGGAGGACGACGAGGAGTCGCCGTCGGGGCACTGCCTGTGCCTCTTCTGCGACTCGAGGTTCGGCTCCGCCGGGGACCTCTTCGACCACTGCGCCTCCGACCACTGCTTTGACTTCCGCGCCCTCGTCGCGGACGCCGGCCTGGACTTCTACGGCTCCGTCAAGCTCATCAACTACGTCAGAGCCCAGGTCCTGTTCGTTCATTCTTGCTTCGGTTTTGTTTCGATTCGAATACTATTATGAACTGCTGACTATGTGTTTCCTGCAAGAAAGTATATATTTTTAGTTTGTTTAGTTTAACTAATTCCTTAAAGTAATTTCCATAGTTTGCTAGGATAGATTAGGGACACTCCAAAATCGGACCCATGTTGTGTCTTGTTGTGTCGGACACAGACACAGATATCCCAGTATACACTAGGACCATGGTAGTTAAAGGCGCGTCTCGGACGCACCTCGCAGAAAGGTACAACAGTTGCGCCTCGCACCTCACCAGGCAAGACGCTTTTCTCCAGGCGCACCCAAGATGCGTCTTAGGTGCACCTTTCTGCAAGGCACAACCAAGAAAGACGTGCCTTATGATTTTTTTTTATTTATACAAAAATATTTGAGGCAAGAAGATAACCCTTACCTCGTACAAGTAGTTAGTTACACTTTAACTTAAAAAAAACTAAATTTTTTTGAAAGTGTGGTAGGGATAATAAAAACTTTTGTTAGTTCTGTTGACTGCTACTGTTGTTCTGCTAGTTCACTTGGTTATGTTTTAAGATATTTTTGTTAGTTTTAATATGTTATTTTGTTTTATTTCTTACATTATTAATTTATTAATTTATCTATGTATATTATTATTATTTTTTATATTTGTGCCTTGGTTCGCTCGGACGTGTGCCTTGCGCCTCGGACGACATAGATCTTTTTGGCCTCGAGTGCGCCTTGCGCCTTTGACTACCTTGACTAGGACATGCCAAGAAAGGTGCAGTGTCTATATCGCCATGACCACATTGTGTCGGCCATATTTTGTGTCTGTGCATCATAAATTGCGGTCCTTTGAGATTTTTGTTTGGTTTTATTATGAAACTGTATGAATAGGTAATACACCAAGGTTGAAAAACTCAGTTTTGGCTCCTCCGAGTATATGTTTCAACAACTGTTTTTCAGTATCGGCTTTGGAAATGGTTTTGGCCGATACTGAAAACCTTGTTATAGACACAATTTGACCTCCGAAGGAACCAAGAGGCTGCTGCCAAAAAGTTGGATTTGCTGATGCCGAGAAAAAAAAGAATGGGGATTGGAAGTGGTAATACTCCATTGAAGGCTTGGCCTTAAATCTGATTGTGGAAGGCAGGCAAGAATTTAGGTTACGAGGGATCATGTTTTTCTACTATTGGAAGTGCGCTGTCATTTTTATATGACAAAAAAAGTTATGTACACTACTTTTCCAGGCCAAAATAGAAAAACTAGGAATGTGTACTTGGATTGTACATTATGTTTCTTTACAGGGAGTGTTAGAAATACCAAAATGAAAATCATTTGATGCTGAACTTCCACGAGGATGGTTGTGGCAATCAAACCTATAGGCATAGTTTGTAGTATTGGCCGATGCCGATCCAATGCAGCCGATGCTGATCCAATGCAGCCGATACTAGTACAGTTTGGCATGTCCAATACTTGACCTATTCCGACATAGGGTCTCTTTTCAGTCAATTCGGCAAAGAAAATTGAACGAAAAGATCAATTAGCAAGGGTGTGAAAGCATAGTAAGGTTGTAAAAGCATGTGAAAGAAGAACACTTATATTTTACAGCTAAACCAATTGGCAAGGGTACTACTATTTCATTCAATTTCAAAATTACTAAGAAACAACACAGAAAATACTTAAAATTATGCCTAAATGTATAAAAAATTACTAAAATTTCAATAATTTATTACCCTTCCCGATATGAAGAGAAATCCAATATCTGATCCGATACCGCCGATACCGATACTCATAGGAAGGGTCCGATACCGCAAACCTTGCCTATATGTGGAAATACTTTCCAACATACAAAGAGTTTGTAGCAAGGTTTCCCGCAACGGCCAATATTAATACATATCAGTTGCATCATAATCCGATACTTGATCCCCATGCATACCAGCCGATACTAGCCGACATTGACATCTTGGAATCTCTTTCTTGGCCAGTCTCTAAGAAAAATTTTAAAAAGAAAAGGCATAAGTACATGAAAATCAATATTGGCAATGATTTAGTCGTGTTGGAGGCCGGAATATATTATGTTGATAAGACCCATTGTAACCATTACCATTTTGATGTTGTATATTTGTAAATTCACAACATTCATCCATTTCAAAATTTTCCATTTTCAAAACTATCTATTGCAATCTATTGTGGTTGTACTTTGTCCAAAAGCTAGTAAAGAAAAAAAAAATCTATTGTGGGTAGATGATTCAACAATGTTGAATATTTTTTTCATTCAAAACTAATGGAAAGGAACAAATACATGAAGTTATGCCTAAATGTATCAAGTATTTTTCTAGCTTTTTAATGAACTTCTTTTATTATTTGACTTCCAAAACCAAGAAACCTGAAAAACCGTCTCAAATTGTTGAAACTACCGATACCCATACTCATAAGAAGCACCCGAAACTGATAATGTAAGTTATGTGACCTTGCTTTGTAAGCACTTGTTTTTACCAGTAGCTTACCAGCTGGAGATTGTCCTATGACAAGGAGGTACTGACATATAATATGTTGAGGGAGTATTGTTTTTGTATTACTTGTCTAAGATTTCTTTTGGTTATACAGTGAAGAGCTTCGGGATTAGTTGTACTCGTGTATTATCTAGATGACTTTTGCTTGTCGTCTTCTATATATTGTCTGAGTTGCTGAATAATTCCTTGCATACTAGCATTCATATTTTTTATGGAGTTGAACAAATCTAAGTAATCTCGGTTAGCTAATAACGGATCTTTCAAGCCAAAACCATCAACTATTCCTTGTGATGTTAACGTACCATATCTTTGCTACATTCATATCCTATAATTTTGAGAAGTCCAATTCCTGTATGAATAACCTCATAGAAGTGTTCATGCGGTGATAAATTTCCTAGGAGTTTAGTATAGACTTTGTTCTACCATCAGTATCTAAAATATGATCAATTTAGCTAGGTGTATGTTATGTATGCATTCATGTGTATACGCATGTAAATGGCAAATGCCATATTAAAATGCCTTGACTTCAGACTTTTGGAAGTTTTGGTTTCCCTATCTCATCATTGCCTTTTAGACATGAAGCTGGCTATGGAATAAGAAACTAGATGATCTACTAAATGTAGTGAAAGTTTGTTAACTGTATGTCACTGCTCTAAGTATCATATAGTTGGCCAGCCATGGAAACATGAGTAGGGGTGGGGCTTGCTATAAAACTTAAAGGGATACTAAGCAACTTGGTGGTTAACAACAATGTTATCTGGACATGTGACAGCCTTCAGAATTGCTTGACAAGGGAACCTTCCACAAAGATCAAAAGTTTATTATGTGGAGGTCTATATGGATGTATGACTAAATGTATAATAATGACTCATGCTTTAACAGATTGCTCCCTAGTATGATTGAGAAAGTTAAATTGATTCTGACCTTTGCTTAATGTAATCTAAACTTGACATCTTTCATGATTTGTACTCATATTTGGGAACGATTGCTCTACTATAGTTATGAATAAAATTGTAATATCTTCATTGTTGGATATGATATGTTGTTCTCCCAATCCCTTCAACAATGCAGATACCATTTGCATTATTTGAAGTTCTTATTTATTATTGCAAAACATAAAACACTAAAACTCTTAATGTAATCTACCATTATGTTTGGTTGTCCAGCATTTCATAGAAAAAACTTTGCAAATGAAAAGAAAAGTAGATAACAACTGATTTGCACTATTCTTGGTTGCCAGGTTACAGAGAATAAATGTTGGAGTTGTGGTCTCACCTTTGAATGCAACAAAGAACTTCAGGACCATTTACACAAATATACTCTTTGTAAGAAAGATGGAAAGTTTCTTTGGGAGGATGATATGTATTTAAAACCATCTATGGTAGATGATGTGCTCTTGCATAGTTTTGCCTGTGACGAAGATGATGAAGATTTTACTGCCTCCATCAATAAAGAAGAACTCATGAGAGAGCTCATGAATAATGAAGGAATAGATGACTTGTCCAATGGAATTCATGACATTGAAAGAGATGATTCAGAGCTTGACATACCTCATAAAATTGAGAGAAAGGAGACCCATGGAGAGAACATGACAGATCATTTTGGGACAACCATGAGCAATGGCATTATTGGAGGGAATACTCTTGGTGAACTCCATCAGAAGCAGAAAGATAAGTCTTTGAGGGTCTCTTTTGCCAATATTGCTGCTAGGGAAATTAAGAATGTGAACGAGAACTACTTCGGAGCTTATGGCTCTTTTGGTATTCATAGGGAAATGATCAGCGACAAGGTAATATAGTTCTTATATTTATAAATTATAATCAATCTATTGCTTATAAACCCATAAATTTAGTCAAATAGGCTTCATCTTGGTGCTGATTCCGTCATTGCAAAGCTGGCACGTAAAATAACTCATGCAATGTCAATAATTTAGGTGAGAACAGATGCTTATAGAGACGCACTTTTATATAATCCGTCACTTATGAAGCAAGCTGCTGTCTTGGATGTTGGTTGCGGCACAGGAATACTAAGGTAAAGAATTGTATTCTGGATTTTCATTTCACCATCATACTTCTGTATGTACAATTACATGAAAAGTGGTGTTTTGAGTGACTCAAGTAAGTTCAATAGATATGGAGCTTTGTAATAATGGAAATGCATATATCCAGAATTTTGATTTCAACAAGTTTTGTGAAGAGTGCTTTAGAGAACGACAAAATATAGCAACTATATTTTGTCGTGTGTGGCGTATGGGAGGCGTAATGTATGAAGCATACAATTTTGGGATGAATGCTTATCCTTCTGCACTTAACTTTCTGTAAGTGAGTAGGAGTTTCCCTTTGTTATAGCCACTGACAACTTCCACACCCAAAACAGTAATTCCCACAGATTCACTTTGAAAACTTTTTCATTTTGCAGATAACATTGTTTGCCCACAAGCTCCCTGTCTTTCCCGATTGTACATATTAGAAATTTGCTAATATTTCATTCTCCTGGCCCTCATTTCTGTATTCATCTTTTTCCTCTTTGACCATCTCTAAACCTAAAGGGCGTGCAGTTTTAGTGAGTGACAGGAAGACGACTGTGCACTTCTCAAATCCTCTCTTTTGATCCGTGTGTTGCCTTGAAATCACCTTTCATGTTTAAAATCTTGGCATGTGCTATTTTCTCGATGAGCTTCTATGAATCGATTTTATGTTGTTTTCTTTTCACCGTAATATTATTTACACGCTTGCACTAAATGTGTTCTACTGCTCTTTGCTATGCCCTTTGCCCGAATGGAAGGAAAATTATAAAATGCTGGAGTTTGCTTGCAAGTAGTAGAGCAATTAACAAGGCTAAAATTGTGGCAATAAGTCATTAACAGAGGTTGAAACTTTTGGCGCTCTGCACGAAGTCCTCATTGTCCAGAGATTGTTCATATGAGCATGTTACTACTGATGTAGGCAACATAACGCGGTATTATCTTTGAGGCCCTGTTTGGATAATCCAAATACTCCACTATATCCGAAGTAATACTGCATCATTCTTTATCGTTATTTTGGACCGAACCTAGCCGAGCCGAACAACACATTTAGTTAGGTATGAAAACTGTTCGTTTCGGGTTAAGTTCTGGGATTGTCCGAATTCGGTTTTCGGTTTAGATTTTGGGTTTCCGGTTCGATCCAAAACCGAAAACCCGAATAAGAATAACTAAATTACCTAAATACCCTCACACCTACCCCTGTGTGTGTGTGTGTGTATAACCTAATCGTAACTTCTTTCATTTATATCTTCTCCCCTCTCTTGCATCTTGCCTGTGACAGGTGTGAAATCCCAACACTAATAATTTTTTGATATATTCATTACTCTTCAATTCCTACTTTGCAATATTTATCAAATTTGTATTTTTTCATATATTTTAACCACAAGCCTAACTTTACCCGTCCCATTAAATGGTTAAAAAGCTCAACCGAACAAACCGAACAGATTATATTAATTTGGTTTGGTTTGGTTTGGTTTGGTTTGGTTTGGACTTGGCAGTGTCAAGATGTACACAACAGTACCTATATGGAGAGAGTGTTTCCGTGACTTGAACTTGTATCCTGCAGGATGCAAGCAACAGGCCTTATCGTTGCACTGTTGCACCAAGTAGTGCCTTCACTAACCAGACAACAACAAAGTAGGAAAAAAAAAGGTAGTATATTTTGAACCAAAGAAAGTAAATGTGTGACATCCAAATACAAACCTTTCTTTTTTACTTAAGCTATCCAGACATGCTTATCCTTTTATTTGTTACCGTTATCCTGATGTGCTTATATATCATCTCGTACCAAATGCCCATTGTGATACTTATGCTGCATTGTCACAAGAGAATAATTTGTTGGGGACAGATATTCTATTATTATTACTGCTGTTTTAGTACAATGATTTAGTTTCTGTCAACTTACACTACATTTTATAGTCTGTTTGCAGCTCAAGCTGGTGCTTCCAGGGTAATTTCAGTTGAAGCAAGTGCGAAGATGGCTTCTGTTGCCACTCAGGTAAATGCAATCCTAATTGCTGTTGGATTTGTCTAACTCAGACTTGTATTGATCATTCTACTGGTTGAAATATTTTTAGATTGCAAAAGATAATGGTCTACTACTAGCAGAGCAGAGTAAAAAAGGTGAAGGAAATCAGAGCCCTGGAGTTATCAATGTGGTGCATAGCATGGTTGAAGAGCTTGAGAAATTTATGCACATTCCACCTCAAAGTATTGATGTCTTAGTGAGCGAGTGGATGGGTTATTGCCTACTGTATGAATCAATGCTTAGTTCAGTTCTCTATGCCCGCGATCATTGGTTAAAACCTGGTGGAGCCATCCTCCCAGATACTGCAACTATTGTAAGACATTTATGTCGATTGAAAATGGATATTAATGTTTCTACCTCCGTATCTAGCTAACACATGTTTTTTTTCTCTAATCTAGTTGGTTGCTGGATTTGGAAGAGGTGGAACGAGCCTACCATTTTGGGAAAATGTGTATGGATTTGACATGTCTTTCATTGGCAAAGAAGTTATGGAGGATGCAGCCCATTTGCCCATTGTTGATGTTCTGGACAGTAGAGACATTGTGACGGATACTAGTGCACTTCATGTGAGTTACTTTGTGTTGTTCACATTTACTCTAGTTCTATAGCCAGTTGTCCAGCTACCAATGTAAGTTCTGTAGAGCAACATTTATGCTTCTTCTTCTTTTTGCTCTGAACAGCATCCTTGCAAGAAACTGTCTTCATTTGGATTGGCAATCTGCCTTATACGACCAAACAGCAAGGAGATAATATTTGGTTTTTAGCTTCAAATTAAATTTTTTATTCATATGCAAACCTTTATATTTTTGAAGTTATATTATGTGCATACATGTATCAGCATTCACTCATTATTTGATTTATCATATTTATGTTGATTGTTGGACCATATGGAAGCTGAATCAGTAAGCTTGCTAGGACCAGTTTTTACGATTCACAAATATTGTTATAGAGAATATTCTAGACCTAGGTGAGCTTAATCATTTCATTGTTTCTTTTGCATTTCAGTCCCTTGATTTGGCAACTATGAAGCCAGATGAAATTGATTTCACCGCAACCACAGAGCTGGAACTGAAGTCCAGCCTTCCTGAGGATGCTATAGATGGAAAATCCAAGACATGCTGGTGCCACGGACTTGTCCTATGGTTCGAGACCGGTTTCACTAGCAGGTTCTGCAAAGAGAAGTCAATAATTCTCTCCACTTCGCCATACACTACGAAAACTCACTGGTGTCAGACAATCTTAACATTTCAAGAACCGATCGCAATGACCACATCGACTAAACTTTCTGCCAATCCAGCCGGTGTTGTGGGCACCGAGGAGTGCCCTGTTGTTAGAATCAAGTCCAGGATCAGCATCGTCCGGTCTTCACAGCATCGCAGCATAGACATATCGATGGAGACTACTGGGATCAGTGCTGATGGCTGGAAGCGCACTTGGCCTGTTCAAATCTTCAACATGTAACAAAATGTACTAGTTTTCCAGCTTCGGGCTGGATTAATTTTGACTATAGGCTTGACTATAGGCTGCAATGTTGTACTAATGCAGATAAGTGCTTAATTTATTGATTTGCTTTGCAGGGGTCTCAGTTAAGTAATCAATTTCAGTAGTCTTGCTATCTATTGTATGGTTCAAATTGAAGATTCCCACTGCTTCTTTTAGTTGATTTAGGATGAGTACAGTTCAAATCTATTGATAACTATGTATGCACTATGGACAACTCAAGTCCACGAGTATAATGTAGAGATGAATAATATGATGAATATTATTGAAGAGTGGTATATATAGGAGAGGCTAACCTCTCTCACTATTGTTCTATCCGATGAGGGATTAAAGTTCAATACTACTAATACTCTTAACATTCTCCCTCAAACTGGAGCATAGTTGTCAATCATGTCCAGTTTGTTACACAAAAATTGTACCCGATGATCCAAAAGGGATTTCGTGAAGATATCGGTAATCCGATCACCGGTCTTCACGTGATGAAACTTTATCATCCCCTTTTTATACTCATCACGAACGAAGTGGACAACAATTTCAATGTGCTTCGTCCTTTCATGAAATATAGGATTAGTAGCAATATGGATAGCAGATTGGTTATCACACCACATATATGATGCTTTAGATCCTGCTTCTTCTCCCAGCTCTTGTAGAAGATGCTGCAGTTATAACACTTTTGCCATGCCATTAGCAATGACTCGATATTCTGCCTCCGAACTTGACCGTGCTATCACACTCAACTTCTTGCTCTTCCACGATACCAATTTTTTGCCAATAAATACCGAGTAGACAGATGTAGACCGTCTATCCTCCATGCTTGCACCCCAGTCAACATCGGTAAAGCACTCAACACGAGTATGTCCATGATTCTTCATCCGAATTTCTTTTCCTGGATTTTGGACTAAATAGCGCAAAATTCTGTGGACTACCTGCCAGTGTGTAACTCGTAGAGAAGCCATAAATCTACTTGCGACGCTTACGGCGAAGAAAATGTCCGGACGAGTCATGACCGCAAAGTAGTTGAGTTTTCCAACCACTCAACGATACTGATACGGATTGGTCATCAGAACCCCCTTGTCTGGGAGTAACTTTGCCCCTGGATCCATGAGCGAGGTTGCTTCCTTGGCTTGCATCAGTCCTGCATCATTTAGTATGTCCAGCACATACTTTCTTTGAGATATTACAATGTCCAGCTTACCCCATGTGACTTCAATGTCAAAGAAGTAGTTCAACGATCCCATATCTTTGGTCTGAAATTGTTCTCCCAGAAACTTCTTAAGTCCTGTAATACCATGGCTGTCGTCTCCCGTGATTACAATATCGTCAACATAGACACCAAGTAGTATCCTTCCAGCTGATGTCTGTCGGTATAATATCGAATGATCCTTCTTAGATTGACACATGCCAAATTGAGTAACAACATGTGTAAATCGACTAAACAACGCACGAGGTGATTGTTTGAGACCGAAGAGTGCCTTCCGCAGATGACACACTTTACCCTCCCTTGCAACGAACCCTGAAGGTTACACCACATACACTTCTTCTTCAATATCTCTGTGGAGAAATGCATTCTTGATATCCAGCTGAAACAATGCCAGTCATAACGAACAACTAAGGCCAAGAGTACACGCACCGATGTCATCCTGGCAACTAGAGAGAAGGTCCCAAAATAATTCTCACCATAGTTCTGAGAATAGCCTTTAGCTAACAGAAGAGCCTTTAGGCAATCAAGAGTGCCATCTGGTTTTGCCTTGATCGTGAACACCCATTTGCAACCTGCTGTCTGCTTACTAGTAGGTAAATCTACCAAGTCCCAAGTATGGTTCTCCCATAGTACTTTTATTTTCTCTTCCATAGCAGCATGCCAGCCGAGATGTTTGAGACCCTCCTCGGCATAATTGGGAATATGAATCCCATCAATAGTAGCTATCAAGGACTAAGTGTGGCTCGCAAGCCCTTTATAGTTTTCAACATACAAAGGATGATCACGACAGGCACGGCGAGGTCAAACCGGTGGAACAGACGGAGGCGAATTAGTGGAGCTAGAGGAGGAGGATGGATCCGTTTGATGGATCCGTGATCATGGGCACTATCCGCGATGCTTGTTCTGGCGATGGCGGTGCTGACTGAACCGATATCTGCGGACCGTCGGACCGGGATACTGGCTCGGTAGGGGAGGGCACCCTTATAGAGGGCTATTGTGTATGAACAAAAAACAACAAAAAATATTCTTCTGAGTAAACTTGTGGATCTGGACCTGTAGTTTGTGGAAGTGGAGAAAACTCGGAATAAACGAAGGTAACATCCCTAGAGAAAAATATTTCTTCAAGATAGGAAAAAAACAACGTTACCCTTTCTGATTTTTAGGATACCCAAGGAAAACACATTGGTTTGACCGAGGATCTAATTTAGAAAGTATTGGACGGGTATCCCAAACATAGCACAAGCTGTAATGACCAGCACAACCCGGAGGGCCGACACGATCGACACAAGGTGTAGCCAACCGTCCTACCTTGCTCAACGAGATGTCTCGTTCGGTGCAAAATCATTCAGACTTGGACCTTCAAGTGGAGTTCAGACTTAGACTTTCAGAGGCACGCTCGGAGTCTCGCTCGGCCGATACGATTCATCGCTAAGGTGGGTGGCTCCGATGAACCTGTCTCTACTTAGCTGCACACTTAAGAAAAGGAACGATACATGGTAGTTTCGAAGCGATAACCTTTGCATGCTAATAAAAAGAGACGAACGCACATAGCTAAGGGGATAACCCCGCCTTATCATTGTATAGAACATGGAGATCTTACTTGTTATATGCGTAATCTAGTTTATTGAGTTGAAATATAGTAGTTTCTTATATATGCCACAAAAGTAGTTTTGAGTTTATATTGAGGCACCATATTGCACAGAATGTGACAGGGATATAGTATAAATTATATTGCATACATAGACGAGGAAGACTATCAAGTAGTCGTTCCAAGTCAGGAGAAGAAAAGAAAAAAAATTACTCGGGATATCCAGATCATCGAGACAGTCTATAATCAGGGAGTTGCGCAAAGAAGAAAGATCTGAGTGTAGTCCTTGACAAGATTGAACCGAGCTGATGTCCTCGGATAAGAGAAACTGAGCAGGAAGTTCTCGTCTAGGATTGGAAGTTGTGGAGTAGTTGCATGGTCACGGGCAGCTGGTTGCGCACCAGGTAGAAAAATAGTCCTCGATACTATTGCTGAGGTATCTGAATCGTGTCGGCCTGGGAGGACAATGCCAGTGTAGTCTTGGTAATACGCTAGCTGAAGTACTAGCAGACGAGTGCGGGACTTCCAGCAAGGCTTGCTACCGACCTGAAAAGACAGCCGACTCGCAGGATGGTTCCAGACGCCTAGTAAGGCTCGCAACCGAGCTGGGAAGACAGTCGTTCCATCCCAGATTATGTCCAATATAGCTATCAGAGCCAGTGATCATCATATAGATAAGTCATGCATGCATAACGACGATCCACATTCAGAAGAGGAGTAACATGAAGGAGTATAATGCACGATACTTTGTACATTTAGAATGGATGCACAGTATATGACATAGTTCGAGTAAAACATGTATGAGGCAGAGACACAATCGTAACACTTGAATTACATAGATGTTCTTAGTTACTTAGTAGATTATTGATCATATTGCTGCGTATGACATGGAAGGCCGAATGGTTAGAAAGGATAAGACAAACTCAGCTGATTTCAGTAAGACACACTTGATTCAGACACGGATATTACTTTCATTATATTATCATAAAACTGATCCTAAGGCAAAGACTAGAAAGACAACATAATCAGTCGGTGCACATGACTAATGAACATGATTATTTTGTTGCGTGGGCGAGAGGCCTCCCCACCAGTGCATTCAATGTACTGATACCCAACCAGATTGCATGCAAGATGCAGGGAGAACTCGCACGGATTCAGAGATCGCTTAATGCATTGATGCGCCGGACCGCACTTGGCGTCTTGGAGTGTGGCTTGCGGACCTGGAGCTCACATATATGAGACATAATGTATGGAAACATCATCATCCAGAGTGTTTGATTCAGTTGTAAGCCTAAGGGCATATTCATTGTAATAAGAGAGAGAGAGAAAGAGAGAGCATGAGCGATTTATAATATTGGCCTAGCGCCGCTTGTAATCTTTACTTTATATCAACAAAGAGCTTGTTTTGGATTCAATACTTGTGTTTATTCTATGTTTCCGCTATGACGACTCTGCGAACTAGTTATCAACGTCCGTTTCGGTATTTGTTTTGCGCGGGCGCAACTCCAAGCTTGCGCGGCATCGCGTCATGATGGAAACGATCATCCTGTGGGAGCGTTGGAGCGATGATTCGCGTCCAGCGGGGACGGCCGATCCTGCGGGAAATCGGGACGCGACCTATTTGGTATCAGAGCGTGACTTTATGTCCTTGGAATTTGTATCGATTCTCTTAGTTTTGAACTTGTGCATTGATGATGTGATAGATGCTCTCTCTCGATGTTTCGATGAATGTTCCATACAATGAGTCTAAATATTTCGAAAAGTTTGGGCGATGGAATATTGGACGAAGATAGTTATGCAATGGCCTTTGTGCCGAGTTGAGTCAGACCTTATGTGAGCAGACTTTTGCTAGAGTTAGCAAGTTACATGAGAACCAGATTAGCTTTTCGCTGATGTTAGAAAATTGGTGTATGAGACTTAGAATATCGTTCAAGATGGGATACTTATGCATACAGTCGTTCGGCTAAGTTGTGCTGAGTATCGCGCACCTAGACCCTTTGGTGCGAGCAGGTTGCGAGCGAGATTTGGGTATTATTCGGATAAGGGCAAAGTCGAACTTAGAATGTAAATCGATAGTAACGTTATCGGAGTACCGCTAAGGCAATAATGGAAAATACGTTTGGATTTTGAGATATAGTTCAGACGGTTATTCATAGCGATAAGTTACGACTCAAAACATAGATTGCGTGGATGATTATTGATAGAAATATATACGAGACTAAGATTTATTGAGGCGACGCATAGAGATCATGTTGGAGTTCTAAAGAACTAATTGGATATACGAGTGAACGATGCGAATGCGATTCATGATTTAATAGGATGACTCGATTCCTGAGTGGTGTATGCGATAGTCTCAGGATCGAATAAGCAATTTGAGAATAGAGTAAGTTATAAAGATTCATAGAGTATAGCTCAAACCTGAGTGGTGTATTGGTCGTCTTAGAAATGTTCGAACGAATCATGGATTTTGGGATAACAAACGAGTCTAGCAGCAAATGACGTGATTGGGTGAAGCCTTAGTACAAGAAATGCTTAACAAGTATGCGAATTTGAAGGAATCGTGCGAGATTTGATTCGAACGAGTTAGAATGAGTTGAACAAGTGATAAAGCTTATATCGGATAGGAATTCAGAGTGTTGGAATTAATATCCGGGTCGAGAAAACTTAGTATATCGCAATTTTGAATTGAATCAAACAAATTGAAACTTGAGTTTGAGATAGAATAATCGATGATGCAATCAGAGTTAGCGCGACGGAAGATAGCGCGCATAAAAAATCAAAATTGAGTAGGATATCGCTCGATAGAATTTTGCTTGAGTATGGATGTTATGGTTTCAAATTTGGAAGGTTTTATATAATATCGATAGTTGGAAGATAGCATGGGTTGATGCAAGTTAACAAATTTGTGATTTGGTGATTGAGATAGGCGATGATGGACTTAATATTAAATTTGAACGAACGATCTTGAATCGAGTTCGAAAGATCACACTCGACATCTGGCCCAGATGAGAACATTATCCCGCGGGAGCGCTGACGTGGTAATTTCACATCCAGCGGGGATGACCAAACTCGCGGGAGATCAGGGCCTAATATGTCCGATGATTATTCAGACGAACTCGATAAACTTGAATGTAATGGAGGTGAATAGACTGAGACTAGTGGATTTGAACTTGAATATTTTATGGAATGCTTGAAGTAGACTACGAATTGATCGAACGATAACATTAAAGTTGGACGATTTGGCTAGACGAATTATGATCACGACATGAACGATTATTAGATGAGCATGACTTGATGGATCAATGTATAACTTGGATGAAACAAAGTATGACAATAAGGTGTCTGTTCGTTCGATGATAACCATAACGTTTGATATTCTTGTCTTAATCGAGTGCAACTCCTTGCTCGCACATGCGTCACGTTCGAATTAGGACGATCATCCCGTGTGAGCGTTGGCGTGGTAATTTCACGTTCAACGAGGATGATTGAACTTGCGGGAGACCGAAATATGATAATTGAATGATCATCTTGACTTGTGGTTCGACACGATAAGACGAGTTTCATGATACATGTAAATCGAAAGTATTTTTTTGGATGAGTTAGCCTAGAACATGAAGTAAGACGCTCGATGGTTTCGTGAGCGGATACGTGAATTATGTTGAACGACTTTGAATTTGTGATTGAGATCAATAATTTAGAAATTGAATCGTGACTTGGGAGTCTAGACTTAGAAAAGATTGAATATGTGGATCCTATCAGGTATTTGAGGAGATAGAGTATGTGAATCGTTTGGTTGGACATACGACGTGCGTGGATTCTGTTGAACGAACGTATCTTAGGAATGGCTTTATTGAAACAGACTTGGACCTGGTACAAATGAACGTGTTAATGTGAGTAGGATGATATATTCTCGATGTTTAGAAATATGAGTGAAGCGAGCTTGGGTAGAATACCCCGTACGAATGAACAATGGTTTGACCTTAGGAGTTGGACGAGTTTCGTGCAATAGATTGCACGATATAGATCGTGAACGTGAACTGTATCTATGACCTTGTGAGCTGACTTAGTGGCTAGGCAGACGATCCTATGCCAAGAGTTGAACTGGAGTGACTGACTTCAGAGTATCGTTCGAGAAAATGATAGAACTGGGGCAACAAGACTTAGAGTTAGGACTTGAAACTGGGAGTGTACGCTAGCGATGTTCGCGTTAAAACAAACGCAACTGGCGATAGGATTTGGATGATAATTGATTGATTGGATAGGATATGCGATGGAGAGGAACAAGACAGTATTGGGGATTTATCGGACGGAACGCTTATGATTGAAATTGGTGATATTCAAGATAAGTTGGCATAACGAATTGAATAAGTTGCTTGGAAGATGTACGTTGCCAGTAACACAATACTTGGATTTGAGTGGGATTGGGGTAGACGATGACTAAACGAACCAGAGTTTGGTTAGTCGAGTAGTGAAATGATCAACGATTCGAAATATTTTCATGAGTAACTTGTCCGACTTCGCTATCACTAAGCTTGGTTGAAATACACATATTTGGGGGATGCCTTGAATATGTGTACGATCCAGACTTAGCGATATGCATAACTTGAATGCAGCTGCAAGTAAAAATATTTAGATTCACATGGATGAGTATGGCAATTGGAGTAAGTTAGCCTCAGCCTAGACTTTCGTAAACAAAAGATTGTAACATGTCCCGTGTGAACGAGATAGTTCTGTACTAAGGCACAGTAAGAGATTGAGTCAGGGAACGCAATAATTGAACGATAGAGTCATTCAATAAAATGGTTAAGCATACGTGCAAAACGGAATAAAAAAAAGAATATGAAGTTATGTTCGATCGGACCTAAGACGCGAAGGATTAGAACGTACCCCATGTTGGGAAATGTAGCTCTGCGCCAATGCGCAATAAAGACTGAGTCAGAAGATGTAGACAATTCGATGCGACTACCTTGGGTGATAGTAAATTTACTTAGCGAGGATGGGCGGTGGCTCGAGATAGACCTTGATGCAATACGAGATTGGAAGATTTGCTGAGATTCGAACTTGAAGTCTTGAAGATTTTCTAGATCGGGTTTAGGCGTAACGCTTGGTTTTGATAGGCGAGGTCAAGTAAACGGTCAAATATGTTTTAGGTTCGCATGGATAGAATATAACAATTGAGTAAGTTCACCCTAAGCCTGAGTTTTCTAGTTTACGTTAAGTTATAGTATACCATGTGTTTGAGTAATACAGCCCTGCGCAGTAGAGTTTGAGTCGGGGTATGCAACGATTAAGTTGAGTATAGTTCGATGGCATTGAACGATAGAGTTATTCGATGAGATTGGCTAAGCGCGTGTGTAGCGCGAGGTGAGTAAAGAAATGAATGTAGTATTTGAACAATCTTTGGAAGTTAAGCGAGACATAAAGAGTTTGGTTTATAAGTTGTGCGATAATACGTATTCCGCTCAGGAAGTCTCGAGGAAGAGATTGTTCTGAGTGGTGTATTATGTAACAACCCGTTCCGCTCAACCCAGAGGGCCGACACGATCGGCATAAGTGTAGCGTGTTGGTCCAATGTTTATGTTGAGTTTTTGAATATGGCTAATCGATTAAGTTTAGCATTATGGTAATCGATCAATCACTATAGTATCTTCTACTTAATCTCAGTATTGTCCAGATATGTAATATTTGCTTCTGTATATTTCCTTGTTCGTCTAACATGTACTTGTAGAAAATAATAAAGCAAGATAAGCAATGGACATATGCTATATGATGATGAGCCAAAGCATGCATTATACCAGAAGATTTCGTCCAACCGCCTACGACTTATTTGGAGCCTCGCACCCGGGGGTTCCGCTGCTGGTCAGCGGACGGGGTCGAGGGGGCAGCGCCCCTCGTTGGGGTTCGGGGGCGAAGCCCCTGAAAGGTATTCAGATTCCTAGATCTGGTTATCTTTGGACAACTGCCGTCAAGGAAAAAGGCGTCTTCAAGTCAGCAGATGTTTCATAAGTTTGGCATCATCAATGCTCTTGGTTTTCATATGTAATCTTATATTATATTTGAGTTTAGGACTTATGTAAGTCGAATCACACTGGCAACTAGAAAGCGACTCAGACCACTCAAATAAACCTCGAACCTAACCACAAAACCAGTCCATATTCATTCACAAAGCCTACCATACTTAGCAACCGAACTCGGGCTGAATTCATGCCGAATTCGTACCGAACTCGATTACCCTTTTAGTATAAAATCATCCAGTTGTTATATCCCTGATTTTCTGGCCTCCAATGTTCGAAAATTCAAATATTCCCTACCGAATTTTGGCCGAACTCGGCTTCGTAATAACCTATAAATAGAGTTAGATTTTCACATTCTTACTCACTCAACCATTCTCAATCTTTCTATCCTATAGTGAGTAAACCCTCAGAGCCTAAACTTTCTTATCTCCAAGATCAACTTCCAACCTTCTAGTTCCAAGTGCGGTCACGGTTTAGAAGTCTACAGAGTTATAAAGAGCTTGGTTCATCAAGCCCCAGTTCTGTGGGAAGTTGCGAGCCTTCGGATCAAAACTCGTGGTTGTAAGAAGTCGGCAAGCCTTCAGATCAAAGCTTGTGAATCACTATTGGTGATTATAGTGGATAAAACTCCGAACTTGAGTTCTCGGTGTCACGCCCCGGACCCGCCCGGGCCGCCGCTCCGCCCTGCCACGCCCCGTGCGGCCGCGAATTAACGAGACGGGCACGAATCACCGTGCCTCGGCGCGCCGGACGCGAATCACCGCGCCCGTCCCGCGGGTGCGAGGGAGGAAGGGAGCCAGGCGAATGGCCCGTTCGAGCCTTTCGGGGGACGTGATGCCGCACGGGCCTGGGGTTGCGCCCGTGCAAGGCCATATCGTTTAAGTTCAGAGTTGGCTATCATCGCATCAATCGAGTAAGCAGCGGAAAGGGACTTGTTGCAATGCAATGCATTAGCCAACTGAGTGTTCGGGACAATCGAGGCAACTTGGGTTTCCTTTAGCAAAGGCACACGTTCGTTCCATACATTATGCCCCCTTATACGATAGCATTCTCGGGGCAACAATCGAAACCAGGATTCCGGGTCTTCGGGACTGTGGCACGCCTATCGCTCCCTCGGACGATCCAGTACCTGCACAAGCAAGTAAACTGTTGGGGGGTCAGCACTTTTATAAGTACTGGTGAGATAAAACAACTGAACAGAAACAAGCATTCACTCAAACAGGCACTAAGTAATCATGTTATAAAACATTACATTACTAGTGATCTTTCTAGTTTTACCTAGGTTCGTTTCATGCAGTTCTAGCAGAGTCGATTTACTTGTTTAGAAACATATTTGGAAACGGAGTTTCATATACTAAGCAGGCAAGCAAACCGATCATGTTCCAGGGTGTGCGCAGCGTGTCTCGTGCGACTCGAGGGTCAGATGCAAAGCTAGACACACAATGCACATTCTTAGGGGCAGTCCTCTATCCAAGCCAACACAATGACTTATCTATATGCTTGGCGGTCCCCGAGTATCTCAGGATCGGTAGCGGTTAGTCCAGCATACCAATGACTCTTTTATCTGATGCTAATGGCAGCTGTGACTCATGGTTGCTTTGCACTATCATGGTAGCAGCCGGGACACATGCAGTTCAGCTCTCCACCAATAGCCATTGTCCGACCGCGTGCGAATGCATGGAACACTATCAAAACTCTCAGTATGCAGACGAGACGAACCATCTATAAACACTATCTGTTGCGGGGCAATCCGCCTTATCACTTGAACACATTCAGGCACAGTATGGTTCTCTCGAAGCATAGACGATAGTGAACATGTTCATGCACTCTAAGCAAGCGATCTGGATTCTCGTTAAGCAGACTTTGTTTCAAGACAGCTAGGTGAGTTCTCTTATTAGCATGCAAGGCAGGTTCTATCATTCTCTTAAGAAAACATTGCAAGCAAAAACTCAGGTTATTATTAAGGCGTGCAAGAATCAGAGAACGAAGTTCTGCCCACTCACCTTGATACATAACGCCGGCGCGGAGCGGGGCGTTACATACTTACCCACCAACAAAAAGTTTCGTCCTCGAAACTTCAAGGATAAACTTCTCGATATCCCGAGCAGCGATAGTGCCGTCCCTCGCCGTACTCAACCGAAACAATCAAGCAATTCAAGTTCAGGAAACATTTTGCACTTTGAGAATATCTATGGACTTATTGTATGGAACGCACTTTGCAAAACCATATCGATCTCAGAGTCATGGCCAGAAGATCGATTCTGCTCTGATACCATTCTGTCACGCCCCGGACCCGCCCGGGCCGCCGCTCCGCCCTGCCACGCCCCGTGCGGCCGCGAATTAACGAGACGGGCACGAATCACCGTGCCTCGGCGCGCCGGACGCGAATCACCGCGCCCGTCCCGCGGGTGCGAGGGAGGAAGGGAGCCAGGCGAATGGCCCGTTCGAGCCTTTCGGGGGACGTGATGCCGCACGGGCCTGGGGTTGCGCCCGTGCAAGGCCATATCGTTTAAGTTCAGAGTTGGCTATCATCGCATCAATCGAGTAAGCAGCGGAAAGGGACTTGTTGCAATGCAATGCATTAGCCAACTGAGTGTTCGGGACAATCGAGGCAACTTGGGTTTCCTTTAGCAAAGGCACACGTTCGTTCCATACATTATGCCCCCTTATACGATAGCATTCTCGGGGCAACAATCGAAACCAGGATTCCGGGTCTTCGGGACTGTGGCACGCCTATCGCTCCCTCGGACGATCCAGTACCTGCACAAGCAAGTAAACTGTTGGGGGGTCAGCACTTTTATAAGTACTGGTGAGATAAAACAACTGAACAGAAACAAGCATTCACTCAAACAGGCACTAAGTAATCATGTTATAAAACATTACATTACTAGTGATCTTTCTAGTTTTACCTAGGTTCGTTTCATGCAGTTCTAGCAGAGTCGATTTACTTGTTTAGAAACATATTTGGAAACGGAGTTTCATATACTAAGCAGGCAAGCAAACCGATCATGTTCCAGGGTGTGCGCAGCGTGTCTCGTGCGACTCGAGGGTCAGATGCAAAGCTAGACACACAATGCACATTCTTAGGGGCAGTCCTCTATCCAAGCCAACACAATGACTTATCTATATGCTTGGCGGTCCCCGAGTATCTCAGGATCGGTAGCGGTTAGTCCAGCATACCAATGACTCTTTTATCTGATGCTAATGGCAGCTGTGACTCATGGTTGCTTTGCACTATCATGGTAGCAGCCGGGACACATGCAGTTCAGCTCTCCACCAATAGCCATTGTCCGACCGCGTGCGAATGCATGGAACACTATCAAAACTCTCAGTATGCAGACGAGACGAACCATCTATAAACACTATCTGTTGCGGGGCAATCCGCCTTATCACTTGAACACATTCAGGCACAGTATGGTTCTCTCGAAGCATAGACGATAGTGAACATGTTCATGCACTCTAAGCAAGCGATCTGGATTCTCGTTAAGCAGACTTTGTTTCAAGACAGCTAGGTGAGTTCTCTTATTAGCATGCAAGGCAGGTTCTATCATTCTCTTAAGAAAACATTGCAAGCAAAAACTCAGGTTATTATTAAGGCGTGCAAGAATCAGAGAACGAAGTTCTGCCCACTCACCTTGATACATAACGCCGGCGCGGAGCGGGGCGTTACACTCGGGACTGGACTAGTCCTCTCAGAGGGAAACCAGTATACATCTCGGTGTTTGTGTTTGCTCTCTCTTTCTCTTACTTTATTATATTGCATATACACTGCTCGTTGTTTACTGCCTTCGCTCTGCTTAATTTTTAATTAGGTAGATTATTCCGCTGCACTCTATTCACCCCTCTAGAGTTGCCATATACGGTCCTTCATAATGAACCGTCCTACCTTGATCAGCGAGATGACTCGTTCGATGCAAAGGAATTCAGACTTGGACCTTCAAGTGGAGTTCAGACTTAGACTTTTTAGAGGCGCGCTCGGAGTCTCGCTCGGCCGATGCGATTCATCGCTAAGATGGGTGGCTCTGATGAACCTATCTCTACTTAGTTGCACACTTAAGAAAAGGAACAATACATTCTAGTTTCGAAGCGATAACCTTTGCATACTAATAAAAAGAGACAAAAGCACATAACTAAGGGAATAATTCCGTATTATCATTACATAGAACATGAAGATCTTACTTGCTATCTGCGTAATCTGGCTTATTGAGTTAAAATATAGTAGTTTCTTATATATGCCACAAAAGTAATTTTGAGTTCATATGTTGCATATAATGTAACACGGGATATAATATAAATCATATTGCATACATAGACGAGGTGTCACGCCCCAGTCCCAAAATGTCAGGAACTAGGCCACGTGTCACTGGCCAGCTGACACGTCACTAAGGGCTTAATCTATTTTGAATAGACCCATAGGGACGTGCTACGCTGTCCTAAGATACTACAAGAACAACACAGGAAAACTATCTCATCCACAACAAAATGTCAGAAAAGCAAGTACTGAATATATATAAAAACTGAGTCTGATACAGTACACAACTGGTGAGATTACAAGCCTACTACAAAAACTGATAATAGCGCAGAAAAATCAGATAGACTAAGCAGTGTCTATCTGATCAAAACATCTCCATCTCCAAGTGGCAGGCCTCTAGGGTCAAGAATTCTCTGAGGGTGTCTCCTCGAGCTCCTCCTCGGTAACACATCTAGCCTCCTGATCAGGGCCGTACACAGTGGGGTAGAAAGCCTCGTCTAGATCTGGCAGGAAACCAGGTCCTCAGTGGGACATAACAAGATACAGAAAATGATATGCCAAGTATGTAAATACTGAATAAAGAAAATAAATACAGGGTGCTAATCATTCTAAGTGAAATGCAAGTAAAGACCTTGTAGTACGCATGGGATTGTGTCGGCTAGACATATGCTGACGTAGTTCACCAATCGTGGGGACTGGCTAGTATATGTGTCATATCCCCCCTGACTCAAGGGAACTCTGCAATCGACCATCATGGTACGAAAGTATAAAACATTTATGGAGGGGGTATCCCATTCGTCTACTAGTTATCTTTCCCATCCCAATGAAACTAAATATCAAGTCATACTATTCCTGAATTACTCTAATCCGTGATGCGGGTCACACGTACTGGTAGCTAATCAACAACGCAGCTCGCATCCCAATATGCATTGCAACCATGTTGCGTGTTCCCGTGTTAGGGTCTAGGAGAATATTAGAATGCTCTCTCAGCAAAGGGTGAGTCTGTAAGACTAAGTTAAACATGCTTTTGTCAACGTATCAGTTGACTGTACCCAAGGCAGTCTCGGGTAATCATGGTATATGAAATTTAGGAACAAAGCAGATATCAATAATTGAATTTGAACATTAACTTGGCAAGGTATACTTGCCTACTCCTTGATAGTACTGAAAACCTGATCTCCCAGTCAGGGTTGAGGGTGCTTGTGACTGGGGGTCACTGGCTGTACTGAAGTTGGTTTCTGTTAAAATAGACAGGGTTCGTGAATATCAAAGTTGTGATATAAAGTATATATATATACTTATATCTACATATATAATATAGTTATATATATATATAGTATGTATATATATATATATAGATATATATAGCAGTATATATAGTATATACAGAACAGAAAAATGCAGGTATATATAGAATTTATAATAGTAGCAGGGTATATCCTCTGCCATATATAAATAATATTATGATATCAGGGTGTATCCACTGATGTATATATATATATAAATTAAAATGACAGGACAGAAAATAATTACATATATATCTAGGTAATATTACATAATGTATATAGATAATATATATATATATATAATGAATTTAAATGACAGTGCAAGGATTTAAATTATACATAAATATATGTAGGCTGTATTATCCAGCACAGTAATATATAATAATAATAAATTGAAATGACAGTACAAGAATTAAAATATATAATATATATTTAAGCTGTATTATCCAGCTGGATATAGATAATATATATATATATATATATATATATATATATATATATATATATATATATATATATATATATATATATAAACATATATAATAGGTGCAGGAAATTAAGTGCAGAAAATAAAATAAAAGAAAAAATGCATAGTATATATATATATACCATATAAATATAATAGTAATAATATAACATATATATACTATGTTATATATAAACATAATATTTATATAAATATATACATATAATTATATATATTACATATATATAATTATATAAGTAAAAAAAGAATTTAAAATGCATATATATAATTTACATATATAAATATATGTATAAAATATAGTTATATATATATATATATACATATATACAATTTACATATATAAATACATATGTATATAAAATATAGTTATATATATATATAATATATATACAGTATAATATACTGTAAATAATAGTATATAACATATATATATATAAATATACATATATACATATATACATATAAATATACATATATATATACATATATATACATATACATATATATATATACATATATATACATATACATATACATATACATATACAAATATATATATATTTACATATATATAGGGTTTAGGGTTATACCTACTGACAGGGGGGTCCCACGCGGTGTTGCAGGCGGGAGGACGGCGGCGGAGGCGGCCGGAGGTGGCCGGAGGAGCAACAGCAGTAGCAGTGACTGCTAGCAGCAACTGCAGCGGCAACAGTCTGCGAAGGTGGTAGCGGCGGCTGCGGCGGAGGGGACGACGGTGCAGGGTGGGGGAACGGCGGAGGGAGGAGTGGCAGTGAGGTTGGTGGTGGTGGCGGGGGTCTACGGTGGCTGTGGTGGCGGCTAGAGGCGTCGGGGGTGAGGGTGGCAGTAGCTAGGTTTAGGGGGTGGAGGCTGCTGCGGGGGCTAGGGCGGCCGGAGGAGGTGTCGTGGGGAGGTAGGGTGGTGGTGGTAGGTAGGGGAGGTCTGGGCGAGTCGAGTGGGGGTGGTGGTGGCGGTGCACGGTGGTCGGAGGCGGTGGAGGAGGTGGTTCGGGTGGTGGTGGCTGTGGGTAGCAGTGAGGGAGTGGGGTGTTTGCGGAGGCTGTGGCCGGCGGAGCAGGGCGGCGCTGGCGGTGGGGCTTGGCCGGAGGGGAGAGGGTGCCAAGGCGAAGGGTTGACCGGAGTTGGGCGGCCGGCGGTGGTCGGAGGGAGGAGTTGTGGGGATTTGAATGGGAGGGGTATGGGGTTTATATAGGGTTTGGGAATGAGTGGCAATTCTGTAAATATAGGGAAGTTTGAGGGTAATTTGGTAATTTGATATTTTATGATATTTTTACAGGATTTCTCTGGATTCTTATGGTGGGTCCCTCACACCTATGGTCTAGCCAATAGGATTAGGCCACCTAGCATGCAATTTTGCATAAAGACCCATAACTTTTCAATAATTGCATAAATGCATGAATTTGGTATTTTGCGTAATTTTGCAATTTACCTGATTTTAAATACTGATTTCCCGAAATTCTAAATTGTACAAAAATGGGGAAAAAGCTGGGGAAAGTGTTTTGGACAGTGGGGAGAATCTGGGCAGAGGCAGGGTCTGATTTCTTAGGTGATACGGGTCCTCGTATTTATTAATTAATAAATACTGCGCACGGTGTTCACTAATTATTTAGAGGCTATTAGGGTCATAATTTCTCTACGGTGTCAATACACTAATTGTAGTATATTCAGTCTAGAATATTATCGTATTTTTGTTTGGGCAAAACAGGTGCCTGCTGGTCCTCAAATCTCTAGGGGTACAGAGATGGGTAAAGAGCAGAAAATTAAATAGGAAATAAATACGTATGTTTGTAACGATATTTGTGCGACTAAAACGAAGCACCAAACGAGGTTTCTGGGAGTTGCTAAAAATACAGGAAAAATAGTCTAACAAGTCTAGGGCAGGTATGTGGAATTTGTTTAGGATTTAACAGTTAGTGGGATGTCCTAACTAATTGTGTAATGAACAGGTGCACAATCAATAGATTATATAATAAATAAAATTTTTAAAAAGTTGCTATAATTCTATTTAGTCTAAACTAATCCTAATTTACTGAAATCTGGTCGAGGGAGTTTACACGAGGAATACTATCAAGTAGTCGTTCCGAGTCAGGAGAAGAAAAGAAAAAAAAGTACTCAGGATATCCAGATCATCGAGGCAGTCTCTAATCAGGGAGCTGTGCAAAGAAAAATATCCGAGTGTAGTCCTCGACAAGATTGAACCGAGCTGTTGTCCTCGGATAAGAGAAACCGAGCAGGAAGTTCTCGCCTAGGATTGGAAGTGGTGGAGTAGTTGCATTGTCACGGACAACTGGTTGCGCACCAGGTAGAGAAAGAGTCTTCGACACGATTGCTGAGGCATCCGAATCGTGTCGGCCCGGGAGGACAATGTCAGTGTAGTCCTGGTAATACGCTAGCTGAAGTACTAGCGGACAAGTGCGAGACGTCCAACAAGGCTTGCTACCGACCTGGAAAGACAGTCGACTCGTCGAATGGTTCGGGACATCCAGTAAGGCTCACAACCGAGCTGGGAAGACAGTCGTTCCATCCCAGATTATGTCCAATATGGCTAACAGAGCCAGTGATTATCATATAGATAAGTCATGCATGCATAGCGGCGATCCACATTCAGAAGAGGAGTAACATGAAGGATTATAATGCACGACACTTTACACATTTAGAATGGATGCACGGTATATGACTTAGTTCAAGTAAAACATGTATGAGGCAGAGACACAATCTTAACACTTGAATTGCACATATGTTCTTTGTTACTTTGTAGATTATTGATCATATTGTTGCGTATGACATGGAAGGTCGAATGGTAAGAAATGGTAAGACGAACTCAGCTGATTTCGGTACAACACTCTTGATTAAGACATGGGTATTACTTTCATTATATTGCCATAAAACTGATCCTAAGAAAAAGACTAGAAAGACAACATAATCAGTCGGTGCATATAACTAATGAACATGCTTGTTTTATGGCGTGGACGAGAGGCCTCCCTACGAGTGCATTCAATGTACTGATATCCAACCAGATTGCATGCAGGGTGCAGGAAGAACTCGCACAGATTCAGAGATCGCTTAACGCATCGAGGTGCCGGACCGCACTTGGCGTCTTGGAGTGTGGCGCGCGGACCTGGAGCTCACATATATGAGACATAATGTATGAAAACATTATCATCCAGAGTGTTTGATTCAGTTGTAAGCCTAAGGGCATATTCATTGTAATAAGAGAGAGAGAGAGAGAGAGAGAGAGAGAGAGAGAGAGCATATGTGACTTATAATATTGGCCTAGCGCCACTTGTAATCTTTATTTCATATCAACAAAGAGCTTATTTTGGATTCAATACTTGTGTTTATTCTATGTTACAGCTATGATGACTCGGCGAACTAGTTATTAACGGCTGTTTCGGTATTTGCCTTGCGCGGACGCAACTCCGGGCTCGTGCGGCATCACGTCCTGATGGGAACGATTGTCCCGGGGGAGTGTTGGGGCGGTGATTCGCGTCCAGCGGGGGGCGATCGATCATGAGGAAGATCGGGGCGTGACACAAGCAACCAAAAAATTTGAGAGAAAGAGGGCCTCTCGTTCGGGATATAACCGAGAAAAGAGAGTAGCACCATTGAAAACCGACGAGGGCATATGATTAATAAGATAGCAAGCAGTAAGTACCGCATCCGACCAAAATCTTTTGGGAGTACGTGTTTGAAACATAAGAGCACACGTTGTTTCCAAGAGATAACGATTCTTGCATTCTGTCACACCATTCTTTTATGGTGTGTAAGGAAAGAAAGGTTGGTGGATGATGTCATTACGGGATAGATGATTATTGAACTCATGAGATAGATACTCACGACTATTGTCACTTCGAAAATATTTAATGGGAACACCAAATTGTGTTTTGATTTCTGCATAAAAATTGTACCAAATTTAAAATAATTCAGAGCAATTTTTTATCAGATACAAAAGTGACACGTGAGTAGTCATCAACAAATATAACAAAGTACTTGAAGCCCATCATTGATTCGACCGGACTAGGTCCCCATACATCATAATGTACCAACTCGAAAGGAGCGGATGCAATTTCATTAGGACTCACCGGATAGGTAATCCGGTGATGCTTAGCTAAATGACATGACTCACAATAAAAATTAAATGGAACATCTAAAGATGGGTACATTTTCTGGAGAGCTTGGATTGATGGATGACCTAACTGACAATGTAACTCAAAAGGATCGAGTTTCACGCCGGCACAAGCAAAAGAAGAAGGGACGTCAAACAGGTACAAGCCTATAGCCACATGCCCCTTACCAATAGTCTTTCCAGTCTTCAGGTCCTGAAAAACACAACCATCAGGAAAAAAATGTTACCGAGCAATGCAAGTCTCGAGTAATTTGACTAATCGAAAGCAAACTGAACAAGTTTTCAGGAGTATGTAATACTGACTTGAGTGACAGTCCGAAAGAAAGACGGGCACTTTCACGTCCACAGACAGTTAGTAAACTACCATTGGCAACAGTAATATCGGAAACACGATCCACCGATACATAGTTGCGTATCATACCTACGTCGTCAGTAATGTGAGTAGACGCACCAGAGTCAATCATCCACTGTTTCGACCACACCACACATGCTGCTGAGTACCCGGCTGTGAATCCAGATGTAGATGCTTCACCATGTCGTTGATCTTGGAAGTCAAAAAAAAAATCCATATATGACTTTTTAGTCATCTGGACAGATCGAACGCCATCATCAGGAGCATCTGCTGTAACATTGGCAGCATGCAATTTATGACAATGCCACTGGAAATGGCCATGCTGACCACAGTTGAAGCATGTGTGTGGTCTTCCTCCATTACGATCGTCATTGCCTCGTCCCCTATCACGAGCACCAGCATTTCGGCCACCACGTCGTCCACTACGACCACCGTAAAATCCAGCACGAGCAGCACCAAATACAGATCGATCAGCAGGAGCATCATCCATAGTGGTATCAACGACTTTTGCTGTCCGAAGAACACGATAGTGAGCCTCCATGAGAGACGGAACATCAGATCCAACAATGATCTGAGTGCGAGCAGAGTCCACATTAGGACGGAGAGATGCAAGATATGTCATGACATGAAGCTGCTCACGTTGAGCTCTTGCTTTATTAATATCAGTTGTCAGGGGTAAAACACGGTCGATCTCATCAGTCATAGACTTAAAGGCTCGGTAATGGTCCTTATTAGATTTGTCTTCCTGATTCGCTCGTTATACACCAATGACCGATTGTTCCATTGAATTCATCAACTGTGTAAACAGTTGACTATCATTTGTCTCTCATTGCTCAAATATAGGATCAATATCTGTTGTAGGGTTGTCAGTCAGATATTTGGACAACCGCATTCTCCGAAGTATCTTCTCGACCTTCTTCCGTCATGTCGAGTAGCCCTCTGGTCCGTCCAATCATCGATCGACAAGTCGAATCGAGAAAATTGTCATGGCAGTGCCCGTTTGTCCCGCCATTGTGTTTCCGACACAAGTGTCTATAGCACTGATATTCGCCTCAGTGCCTGTCATCCTTCAGTATTTCGGATTCGACTGTCGGTTTGATCTCTCAAATTTGATAATCACATCAACTCTGCCAATGCGTGGCCAACACCGGCACGTGCATAGGAAGCAAAGATTGAATGTGGATCATACACGTCAGGACATAGAGACAACCCAGATTACTCTCTGTTAGATCCTGATGTGAAGATCAAGTAAGAAAAGAAACAAAGGTTCACGCAAAACAAACACTTATCTGCTCTTTGTTAAATTTCTGAAGCCGATGAGAGTTAGAGCTTCCGGCAAACAAACTATTGTTTACCCTCTGAGAATCCCATTTTTTTTCTTCCAGATATTGAAAGTCGGAGCTTCCGGTAAACAAATTATTGTTTATCCTCAGAGAATCTCAACTCTTTTTTTAAGTGGAAAGACGGCTAGGGTTTGGGGTAGGTGGCGGCTGGGGTAGGGTTAGAGTTTATAGACATGCTTTTGGGTTTAGGAAGGACGACTAGGATTAGGGTTTGGAATATGTGACGGCTAGGGGAGAAGAGGGGGTGCGTGCAAGAGGGGGGTTCTGGAGGTAACGGGGTGTTCTGGAGCAACAGCAGCAATGACAGGAGCAGAAGCAATGGCGAGAGCAGCATCAGCAATAATGGCCGCAACAGCAGCAAAAAGAGGGGGGGGGGGGGGGGGGGGGGTCTGGAGGCAGGAACTAGGGTTAGAATTTTGTGAAGAGAGAGAGGGATGACTTTGATACTATGTAGAGGTGAATAATAGGATGCATATTATTGAAGAGTGGGTTACATATAAATATATATAGGAGAGGCTAACCCCTCTCACTATTGTTCTACGTGATGTGGGACTAAAGCCCAATACTACTAATACTCTTAACATATAATATGGTAGAAAAAAGTTGAAGCAGCCTGCTTTATGTGTAGTATAGTCTAATTGTGAGAATGTTGAACATGTTCAAATGCATCTCAAAGAGCTATGTATGCCAATGAGATTAATTGCGAAAGTAACATACTAAAAATCAAGGTGTGGATCAGGTCAATCGTTATAAATTTAAATTTGCAACATAATTAAATACCAAAAAGGAATTGGGCTAAAGTCTTCGAGAAATCTGAGTCCCTTGGTCCTTAAAAATGATAAAGGAGAGGAAATGTTTAATGTTGATAAAAAAGCCAAAATTTATTAGATATAATTTTAGACTCGTCTTCAGCTTGAGCTCTACTTCTCCTTCGAGAAAGGAAGCCCATGAAGTGGGGTGCCCGATCAAAGCTTCCCCTCTTAACACATGTCACGCTTCCATAAAATGTGGATAATAACGAAGTGTCGAACTTCAGAAAAAGAAAAAGAAAATAATAAACGAAAATAAAATGGCAGAATTTATAAGAGTTGCTCCTGCTGTAAACTAGAGAAAGAAAAGCTTAGGATAACATTAAGACAACTTTTTCATTTAACTTTTGGATCATAATGGACCAATCAAGTTTAGACAACTCACCAACTTTGGGGTTAGTCCCAACAAATGAGAAGTTGGATCTCATAATGCTCCGGAAATGCCAATACAAGTTAGGGCGGCTGCACAAAATTTTGATACATCGGCCACAAAAATTGTCAATAACGTCACTTGTTTTCTTGGCGAGATATTAGCTACAAATTAAAATTCTAGCTAGTTCTTCCCAGAACAATGCACTAAGAATGCCTCCTTACATCTGCACTATGGGTGGACTCACCTTTCAACCCACACCCCACTACAAGTGAACCTTTCACCCAAAAATCATAGAATAGCTTACAGAACCTGTAATCAACATCAACATGCATTGTCCTTTGGGTTTACTCTTTGACATGACATTGTTAGTTGAGAAAGAAGAATATTTTTGAATGAATCAAACTATCAGCACACCAGCTGCCGAAGATTGATTACCTTGTGAAACTCCCTCCAAACAAAGATACGGATCAAATAAGATGCATACATTCCACAGGGATATTATTTTCATGGTCTTCAAAGATGAACTAAAGGATATATGAAGCAAAACTTTCATGGTACTACAGCCTGAAATTTGATAACAGTCCACACTGAATCAAAAGTAGTTGCCAGCATAGAACTTCTTCAGGAAATCAGAACTTCCTTCATCCTTTTTGCCCAAGTCCTGCACGAGTCCTTCACGCCCAACAACATATTGGCCAATGATGTGGTGCCGCTGCTTTGCGTGATCTACAATATTCGTCAGTTCCTCCATCCCTTTGAAGAGAAGCATGTCAATTACCTGTGGATGAAAGTTGACTTAGAATAACATGCTGGAGAAGCCTTAAGCTCTTTGGTAGCACTTCACAGCCCAGGAATGTAGCAACAAGTGAAGCGACTTGCTTGGGCAAACATTATAACCACCTCTTATTATCTCAAGACTGATTCAGGGATGAAATATTATGAAAGTGGTAATATGTTCTTCTTAGTCTATTTATGTGGAGTTCAGGTTCTTAAAAAAATGAGATCATTTATACACATGCTAAACATAAAGTATTTCTACAAGTAAATATTATTTTCTAAATAGTTTCGAGGGTTAAAATGGTAGGCTCAGCAGCTAAATTACCAAACAACATAAAACAGTTTTCATTCAGCATTAAGAGAATGGCTCTTAGTCTGTTTAGACCACCCAGAGGCTCATTCAACATTCACTAGATGCTTAATTCTATCAAACCTCTCTTTTTGTTACTTGGAAGCATGAGCTGTACCCCTTTTTTGTGTTTCATGCAGCTAACATTAATCAGGATGTACCAAAAATACTTGTGAAAAATTTGCCCAACTTTCCTATACCCTAGGATTCAACCATATTGAAAGTCAGGTCTTATTTTCAGAATACGGATGACAAATTTTATATAATAGCCTAATCATAAGTATATTTAAATTAGTTTAGATCCATCTCATGCCAATTTTCCACTGCGAGTGATGCAAAGTTTTGACATTCAAGAATTTTGTAGGATAAGACTTTTTTTTTTCAAAATTAAGCAATTAGATGACAGGAATGCACAGTACCACTTCAAGGTTAAACCACTAATTTGATTGGATCAAAAGGTAGCATCCAGTGGGGAATGAATGCACTCAAACTCAACTATGATCATTATAGCTATGTGGATCAGAGACTTTAGGAGTCATCAGGGGACGATCTACAAGTATAAGTGCTGAGCCTCACGTGAATTCCGATCAGGACAAACAAATCTGTGCCAAATAAAGACATGGACAACATATTTTCATGCATATACACTTCAAGGCCATTGTGTCACTGTGTCCATAATGTGTCATTGTCTTCATACAACAAAGGAGAAAAGATGCTACAAGCATAAGTAAAATGGGCTGCTTCTTACAATGTGGCAGAATCCTATACTTGTATAGAATATTGGCTGACATGTCCAATTTATTGGGTGCATGTCAGTTCAATGCTAAATCGATATCAACATGCTATAAGCATGAGTTAGGCATATTCAGTCAAAATATCAGGTCTAGAAATGGCGCACATCTGAACCCCAAGACTGTCATAGTGTTTTCTTTTATGTCACCTTACCACTTGACTGTATAGCATGAAACATAATTCTAGTTCTACAATATATTGATTCAATTCTGTATTATTCAGTAGACAACTGACATGTTTCCTAATAATTAGACATTTTTCTCAATCTCAAGACACGTGTCATATAGGCGACACTAAGCACACCTAATTCCACCCATTATTCTAAGAAATCCTCATTTCATGCTCTTCTTGCTTCATCTATTTTTGCCTCCATCCTAATTTCCTCTAATATACTAATATAGTAAATGAAATCCCACCATCCAACAACTCTAATAAAAGTACTGCGGCTACTGCCAACATTCTGCTTTCCCAAAGTTTACTATATCGAAATAATTGTATCTTCCCAAACTCCACCCACTTTTGTTACTTTATGAAGATCACAGATTTTGTCATCGCCTTCCTTCAAATGAAAGGATGCATTTCATTATCACAATCCAGGAACTACAATATGTCCCTTGGCTTACTATAACATCCAAGTTCCCTGAGATATTAAGTGTCCCTGCCATTCCTTGAAGTAGTATTTCTTCATCCGTAGCTGGGACATCCATATCTTCAAGGTAATTTTCTAAAGTATGTTATCTTCTTTCCAGTTTAAGTACAATACTACTACAAGTCCAAACACTGCATCCCCATCTGGTAGAACACTGGTATAGTGTTAGGTTTAGGCAATAATCCATCCAAAGATAACATGAAAGCAAGGGATATTGCCTAAACCAAACACTAGAACAGTGTTCTACCAGATGGTTGATGCATGTTGTAGTGTTTGGTACACTAGTTCGCCTTTACCAGCAGTCTAGCAAAACATGGATATACCTTTTCCTTTTTTCAGCTAAAATGTCTAGACCTCCTTTTTTTTGTTTAGTTAAACTGTCTTTGTTTGGTGGGTGGGTGGGTGGGTGTTGGGGGGGGGGGGGGGGGGGGGAGGTGGATGGGGGTGAGGTGTTACAAAGGGCAAAGCATGAAAATGAAAATAATTTCCACTTTCTAGTTACTCCATTGCAGTTACCAAAGTGAATACAGCTTGGTTTAAGTAGAAAGTATTCTTATCTGCAAGCAGGAATAACTTGCTACTTTAAGTTGTTTTGTTACAAATGCCAGTTTAAAAATCTATTAAACCATTTAAACCAAATAGTATCTACAGATCTAGGTAAGCATAAGCTTCTTGTCAACATTCGTTTGAGATCAAAATTCATACTTATCGGTGGAAACATGTTTCATCAGTAATTATATTGCAGCATCAATCCTCACATCATTGGTACCGAAGGTTACTAATATTCTTCAGAGCGTTCATCCAAAACACCTCAAACTCCACATAGCTTGATCAGATCCATGAACAAATAGATCAGTTATTTGGGAAGTTTATACAGAATATGGGGCCTAATTAGGCATTGATCCAATTTTAAGAGTTTTGAGATAAATGGCTAATGATTTCATATAGAATTAGCTATCTTAGCCTAAATTTGACGTTAACTTCGTTGCAGCTCAACAGAATTCACAAAAAAAGGAATTCAATAACAACATGAAATGCAAATCAACAAACTGAATTTTTCAACAACTGTTTTAGATGTGCATTTTAAGAAGCATTTCTCAAGAAGTGCTTTCCTAAATTGGACATTTTTGTTAAGGTGTTTGATAAACATATGATGTAAAAGCATTTCAAGATTGTTTACTGTAAAGAAAAAAGCAATTTGCAAAATACTAGTCAATACCTTTTCTTTCACCATTCAAAATTTTAGCTTTTGTAGATTTTTAAGAAATACAGATTTATGAATAATAAGGGCGTCCCAATCAATTTAAAAAAAAACAGTCCAACCATTGATACGGTGAGCTCAATGCCCACCAGTTGGACCAGTTGAACCGTTCGGTTCGAAGATTACGATATATATATATATATATATATATATATATATATATATATATATATATGCACTCTTAAGCTCCCATGGTTGTAAGCTTCTGGGCACGATTGAGAAACCTGTCTGAAATCAAATTAGTATCTTCTTCATGAAAGCTTGGCTACATCCCACCTACGATTCTTGTTGGGGTATAGTGCACTCCTGCAGCATGCTTTATTCCTCATGGTGAAGAAAGAATCTAACTCCTTGGACCGTAGGAGGAGCAATCCTATGTCTAATTACCGAGCTCCGCTTGGATCGGCTTTAGGAGCGATTGGTTCCCCTTAGGTTTGTTGTCAAGCTTCTTTCCATACACAAATTGCATATTTTTACCCTTGATGGGAGGGACCAGCAACACCATCTTCAAACGTATGCTTCCAAGCTTCTGAAACCAGCTAATTGGGCATGTGTTGCGATGTACGCTTGCAAGGGAGGTGTAAATCCCGGCCTCCGAGCTCTTACAGGTGCACGGGTGACAAGTTGTCAAACCACAAAGCAAGAAGAGTAATATACTAGGCTTGAGCTTGACTCCCATGGTCCACCCGAGGTGAGACTAAAAGTTTGGGCTACCAAGCTGGAATCAGAAACAAATGCAAAAGTGACTTTTTCTGTCTTTTTTCGACGAGAAACATTAAAGTCGCTTGCAAAACGAACAAATACCCCCACATGATTCAACTTGTAAACTAGATAAAACATAGATAAAATTGTTGGTTTCGCACATAAAACTGTAGGTTTTGAAAATAACTTTGGTATTTTTCATTTGAGAAAAGACGAACAAAAAGTCACTTTTGCATTTGCGTGTGATTCCAACTCCAATTTCAGCTCATAAAGTTTAGTCGGACCGGCCTCATTAGTCATCGTGACTATGACCAATGTATTGTATAAATGTATGTAAGAACGAAGAAGAGATAACGTTGAATCACTAAGGAAGTGGGAATTCTGGAGATGGTGGTCAATCTTAACCATCGATTACACTCAAACGTCAGTTGAGATGTGTAATAAAGGGTTATGAAGTATGATACAAAGATGTTGTACTTGCTCAATTGGCAACGATATTAAGAATCAAATATCAAAAACTTGTTCTCCGACCTTTTATAATAGTTAAAAGTTGGTTTCGGACCTTCCCTATTTCCTTTGCTCCTTTAAATGTTGCAAGCTTATGAAGGTTTCAACAGTTTTGAATTGGTCAATTTTGTAGTAGTAGTTTTGGATCCTCCAATACTGATCCGTAACGGTCAAGATGAATCCATTTCAGCCAAATCTAAAACCTTAAACTTGGCCAAGATTCAACACGTATTGGCCTGGCATACCATCTCTAATATGGGTCCATTTGGAACTTGATGGGTCAAGGTTATATTAAGTGGAGTGAAGTTATACCTATTGGTACTTTGACATGTTGGATTCAAGTACTTGACAAACCAAAAATAGATTATTGACCAACTTTATAGTGCAAAATAATTATATGTTTCAGACATGATTGGCTACCAAAACCTCAAAGACAACTTCAAAACTCAAAAGATGTAAAAATTAAATCTCACTTTGGACCAAAAACTCACATTTTTTTAGTTACGCAAGTTCTGATCACATTCAAGTATTGGTTTGTCATGCATGCCCTTAAATAGACAACATTGGCCATAAGGCTCACCAATGACCAAGCTACACAAAATGTCATACGAGCTGTTAGCTCAATCTTTCTGTTGTAGCTTCACAAGATTTAGAGGCACATACCAGTCGAGCCAACTTCGTTCTGATATCCCTATCATAGCTCCCAAAAATGCAGAGGCATGTAGAACTCTGACACTAACGTGTTTCATGACCATCACATCTTGGAGCTTTGTGCATGCCTCTTATCCCTTATCACTCTTGGTTACAGGTTGGGGAAAGGCCTACAGATTGGAACTCCTTAGGATGGTTAGGTTAAAGGCATGATGCTCTGACTAGGATTCACCGTGTCCCACCATAAACCATGATATATGATATTCCTGGGCATCAAGAGTGACATTCCCCTCCACACCCCCACACCCCCCCCCCCCCCCCCCCCCCCCCACAAACCCCCCCGGCATAAAACCAAGAGTTTCCTATTAACCTATCACAAGGGATAGAAACCTAACATCAGAATGCTTAATTTCACCTATCAGTAAAGTTTTAGACCATTGCTCAGTCATTGATCCTCCATTTGAAATGAGCCATATCACGATGGAAAGGTTTGGAGAACATTCAAACACAAGCTTCAACCTTTTCAAAAAATTGGCAAAGGCAATTAAGCAAACTTCCATAATCAATTAGTCATCATGCAATAACTCTTGCAGTAAAGAACACAGGAGAATGTTTACCTATTTGAGCTTAAGCTTTTGCAGCCTCTCAACATAAAGAGGCTAATGAATGAGCTTGTGGTCAGAATCACTTCTTCCTTTGAAGACCCAAAATTGGCAAAAACTTTTTGGTAACTTATAGACCCCCTTGTCAAACTGGCACAACTTCCCTCTAGAAACTTTGTTGGGACATGCCTAGCAAAGACTTCTTTGTCGGTAAACTTTTATGGATGACAAATAAGAAGCGGACATGGTTGAGTTCCCCAAGGTCGATATCTTTTTTACTACCGAAATCAGGACGGTATAAGTTGTCAATCGGTCAGCTAAACGGAGAGAGACTGGATACATATACTTAGTCCCCCATTTCACCCTATAAAGGTTAGCGAATTATAAAGTGTCATGGGTCTTCTGGCTAGACCTCAAGATCCTCTAATAAGGGCTTCTAACAACACGCAACTTTCAGATCAATGATAGACAATATCATCACTATGGCTAGGTTCCACAGGGAACAAGTAAGGCAAGCAACAGTGAGGTGACCAATAGGAAAGTAAAGGATCACACGTGAAAGTGCATCGAAAGACGCTGGCTCCCAATAGTGAAATTTTTGTTGAAAATAATAGACGAATCCACCCAAACTCCTAATAGAGAACTAGGTGGAAAATACCAATTTTGATTCCATATCCGGTGGGAAAAAAGGCCCAAGACATCTTAATCGTCCGCTCTGCGTTATTCAGTCATAATAGCGGATCGCAATCGCTCCATCAGTCTCTTCCTTGGTAAGCGGACAGTGGAACCTGGAGCACTTGGGACTCATTGAAGGCAGCATATCTATTTTGTCCCTCCCGACCGAACCCCCACAAGGAAAAAATGATTTATATTTATATAAATAAGGGGGTAGGGTAAGGTCCCTAAGGCCAAGTCCATCAAAGCATATTTTTCAAATATCTCGAAACTCCAAGGGAAAGGCACCGGTTAAAAAAAGGGGCAGTTCGTGCGTCGAATGCTACAAGTGCGGCATAAAATAACTCCTGGACTTCAGCTTCCATTCCAATGCAAAACTCAAAATTCATTAGCAAATCGACGAAACATACAACGATTGACAGAACCACGAGTCAAGGGTCGTGCTTTTTGATAGAGTGTTTCTGAGTTCATATAACTTCACTCTCGTTGTGCATTCCTAATCAAACTAAGTAGTAGCTTTCTATCTCATACTACTGTATGGAGTTGTAAGGCATCGGTTTTTGTAACGGAACAGTCAAAATGGAGCTAGGAACGTAGCAGTGAATACAGTGAATGTGTTGCTAATAGGTCTGGTGTTAAGCAAATGTTCTGACAGTCTTAGCTAGTGGAAAGAGGGAAGGTGGGTGCTTGTTTGACACGATCCCTCCAGCTGGTCTTTGGTTGAACAAAGATGAATTTAGTAGGTTTTCGTCGATAAATATGTTATTATCTTTTTCCCAAATGTACAAATCTAGTTTAAAACTAACATCAAGATAGAATGATCCATGCATTCAAAGTATATCCAACTATTTATCCTCAATGTTAATTAAACTCTCTTTACGTTTAACACCCTTTTCTTACCAAAATTTAAAAACCTAATGCTCGTCCAAATGGAAATGTGAGGAGCATCCATTAAAGTAACCAATGCCATTCAAGCAACCAAAATCTACTTGCTAGATGGTTAAAGCGAGAGACACCAGCTATATTTTTTATGGTTAAAGCGTGTGTGTGTATATATATATATATATATATATATATATATATATATATATATATATATATATATATATACGCACACACACACGAAGAGAGAGGTGGGGCCCACTTGTCATACAGTGGCTATATCAAAACTTTGATACAGCCATCTATATCAAAGTTTGTTCCTGCATTGTGGTAGTTCATACCTTATTATTCCAACACTGGTATCAGATTAATTTCCCTCCTACTATATAATTTAGCTGTTTTCATTATTTTAGCATTTCATATTTATTTTAATCCGATCTTTCTAAAATTCCTAACTCTCGGCACATCGGATTTTTTTCCTAGCAACCAATTTCCCCGTTAAGTCCTATATATACGATGTTGATGTTGCACTGACACGAGTCCTAGAGCATTTTGGAGTGTCCGTATCATGTTCCAATGCGTGTCCAAGTCCAAAAGGTTCGCGTGCTTCCTAGGATGCTGTCAAGAAAACCGAACTCTCCTTGAGCTACCGACTGCTCCATCATATTTGGATAAAGTAAACAAATGTCACAAATATAATTTCCATAAATCTGACCGTTCTTCACCATCATCATAGTTGAATTAGGAGAAAAATGTTAGAATTTACCGGTGAATTTTGACAAATGGGAATTAGGGTTAGGGTTTGGGGGAACCTTGGGGTTGGAGATGTGGGCGTTGTTGCGGATCTCCTGGGAGATTGTGGAGCGGAGCTGGGAGATGGTGGCGACGTCGTGGAGGTTATAGATCTCCATCACCGACGGGAGGGCACGGCACGCCTCCTTGAAGAACTCGAAAGTCCTCCGACGAGCCTCCTCCATGCTCGCTGAGTTCGGCAGCACCCTCGCCGTTCCCCTCACCGAGCTCGCCATTACTCTTTTCTCTAACTTTCTTCCTCTTCTTGGGAAAAAAAAAACAGGAGGAGGAAATAGATGATTGGTGACTTTATATATATTTTTGGCTAAATTATAGCTTGATACCCTCAACTATTCAAAATATTCGACTTGATAACTTTGATATGTACTAATTTGATAACCTCAACTATATAACAATTTTTGTGTTAGTACTCAAAAATTTTTAAAAGACAAAACTATCCGTCCCTTTCCAATCCAAACTCTCCCATCCTTCTCTAGCAGCACCTCCCTCCCTCTCCGGCCGTCCTACCCCTCCGCAGTCGCGACCCCCTCTAGCGACACCCACCACCCCACACTTGCCCCAGCGCCCCCCTTGCCTGCGTCACCACCCTGCCACTTCACCCGTCCGCCACAGCGTCCGTCGTTACTGCTGCTGCTGCTGCTCGCCAATGTAACGACCCGCTTCGCGTCAATGCGGAGAGCCGATTCAAACGACACAAGTGTAACGACCCGACCCACGTAGCTCGACGAGAAGACTCGCTTGATGCAAAAGAAAGACTTGGCCCTTCACAAGTTCAGACTTAAACTTTTCAAAGGGGCGCTCTGAGTATCGCTCGATCGATGTGAATCATCGCTAAGGTGGGTGACTACGATGAACCTGTCTTTGCTTAGCCTGCACACTTAAAATTACAGACGATATATGTTAGTCGCTAGAAAAATTACCTTTGCATGTTAATAAAGAATACAACGCACATAGCTAAGAAAATAATTCCATCTTGTATTGCTTGTCTAGAACATGAAAAAGAGTAACTTGATAGTGATAGATTTACTTATGCGCTGCTCTACATGCCTCCACACGGTTTCAATCATCGCACTAACCCTTTAGACTTGCGCTAGTGTAAAGGCTTATGTTTCAAGTAGACTATTTGCATGTTCCTTGTATTGTGCTGCTTCACATATTTGCTATGCTCGTCACGTAGAACATGCCACGTTTCAATGCTTGTCTCGTAGATTAGTGCAACGGCCTGGAACACGACACGAGACATGATTCATCTAGTTTCGTCGAAAGACTATCGAATAGTCATTTCGTGCAAGCTTGAACCTGAAAGTATTCGGGACAGTTAGGTCTCCAAGGCAGTTCTCGAACTAGGGGACTACAACATGACAAGTTAAGCAAGATATGATCATAATAGCTCTGGAGAAAAACTCGTTCTGTATTGAATCTGACGGCTCGGGGAGTCGATATGTTTGTGAACAATCTTGATTTGAACCTGAATCTGACTTGAATCTGTACCTGACAAAAGATCTATAAGACTTGAGGATGCGCGCGACCACGGACAACTTGTGCACATAATAAATTTTCGAATCTAGTTCTGCGGATAGTCGTCGAGGCACCCGGACCGATTCTATCTAGACGGAACCTTCTGGTAGTCGTCTATTATGGGCGAAATGGGTGCAATGTCCACTGTATCTTGCTTGCATACCATCTTGCCTCGAGACTACATTGTCCATTATGGCGTCATGCTAGTGACCTTATGTCATATAGATTAAGTTTGGCTAGATTGCGGCAATTCGTGTGCGAGTCATTGCATTGAAACAAGTAATCTGTAACACATCTGAATAATCTGAGTAATTTGAACTACCTTAGTAACAAAGTAATCTGAGTATCACAAATATGTGTACATCGTTCACTTGAGTTAGAAAATACTCTTTTGGCACTTGTGTTTCCTTATGTGAGTCTTTGAGTCATTACACATATTATGCTTGTTTAACTTGGTTTATACTTGGGCAGGGAAGGACGAATGGTAAGTTGGTAAGTCTCGATGTGTTACTCTTATATCGTACGGCACACTGCCACACGAGTTAGGCTTATATCTTATGCCATGAAACTGATCTTAAGGCAAGACTAGAAAAAAACTTAATAGATGGTACACAGAATTAACTTAACGTGTTTGGATTTGTTGAGCAGGCGAGAAATATCCCCACCAGTGCATTCAATGTATCGATAACCCACCAGGTTGCTTGTAGGGTATTGGAGAACCTCGTTCGGTGCAGAGTGGCCTTCGTGCGTGCTAAGGCGTGAAGTTCGCTTTGGAGCCTTGGAGTGTTGTGTCCGGAGCTGAAGCACATATACACAGGACATAATGTTGGAACATCGCCTATGTTGTCATTCCACAGTTATAAGCCGCATGGCACATTTTATTGTTTTGAGAGAGAAAGAGATCTTGAGCGATTGTAATCTCGGTCTAGCGCTGCTTTTAACATTATATTCAATATCGATAAAGAGTTTTGATTTCATTCCATACTTATGTTTATTTCAATGCTTTCGCTATGTCGATCTTGTGAACTAGTTATCAAATGCATGTTCGGACCTGGCCTTGCGCGGGCGCAACTCAGGCTCGTGCGGCATCACACCCAAGCGAGGACGTTCCGACCCTGCCGGGCAGGGGGCTTGACAGCCAATACGCATGCGCTGTTCATGCCCGCCCGCCGCTACTGCTGTTCATTGCTACTGTTGTGCCTCCCCCCTCCTCTGGTTGCTAGCACCGGAGAGGTAGGAGGGGGGATGCCAGAAAGAGAGAGAGAGAGAGAAAGAGAGAGAGTAGGGAGGGACAATTTGGTCATCTTTTTTCAGGGTATCAAGTTATAATTTAGCCTTCTTTTTCTTAAGGATTTTTTTTGGTGCTGTTATTGACATTCTTAAGATGTCATCTTGCACTCCTCTTTAATTTTCTATCATTCCAAATTCAAAATCTACCTATGCATTAGATCTAACATTAGTTTGTGCATACATAGAGGAAAGAGTGCAGGATGACATTTTAGGAGTGCCAATAATATTATTGCATGGGCATATTTAAAATTTTAATGATAGAAAATTAAACATTAGTGCATGATGATATTTTAGGAGTGTCAATAACGATATTTTTTTTTACTTTAGTTTGAAAAAAAGTTGTTGCGACATAAGAATGCCAAGGTTTTATTAAAAAGTTCTTCTCCGGTGTAAATGTTAAATAAATTATGAAGATGACATGGCATGACATGGCAAATAAGTTGTTGCCACATAAGAATGCCAAGGTTTTATTTAAAAAGTTCTTCTCCAGTGCAAATGTTAAATAAATTATGAAGATGACATGGCATGACATGGCAAATACATTGTGAAGTTGGTTGTCTAGTTCTAAACAATGCACTTGACAATGATCTTACCTCCACATCATCAATTATGAATAAAAATATTTATAAAAAATGAAGAAGACGAGAAGTTGTATTGGTAGTTAAATTTTTTTTTGTCTTATTAATACTTTTGCATTGGAGAAGACTTTTCTATCTCATTATTTTTTGTGAATATAATCTTGCTACCTGTGAAAGGCATTGTCTTATATCGCATGCCACCTAAGAATCACAACACATAACAAGGCAATAGGGTTGGAGATGCTCTAATATAAAGAGTCCATTTTTGTTCACCCACCAAAACTATGGTGGATGTTCACCCTTCCACTAAAGGGTTGCCATTTGTCAAACCATTAGTCAAAACCAGTATGTATATTCACCAAACCACTCCCAAAGTGGTTTTAGTTTGTATGAAAATAACACGTGGCAACCTTTGAGTGGAAGGTTGAATGAACATTCATCCTAGTTTTGGTGGATGAACAAAAATAAACTCATAATATAAATCCCTCTTTTCTCAGGTACGTGAAGTCAAACGTCTTAACCGATCAACAAGACTCGACTCACGACATATCACATTTTTATAGGTTAATTGATAACCTAAATCTCAAAGTTGGGGTTTAACTACATCTAATAAATTTCTAGAGAACATAACATAAGACAAAGTCATTTTAAGAGTGAGACAGTTAATAACCTTCGAGCACACATTTGAACCCCCTCCTTCCATTTTTGTACTACTAGGGTTCCAATCTAGATCTGATTCATGCGAAGTACGAATTCTGGGTTCTCAAAGCATGAAACATGGCTTCGCCAAGTGTGATGGGTTCGTGAAGTGCAAAATATAACTTCTCGATAATCTCTGAAACTTCTAGATTAGGGTTTAGAGAGAGAGAGAGAGGGCAAATGCATGAGATTTGATCCATGGTTGATGGAAAGTAGGAAAAAAAAGTAAGCACGTGCTTCTCAAGTGACCATATAAGATAATAAATATTTTTAATTCTTTGAAAGTTGTAGAATATAAATGGATATAAGGTCGTATTTGACAATCAAACAAGCTTTGACTTCACGTCCATAAAAAAGTGGGATTTAAATCTAACAAATGACTTGTTATAAGGGTTTTGGCAAATTAATATTATTAAGTGGGACGAAAGTGAAAAAAATACGTTTCTCAATCAGTGTATTTTTGTGGCACTTACGAACATTCAAACTACACAAGCATTTCGCACATGCGATGAATGTATTTTTGTGACACATGCAACATGGTGATCGGAGTCGGTACCCTACGGGGTAACCCGATACAAGATAGTACGAATACTCGTATAGGCAGGCAAGACAATTCAAGATGGTGTGTAAATATATTATGGAACGGTACCCTCACGAGGTAAGTACATGAATGAGGTCGAAGGAATACATGTAGATGCGACGTGTGTGAGTGTGTGCGCTCGAGCTCGCGCGCGCGCGCGCGTGTGTGTGTGTGTGTACACACACAGAGATAAGGCAATATGATGATCGGGGTCGGTACGCTACTTGGTAACCAGATACAAGATAGTAGGGATACCGGGATAGTTAGGCAGGGTACCTCAAGGTGGTATGGAAATATATCATGGTACGGTACCCTACCGGGATAGTTAGGCAGGGTGATAAGTACATGAGTGAGGTCGAAGGAATGCAGGGAGTGATTCACAAGGTTTGACCGCATCAAACAACTCTTGGCTTCTTAATTTCAGACAAAGGATTTAGGTCCTCTTCGTTCCTTCTTTTTTTTCTTTTTTTTCTTTTTTTTTTGGGGGGGGGGGAGGGGAAGGGAGGAGGAGATCATGGGTTGCATGATCAGAGGATGACACCTATATCTCTTAATGGAAGTATATGATATGCCCTAGCAGCTAATCTGAAAGGCGTTTCATATTGTTCCATTATATATCACTACTTGTTACAATTATATTAGTTATTAACAATTATTTATTAATAAAGGTATTATTGTATCCATCATCATGGACATGTCTTAGTAACACTAATAATGTGATGAAGTTCCATGACATAGGCTAACGAGTCGAGAAGTGTGATTGAATCACAAGTATGATATTCTAGCTTTAAATATTATGCTTTAAATGTTCCTAGTCATAGGTCCACTAAGAAGAACATTGGTAGGATACAAAAAGACTATCACTTTCTAGACTAAGGTTGACTGTTGTCGTAAGCCACTGAGTGTAGATTTAGTAGCGCTAGAAGAGTGGGGTACTCGGTACTCGTTGGTTGACCGAGTATGCTAAACATGACCACCAATCAAAATTTTGAATGGATTAGTATGTGCCACGCTTCGATCCCGGAGGACCAAAAATACATCACTATACGTGATGTCGTACACACTTAAGTTGCACTTGTACAAGACATGAACGTGCATAACGAATAGACTACATGAAAAATAAGGTTTTGATGCAACAAAATTTTAAGCAGGGCATCGAATGACAACATATATAATGCAAAATAACTTCTATAATTGATAACTTGCAACGGGAATATAAAAATGCTATTAATAGCCAACTGGCAATAAGGGAATAAATCATGACAAAATATTTGGGAGATCTTTTTTTGGAAAATTTATTGTACACTTAGACTTAGTTAGTTGGAAATCTATCATCAAAATCATCAAAATCAAAGTCAAATATCTGATAATGAGATATAACTAGCCAAATATTTAGGATTTATTTTTTGGTAAGAATTTTTCTTTAAGAAGAGATTACTCCTATATTCGATAATATAAAAATATGGTAGGGTCCAAAAACAAATCTCATACGAAATATTTTGATCTTCTCACCGAGTTAGGTGGAGTCATGGTCCCTATGTATCTACCTTTCCCTCCACATACAAGCTCAATATTCATTCAAAGCCACCATAAAAAATCTAAACTCATTTCTTCTATGCCTCACCCATCTCCTCAAATACTTCAATGTCCATGCAAGACCGTTCCTCAATGACCCACGATTATGGTCGTGTCACCTCTCGGGTCAGAGTCTTATTGCAATGCCTTATCGAGGTTATCCTATGTGCCACTTTCGGCGCTTCCGTAGCGTCCGATAGTCTGTCGAGGCTTCGTCGAATTATCGACTGTTCGACCCAACTTTGATTGTGAAAAGAAATTCTAGTCCCAAGATCTCATGCCCCAATCTCCCGCAAGTTCGATTATTCCTGCTGGATGTGATATAACCATGCCAACGCTCTTGTGGGATAATCGTTCTCATCGGGACGTGATGCAGTACGAGCCTGGAGTTGAGCACGCACAAGGAAAAAATAATAAATGTTTTGGTTATCATCGAAACGAACAAGTTGCAGCGGAAGAAAGTAATGTTACCAACAAGAACAAAATAGAGTATACGAAGCGAATCTCTCAAATGGTCCAAATAAAGATGCCACGAAGGCTTACAACACTCTTGTCACGACCTGCACCCGGTGTAGGGGCACGAGCACATAGGTGCGTCTAGCCTACGCTGCAGCATCGGCGATAGAACTATGTCTAGGTCAATAATACTATCTAAACTTCACACACACACACACACACACACACACACATACTATATATATATATATATATATATATAAGGTGCATGTTATGCCATCTCAACTCCAATGGAGGAACAATATAATATATGATAAATGATAATCAATACTCAATCATAATATAAAGCTAGAGGAGGATATGGCACGATATAGAATAGAAGAAAAGGAATACAAGTCACAATACAATCTCAAGTCCAAGTCCAACATCTAATCTCAATCATAATATTCTCGAATAATAGTACATGTCATAAAGTCTAGCTAAGATCATATACAATATCATAAATGAATAATCTAAGCCTCTCCAGCTGGTGGTACTATCTCAAGAGGCTCTACGGGTGCAGGCTTAACTGTCTCGCCATCCTGTGGCCCGTAGTGCATAGGACACCAGTCCTCTAATGAGTCATCTAAAAAATATATCCAGTCAGGATGGAGTGAAGTACAACCCTAATAACAGTTCCAATAATTGACAAAAACTATGAAACAACAATAGTAATAAAAAATAAATTATGAAAGTAACTGACTAGATAATATCACAGAAAGAGAATCATGGTAAGAAATGAAAATAAACTGAGAACAATATGGTATAGAACATCACTGTAATAAACTGGAAATAAAGAAATAAAATAATAGCTTGTGCCTTGAAATATTCTCAAAATATGTGATCGACTTGGGCCTAACACGGGCTATATATAAAAAGGGTAGCTAGCATGACCACACGTGAGTTGCATGATCTGCTAGCCATCACGGGCTATACTAAATACGGGCTATATAAGGTATGATCACATATCAACTAATATCTCTCGATCTCCCGACTAGTACACGGATCCATATCACGACACATTGTAACACGTATATCATAATGCACGGTCTATAATATCATGCACTATAATCACGGTCTATAGAATCACGAAGATATCACGGTAATCACTGAGTAATCACGAAGCACGACACGGCGATCACTGAGTAATTACTACAATAACATCTCATGACAAGGATCTATGTATACCAATCCGTGTAACCATCGTATCAGGAATCAAATATCTTAATAATAAATACATAAAATATAGAGACTGTCAAATAAGAAAACTATCAGAGAATGTACTCGCCTCTGGTCCTGAGCAAAAGATGTAACTCGATGTCCGAGCTGGTGTCACACACACCTATATATGAATGACATGTCAATTGGGTAAAAATAATGATAAATGAGCTATAAATGCACTAAATATAATTTTCTAGATCAATACTAGATTACACTAGTAAAACTAGGTCATACTAGGTCATACTAGGTCAAAGGCTGACTTTTAGGGTCAAACTAGTCAATATTAGTCAACACTAGGTTATATCTATGTTTCTAAACCAATACTAGTTAATCTAGTCAATACCCTGGGTATTAGCTATACTAGCCAATAACACTGGGTTACCACCTATACTAGTTAATAATTATTAGTATATCTATTTTAGTAATAACTTAGCTATATACATACTACCCCCATAGCATATAATCACATTACCTAGCTCATCCTAACTTGGTACCCTCCATGATACCCTTCTAATACATGAACATAGCATTAGGCATGTTAGCTCACTTTGTATTAGATATGATACTCTCCTTCAACTGACATACACACTCATGCACACACTTATGTCTCACTAATACTCATTTTACCAAGTTGCCCCATATTGTTATGCCTGCAACTAAGATACTGTCCTTCAATGCTGATACCTCCCACACTTAACTAATCTATGCCACAGTACTTCACTGAGAATTCTTACCCACACACACCTATCCATGTTCCCAGATTCAGTGTTATACTTGTGCACTCATGTGCACAGGCCACTCTTCACTTATATTGCTATTGCTAAATTCCCTGCCAGGTCTTGGAATATACCTGCATCTTCCCCTTCTTAATGTTGCTCAAGGCAGTAGGTACTAGTGTTGTTCTCTTCTCACAAATCTTAGTTCCTTCTAACATATACCTATTACTTTGGTATCTCCTACTCACCCAAGATATCTTTTGGATAATAGTACTCAGCCAACCAAGCCTAATACTTCATCATAATACTAACTCAAGTATTCCTGATACTCATGGCATATTTTCCCCTTTTTATCTCTCCTCATCCTACTAGCACATACTCATCATGATGCTCAAGTGCAACGTTGATACACCAGCACACACAAAAACCCCTAAACCCCACTGATACTCCAATGCTTTCCCCCTTACTAAACACAGCAACAACACCATGGTGTATCTGCCCATGGAAGCACAGCAGTACACATTGTGCTATGTTGCTGTTGCTCGAAACACAACATAACCCCAAATTTGTGCAGCCCCAACTGCACATATCCACTTCTCTCCATCCATTCTACAGCACACACCCACACAATATCCTAACTAACACTTTCAAGTCTTCTCTATTCCTGATACACACTAACACTGGTCATCAAGTATCAGACAACAACCTCTTGGATGACCCCACATCACTTGTGAGCAAACTTTTTCCTCTACAACACCAAAGTCTGCACATCCAACTAAACATCACTTAATCTATACACAGCCCAATTACCTTACCAATCTCTACAGAATTCCCAAACTGAGAATAGACACATACTTATACAACATATATATATATATATATATATATATATATATATATATATATATATATATATATATATATATATATATATATGAGCTCCATATCATACCATATCACGATACGGCCTACTCGTGTCTAATTATAAAAACGTAGCTTGTATCCCAACCCCGATCTAAGTCCAAATAGCATAAATTAGTCTCATGACACACAGTTGATGTGTCAATCTCGTAATTTCTACAAAATAGACATAAATCACCATGTAGAAATCATAATACCCAATAATCTAGCCTAAAACTTCTTCCTATAGGTAGCCATATGCCATTGGAGTGTTCCTAAGAGTCAAATGCATGATTTGAAAGCTAAAAGAAAGGTAAATTCAGAATTTACCAATTATGAGATGGATTTTTAATGAAATATATAATGGACACTATCCGGACACGATCTCCTTGCCACAAGCTCCTTCTCTAAGTGCTCCTTGCAACTCCAAGTTTTAATGCTCCTTGAGTGGTAAAAATGAGAGAGAATGTGAGTAAATTGAGAAGAATTGATGGAGTGATGAGATAAATTGGAGATCTAGAGAATTTGAGGATCTAGAAATGAGTGCAAATGAAGAGGAGAGAGAGAGAGAGAGAGAGAGAGAGAGAGAGAGAGAGAGAGGCATTTATGTGGTCAGCCCCATTCTCCTATTCTCCAAGCAACTAGCAAATGCCTAGTATGCCCCTACTTATTAGTTATGGAGAGGATTAGGGAAGGACTAAATTGGAAGCTTCTAATCTAATATGAATTAGTCTAATCCTCCTAATTAGTTAGCGAAAATAGGTCTAATTAGCCTAGTCCATATTGGGCTCATAATTTGTCATGACAAGTCTAATTGGGTCATCATTGTCAAGTCTAATAATAGGCTAGCCCACTAACTAATACATAAATAGCACAACCAAAAATATTAATTATTAGCATAATATAAATAAATATTAATCTCTAAAAATAATTATATACAAATTGACTAAATTACCCTCATTTGGAAAAGTAAGGGTGACAAGTCTATCATCCTTAGAAAAATTATGTCCTCAAAATTTAATGAAGGAACTAACTATAACAAGCAATCACAGCAAGCAAGAAAGAATTATACCTCATGGCTCAAACAGATAAAGGTATCGCTCGCACATCTCGGCTTCCCTCTCCCAGGTAGACTCTTCCAGAGTGTGATGCCTCCACGCGATGCATACCAAGGGAATCGTCTGGTTCTGTAGCACCTTCTCCTGCAATCCAGAATCTCCACTGGTTGTTCTGGATAACTGAGAGACGGACCCACCTGGATCTCCGAGTGATCCAATACATGGCTAGGATCTGCTACGTACCGTCTCAGCTATGACACGTGGAACACGTTATACACTTCCTCTAGTGCAGGCGGCAAGTCTAGTTTGTAGGCCACTGCACCGACCCTCTCAAGAATACTGAAGGGTCCGATGTACCGTGGACTAAGCTTCCCGCCTCCACCAAAGCGAATCGTGCCCCATGTCGAAGAAATTTGCAAGAATACCAGATTGCCAACCTAACACAAAATATAGCATTAGCATTCCAACCAAAATAAAGCAATCACAAGCAATACAAACAAAAATCTATACCTTAAACTCTAATGGTCTCCAGTGGCTATTGGCCCAAGGCCGCTGTCTGTCCTGCGCTACCCACAATATATTCCTGATAAGCTTCACCTTCTCAGCTGCATCCACGACCATTTCCGGTCCCAATAAGTCTCTCTCACCAACATTATCCCATGATAGCGGAGTGTGGCATCTTCGTCTATACAACGCCTCAAATGATGACATCTCGATACTAGTCTGGTAGTTGTTGTTATAAGCAAACTCTGCCAAGTGAAGATGATCCTTCCAAGAGCCTCTAAAATCTAAAACACATATGCAAAGTATATCCTCGAGAGTCTGAATAGTTCTCTCCGACTGCCCGTCTGTCTGGGGGTGATATGCGGTACTAAACTTGAGCTGGGTACACAAGCTAGCCTGCAAACTCCTCCATAAGTGGGATGTGAAGCGACTATCCCGATTCGAGATGATGCTTATAGGAAATCCATGCAATCTGACTATCTATCGTACATACATCTCTGCGAGCTTCTTCGTAGATGTACCCACTTTAAATGGCAAGAAGTGAGCCAATTTGGTTAACTTGTCTATGATGACCCAAATTACGTCTTTACCTCTTAGAGAACTCGAAAGCCCCGATACAAAGTCCATCGTCACATGCTCCCACTTTCACTCTGGAATGGGTAAAGGCTAAAGCAATCTACCTGGCCTTTGTCTCTCCGTCTTTACCTGTTGTCATACCAGACATCTGGATACGAAGCTTGCCACCTCCCGCTTCATACCATATCGCCAAATATGCTCTCTCATATATCTATACATCTTTTTGGCACCCAAATGCATAGATTACTGAGATCAATGCGCCTCTTGAAGAACCTTCTCGCACAATGCTCCATGGTACACATAATCTGGTACCGTACTGTCACGCCCCAGTCCCAAAAATACGTAGGACTAGGACACGTAAGCATGCCAGCCGCTTGGATATGGCAACTCCAATATATGGAAACCAAATCCATACGTACGCTGTAATATGAATATAAAATCCATAAGTGGTATAAACATATGTCACAAGTCACAGGGTATAATCTAAATCTCATCCACAGAAAATCAATATAAATGAATAACCAGCATCTATATAACTAGATCTCCATAAAAGTATCTAAGGACGATAGTTGGATGGAAACAAATCCACTACCAACTCGAATATAAGAACAAATAAGATATAAGTACATCACAACAACACCATATAGGAATACCAGCTAACAATCATGGGCTCGAAGAGAGGACATCCACGAAACATATATATCCATCCAATCTGCGCTCCTGCAAATACTCAAGAACAGATACACCTGGCAGAGGACCAGGTCCTCAGAGGAACGTAACAAGATACAGAAAATACGAGCCAATTTGAATACAGTAAACATGCATATAATTTAAAAATAAATAAGTACGCTGTACAAGACCATCTATATGAATGCAAATGAGGACAACTTTTTGACGTATGGGCAAGGGTAGGCTACTCGATCTAATCCTCACAACTCATACGCTCGTCAGTTGACATCATCAGCCGACATACCTCTGGGGTAGCGACCCTCGGACTCCATCAATCGACATACCTCTCGGGTAGCGACCATCGGACACGACCCACCATAGTGCGTGCTAGTGACTACGGTGTTACCAGAGTGGTTAAAAGCCCATACGCCTAATAATTGTCCTCTATGATACTAAGTGTCAAGTGTGTGTCAACATATCTAATATATAGTAATGACTGAAAGGAACTACACATGCAATAAATAAATAGAACTGAAATAAATATACATAATTATACTAAGCATGCAAAATACTGTAAGCAATTTGGCAAGGTATCTTGCCTGGCAAGAAAGCTGCAAAAATGTAATGTCCCGATGTCAACTCCAAGAGTCAGAAGCTACGGCCACAGAATGAACGTCTCCGGATGCTAAAATAAATATCACCAACTTTCCCAGAATAAGCAAAATAGCTAAAAAGTACTTCCCTTTTGTCCAATTTGGACACAGGGGCAAAACGGTAATTTCAGATAAAAGTGGGATCCATGGGTGGCCCACTTTGTATTGAAAAGTGTGCCAAGGGTAACAGTCTCTAAATGGGACAAATTATAGGTCAAACAACTCTAGATGTCAATACGAACCCAACGGTATGTCCAAATGTGGATTCTGATGGGCCGGACACAATTTTGTCCAAAAAGTCAACTATGGGGCCCACCAATTGACGATTTGGTCAACCGTCTCAGAATTGCGTGAAAATTGGGTCACAGGACCAGTGCGTTACCACGAGTCCATTGGTGCAAGTTTCATCGCAATCTGACAAGCATGCACAAAATACATATGAGTTCCACAAAAGTTGTGACACGGGGTGTGTCCGCGGATACGACCTGATTCCGGCACGCACACGCGTCCGAATCAGTTTCACAAATTTTTACGTGTCCGGTTATGCTGTATGCACCGTTCGGTACACTTGGTACACGGTGGGGCGGTCCCGTTTGGCGGGGCGCGCTTCGTTTTCCAACTTTTGGAAATCTGGAAAAAGTGGGTTCGCGAGATTTTGTGACGAATTTAATTCTGTCCACAACAGCTAATAATCTAGGATTATTTAACAGAAAATAAACTAGGTCAAGTGTTCTACACATATAAAAAAGAATCACTGAATTCGGATCTCTGTGGTGGGAGATACGAACTCGACAACATGGGTGGTCACCGCAGTTTTCTGCGATTCCAGAATTCGGTCTGCTCGTGCCAACTTGGGCGCTATTTTCGCCTATGGGTACACGTTGTTCGAGGTCTGCTATTATACAAATATGGAAGAGGGTTAAGGGGTGAGCATACCAGTGAAGACGGAACGGTGTTTGGTTGAGCGAGTCGACGAAAAACAACTCCGGAGCGAAGGTACCTCGTGTGGGAATCTGCAGTATGCGAGGTCGGGGTCGTCGGGATGGTTTGGACGGCCTGGTGGGGTTCTCTGGCTGTGGTGGCGGCTCTAGATGAGAAGATGAGGGTCTGGATGATTATGTTAGGGTTTTAGAGGAATAAATAAATAAATAAATAAATATATATATATATATATATATATATATATATATATATATATATATATATATATATATATGAAAGGGAGAAGGGGCGGGTCTTGTTTGCATCCGTGGGCTAAGGCTTGCTGTGAGTATATTTGCTTCACTAGCAAATACCCGCTGGTGGTTTCACTATGGTAGCTGTGAACAATTTGCTTTGAAAGGTGGCTGTTATTGCTAAGTTTAGTTGGTTGGAGTAGTTTGCTTAAGTTGCTTGGAAAGTTAGTAATGGTTAGTTATTAATAATATAGTAATAGTTGTTAAGTTATTGATTAATATTCTTTTCTTTTCTTTTCTTTTCTTTTCCATTAATATATATATATATATATGTATATATATATATATACTAATGGAAAAATTCCAAAATTATATTAATGCACACTATTAAGCAAGCAACTGCTCAAGGGGTCTCCTACATGAAATAAATTCTGAAAAATTCCTAATGGTCCTATAAATCCTCTAAGTGCACCAACACCTAAAATAAAAATTATTAAAAATCTATTTCTCCCAATTAGCACATAATTATTATAACTAAATTATTAATTAATAAAAAAAATAATAAATATGTTTTTTTTTTTGAAATAGGGGTTTTACATTCTACCAAACTTATAAAAATTTTGTCCTCGAAATTAAAACTAAGTCGTGGTAGAAAGTCAAGGGCGGTATAAGATTTGCATTGTTTAAAATGCAAGGCTAAGTTTAAAGGGGGTGGGCGGTGTTGCGCGTTGCACATCCCAAAAAAAATTATGGAAAAATCCACATGAGCGAAAAATAGGTTTTTTTATGTTCATGTCCAACGGTGTGGACACCTAATGCTCTTTTGCATAAAAGTACCCAAAAATTGGAAAATTGCACAAAGATGAGAATTGGATGATAGGCACGTCTAGGATAAGGGTGTAAAATTTGTAGGAAGGCAGTGTCTAGTGAAGTGCTCCAATTATCGGAGCACGATAAGGTGCGCTAAGTGATACAATATTTCAAAATTAAATAAAAATATCGTGTTCTATTTCTACTGGATTCAATCTAGCCTTAGACTCACTATCTAAGCCAAGTAGGTCTAATTTTGGGTGGGGGGTTCACAATCTACCGAACTTAAAATTTATCCATCTATCACCTAAGGCTATACATCTAGGAAAACTATTCCTCAAATTATTTAATCATATTATTCAATCCTCAAAGTTTTAACACCAAACATATCACCTATGATATGCCCTTAATCAATTATAAAAGAAGGTCATTAAGTCATGTGATTAGCCTTATGGGGTATATCTAATACTTATCAGTGTGTCTACTTATACCAGCACGAGGTTTCGTCTTTCCGAAATAAGGGAAGACGGAGAGCAATAATAAAAAACTCAAGGTGAAGGTGATAGAATACAAGTACGAGGTTCAAAGAGATTTAAGGAATTCGAAAAGAGAGTTGTCAGGACAGTTGTGGATTGAATTCCTATTTTTGGTAATTTCCTATTTACATGCTCGTATCAGTACAGTTATGTAACCGATACGATGTGTCAGACATATCTAGGGGCAAGTATATCTGTCTACTACCATATATCTCAATCCACATAAAGTAGTCATGCGAAGGGCGAACCAAGCGCACTAAGGTTAGCTAGACCTTAATACACCGATTCTGATTAGGCAATTGTATCATTGTGTGCACCCAATAATACATATGCCATGAGCAAGCTCGATAAAAGAATAAGCTTGCAAAAACTAGGCTATAATAGCAACATAAGTCAAGGTAGTACAACAAACATAAATATGCTGGATTATGATGAAAGAAGGTACATAACAATTCAAGTTCACAAAAGATAAGACTCCATAATCTCTACATTTGTCATACTAATTCCTTGTCTAAGTCGATAGTCGACAAAGTGGGGGTATAGCCTCTAAGTTCTACAGTCTGATAAAACATTATCTTCTTATGCTAGCACACAGTTAATGTCATTCAGCTACACTTCAATAATAGGGCAAAAGACTATGTGATACTATGTTGTGAGGTATACTACCCAACTTATAACAATAAACTAGTACTATAATTGTCTTAAGGATACCATAGAAACTCTTGTTAAGGTTTACGAGAAGGGGTCTTGGTACTTATTAGGGTATCCTCTATACTAGGGTCAAATATTATGGTAAAACTTCTAACTAACTCTAGTAGCATCTATACTACTCTCAAGTCTTCATAATACATCAAGGGGTAATGATAAACCAATCTATAGATAAGGAATTCTACGGTTCACTAATTATTCTAAACTTAGTGGGGTGTCTATATTCTCGTTGTATTCTTAATAGGTGTGCTACCATAATCATCATCCTAATAACAGGGGTTCCTATATTCTAGCAGAAGGTTATACTCAAAGAACTATTAGGGAAGTACAGGAATCAAGCATGATGCAATTATTCAAATAGAATAGATAGGAGGAAGATGAATCATAGTCAATTGTGGATGAGATCCTATACTCTATTCTTAGGTACAGGCTTGTTCGGTACAGTAACGTAACCGAGACAATATGCTCTTGACCTGCATGGGCCACCATATGTACCGTAATGGTCAATCCTCCGTAATAGTAAAATTATCTGCTAATCCTATCTGAACCTGTGCTCTGATACTCCTCAGAGACTCATCCTCGTACTGTACATCCCTGATCCGGTCCATCAACTCCGATTCTACCTGTAGACCCCACATCTGTGTCGCGACTCCATGAACTAACACCTTAATACCCAAGCTATCAAGATTGGCCAATAAATACATGTCCCTTGTCAAGTACATAGCCATCGAATACCTGCTCATGGCATCAGCAACTACGTTGGTCTTCCCTGGATGGTACTGCAATGATATGTCAAAGTCCTTCATCAACTCCAACTACCGTCTCTGCCTCATGTTTAGCTCCTTCTGTATAAACACATACTTCCAGCTCTTATGGTCTGTGAAGATCTCTACTCGCTCTCCATACAAGTAGTATTTCCACATCTTGTGAGCAAAAATGACCGCTACCAACTCCAAGTTATGGGTAGGATAATTCTTCTCATGAGGGCATAATTGCCTAGATGCATAGGCAATCACATTCATATTCTTCTACAATACACATCCCAAACCCTTACCCGAATCATCATTATAGATCGTAAATCCTCCTGTCCCCGATGACAACGTCAATACTGGAGCTGTAGTCAACCTCTTCTTCAGCTCCTCAAAGGCGGCCTGACACTCCTATGTCCAGACGAATTCTACGTTCTTCCTGGTTAGCCTAGTCATCGGCTCTGCAATCCTAGAGAAATCCTGAACAAATCTTCGATAGTAGCCTGCTAATCCCAGGAAGCTCCTGACCTCTGCCACTGAACTCGGGTAGAAGATGACTCAACTGCTAAAATATCCTTCGAGTCTACTGAGATCCCATCTTATGTCACCATATGCCCGACAAATTTAACCTTATCAAGGAAGAACTCACACTTCGAAAGCTTGCCATAAAGCTTCTCCTTCCTGAGGGTCTCCAGAACTATCCTTAGGTGTTCCTCGTGCTCCTCCGGGATCTTCGAATATACCAATATGTCATCAATGAATACCACCACAAACTGATCAAGGTACTGATGAAATACCTTATTCATCAGGTTCATGAATACCGTCGAGATATTGGTCAACTCAAACGGCATCACCAAGAACTCAAATTGCCCATATCGAGTCCTGAAAGCTGTCTTCGAAATGTTTTCCTTCTTCACTTTCACCTGATGGTACCCTGACCACAAGTCTATCTTTGAGAATACCTTCGCTCTGCTCAACTGATCAAATAGATCATGAACGAGTATTTGTTCTTGATAGTGAGATTGTTGAGAGCCCTATAATCGATACACATACGTATCGACCCATTATTCTTTGGTACAAATAATACCGGAGCACCCCACAGTGATGAACTGGAATAAATGAAGCCCTTGTCCTGCAACTCATCCACCTGCTTCTTCAACTCCGCTAGTTCACTGTTGTTGATCCTATAGACGTGCTGAGAAATTGGCTCTGTGCCTGGTACCAAATCTATAGATAATATATCTCGGTCTTGTGGCAAACCCGGAAACTCCTCTGTAGAGACATCTATATACTCTATAATCAACGAATGTGGCGGATCTTGCTTTTTCCTTATAGCTCCACAAAAGTCTCCCTTGCTCTGCTCCGCTGCTCCTCTGACGAATTTAAACCCTGGCTCTCCTAGCGTCTGAAATAAAACTGTCTCTACGACAATCGAAACTAGCATGGTGCCTACTCAACCAATATATCCCGTGTACTATGTCGTAGCTCGAAAGTGGCATTAAGAGTAGATACGCGCTCAACTCTCGGCCTCTCGGAGAAACTCTTTGATCCTTGCAAATATTACTAACCAGGATAATGCCACCCCGGTCGTGATCTTGCAAGTCATCGCCAACGGTTCAGTCTCAATATGATGCTTCAAAGGAAAAGATATAGATATGAAACTATGTGAAGTACCTGAATTAAATAAAGCATGAGCTGGAAAAAAAAACCACTAGACTGAACCTGATATGACATCTCCGACTGGCTCCTCCTTCTCAACTGTCATGGTGAAAGCTCGCCCCTGGCGCTGATCACCTCTCTGCTGCTACTGGTGCTGCGCGAACCGCTGCTGCTGGATCGGTAAAGGAGTTCCTCTCTGATGTCCCACAGGTGGTTTCACTGGTGCTCTTTGTATCGGTGTTGTACCCTAAGCTGCTCGAACTAGAGTCAATAAATAATCCCTCAACTAGTGACCTGCCTCTCTACAGTAGAGGCACACTCCAAGCCTCTTCCTTCAAATCTCTCGTGTATGCCTAATCTTCCCACAGTGAGTGCACTGCGGGACATGCTGTGCTGGTCTCGGGGCCTGATGTGCTTGTTGTATTAGTGCTCGAAATGGTGCCTGAAACTGCTGTCTTGGCTGCTGCTGCTGAAAGTGCCTCTGTTGCCCTTGAAAGTGAGGCTGCTTCGTTGTACCTGCACTACTACTCGCTCCTCCTATATCCCTCGGCCTCTTGGTGCCAAGCTCTAAATCATCCTTCGCATGTTGTGCCTATACCAGGATCTCCTCAAAGGTAGCGGTACGGTATCCACTAGTATGAGATTTAATCTCCCTGTTCAGATATTTTCTGAACTTTCGTACCTTTCCCCGGATATTCTGCCCCTCCATGAAGTGACCCAATCTGCAGTACTCTGCTGCATACTCATCCACCGTCATACCTCCAGTCATAACTTGTACCTGAAATAGGGGCACGAGTATGCGGGTACATCCAGCCTACGACGCAGCATCGATGGCAGAAAATTGTCTAGGTGTAACGCCCCAGTCTCAAAATACGTAGGACTAGGAATACGTAACATGCCAGCTACGCATTCGACCAAACTCTGGTCTGACTCGAATACGTATAAGCTGTATTATAATGGTGTCACGACCCGCACCCGGAAAATTGGGCATGAGTCGTGGGTACGTCCAGCCTACGCCGCAGCATCGGCGGTAGAACGCTGTTTAGGTCAACTATCTAGATAATAATCTCACATAAAAATCGGACATGACCTCTCCAAAAGGAGGGCAACCACACAATCAAAATATAAACCTGTCAAGATCTCAACTCCAAACGGAGGAGCAAATATCAAATAATAATCACAATATACTCAATCACGAATCTAAGCACGATAAGATAACACAGAGATCTAACAACTATAAAGTCTAACCAACAACAACTACTACAACAACCATAACATCAAAATAATAATACAACATCCAAAAATAATATACAAACAAGGTCTCAATACAAAACCGGAGACAAATCCGGTGCTAAAGCTAATAAAAATAACAACAAAGTCCTAGTGATCCCGGCTACCAACCCAAAAATCACTCCTAAACTAGAGGGTCCCTGTCTGCACCATCGACAGGCTCAGGTCCATAAAACGTCGGACACCAATCCTCCGGATACTCTGAAAAATATGTCCAGTCAGGACTGGAGCAAGTACATCTCTAACAGCAGTTCCATTTAAATGATAAAAACTATAAAACAGTTATAGCAAGTAGCAAGAAGAATGAAACAAGAAAATATGTATAACTGGTGCATAAAGGTAAAGATGCATGGATATCAGAGCAAGATAGTAATAACTACAAGATACAAGAAATCTAAGCTAAGATCAAGTCCGTGCACATGAACGTGTAGTGAGTCCAGCATGAAAAACATGTAGTGAGTCAAGTCCAGAAACATGTAAGTGAGACAAGTCAAGAAATGCATGAGAGTCCAGACTATAAAGAATGAACTCGGTGTCTTTGAAATACTTGTTTCGACATGTAAACGGCTAGGGGTAAGTACGGCTCACCGTGCACTGGGTGCGCGGCTGCTATCATTTCAGATTAGACCAGAGGGAGTGATGCCTGATGATTCCAGATGGGAATGTTTACATGTCTACTCGAGTATTTCCCCGCCCCGACTAATACAAGTGGATCCAAGACCCGACACGCAAATCAAGATGAGTCCAGCCTGAACATGAATGATGCCTGTAGGTGATACCTGTAGGTGATGCCAGTAGTGATTCCAGAATAGAGGCCAGAAACATGAAATGTACGTGTCGCAAGTAAATAAATCCAGAAATACCAGTCAGTGTCCCGTGTTGTGCCAGAATAATCAGATGATACTATACTAGAAGCTGAATCATAATAATCATCAGATAATAAAAACTATCATAGAATGTACTCGCCTGACGTCCTGAGCAACTGGCGATCTGAACTGGTATCGCAAGGACCTAATGCGAAAAGCAAGGTTAAACATGGTTCTAATGAGTTAAACAGATATAAAATAACTAAAAATAGGCTTCTAGGGTCGTTCTAGGTCAAACGAGTCAAACCCGTGAAATCTGGGTCAAAAAATCAACTCTGGGTCCAAAAAGTCAACTCTAGGTCAAAACTAGGTCAAAAGTTGACTTGGCGGTCAACCGAGTCAACTACGGTCAAGTCTGGGTCAAACTAGGGTGCTCCTGAATTTCTAGGTCAAACCGAGCTCATTAAGCTAGAAACTCACAAACTCGCCTCCTTGAGATACCGGGATACCCTCGGTATCCGATACCTCAACCTAGGCTATATACCCCGCCTATACCCTCTAATACCTATGCTAGCACGCGTAAATATATACACATATACATATAAAAATCACTTCAATATTATTCCTAGGCTATTGCTCAAAAACCCCGTTCGGAACCCAATACCTTGGTTATCTTAAGGTATTGAAATACCTCGGTATCTCAAGGTATTGAGATACCGCTCTAAACTCAACCCGACTACCCCTCTAGCTAACTAACTATGCATAAACATATATATCTAGCTATAATCTAGGCTAAAATATAGATATCTAATACATATAGGCATATACCTATATATCTATATATATATCTCATAACACACATATACCTTACCTTATACCCATTCTCAATACATATATATATCTATATCTAGTCTCTATACCTTACCTTACCTTACTCTCAAATATATAAATATATCTATCTAGATATCTAACTGTCTATCTACCTAAATAACTATGTAGTTATCTAGCTATCTATCTAAGTATCTATATATATAACTATCTATTATCTAGTATCTACCTATCTAATATCTATCTAACTAGATACCTATCTATTTATATCTAGATATCAACTACCTATCTATCTATCTAACTATCCATCTATTATCTATCTATGTATCAAACTATTTACCTATCCATCTAATATTTATATAGTATCTAGATATCTATCTATTCATAAATCTATCTATCTATTTATATTTAGCTATCTACTTACCTATGTATCTATGTATCTATCTATCTATCTATTTATTTATCTAACTTATCTATCTATCTAACTATAGATATATATATCTATACATATCACTCTCTCCCTCGCTCGCTGCTAGCTGTTGCTGCTGCTTACCCTGCTGCTGCTGCTGCTTAAAACTGCTGCTGCTGTTGCTTTTCATTGCTGCTGCTGCTGCTGCTTTTCACTGCTGCTGCTGCTGCTTATTCTGCTGCTGCTGCTGCTTTTCATTGCTGCTACTGCTGGTGCTGCTGCTTTTTAAATGCTGCTGCTGCTGCTTTTTAAATGCTGAAGGCTGCTTTTTAAATGCTGAATGCTGCTGCTTTTTAAATGCTGAATGCTGCTGCTGCTGCTGTTCATGCTGCCTGCTGCTGCTGTTCAGTCCACCCCCCTCTCACTCACACACACACACACACACACACACACAACCACATACAGACACACATATATATACATATATCTATATATATATATACAACCATATATATATATATATATATATATATATATATATATATATATATATATACACACACACAAGCATACTTACACATACATATATATATATATATACACATAGACATGTACACACATAAGCACATAGATATAAATATACACATATATATACAAATATGTATACATAAACACACATACATATAATTATATACATATATATATATATATATATATATATATATATATATATATATATATATATATATATATATATATATATATATATATATATAGACACATATACACTAACACAACACAACACACAACAACACACAAACAACACGCCCCACTCACGCCCAACGACCCCGACACTCACCAACACCCTAAAATATATAAAATATAACTCGAAAACTCTAGAACACACTCCCCGATACTAACCCAACGCGCGCACAAGCCCAAAACGAGGAAACCAAGTCGAAATGGCCGTTCGGTCATTTCGACGAACACGTGGTGCGCGGCTCGGAAAACCTCCTGAAATGCACACCAAACGAACTCGGAATCGGCCCAAAATTTACCCATGCGCTCTAAACGATGCCTAGATCCTAGAAAAAATGCTACCGCGTCGATTCTAGGCCCGTGGCGAAAATACACACGCACTTAGAATCGGCGACGACGAAAAGCCCCAATTTCGCCCGAAACGCCCGTTTCTCTGCGACACGACTTCCCGTGTCCAAACGGAGACACGCACTCACCCTCTAGACACCCGACAACATCTATCTAGGTCTGTCTAACCTAGGGCATCACCCAAAATTGGGCCAAATTTGGATTTCACCCGAAATTGACACAAAACCTAGTGTTAAAGTCTCTAAACTCACCCAAACTAGTTCCAACTTCCTCCTACGGGTAGGCTTAGGGTCTAGGAGGGTTCTACAATACTAATTACACTACACAAAAATAATTAGCAAGGGAAAAGTTAGGTTTTGCCTCTTGGGAGTTGGAATCCCAAGGCCAAAGTCTCACAACCCCTAGAAATCACCTCCCTCAAAGCTCCAAGCCACCAACTCTAGCTTACACACTAGATCTAAGCTCCTCACACCTAGGTTAGGGAAAAGCAAGGTTAGGGCTAGCATAAGGAGAAGGAATGGAAGAAGAAAGAAGAAAAATGGAAGAGGGAACTCACCTTGGAGAAGAAGGAAGAAGGAAGAAGAAGTGGAGAAGAAGAAATGAAGAAGAAGAAGTGAAGAAGAAGAAGTAAAGAAGAAGAAGAATACAAAGAGGGGGGGCTGCTGCTGGTTTTTGTACGGGAATGGGTAGGTAGGGGGGCCGGCCACACATAAAAATGGGGGTTTACATGTACAAAGGTCCAAAATGCCCTCCCGTAACTCGGTTTTGAGTTTCGGGTTCCAAAAACACTCAAACTAACTCCAAATCTCTCCCACTAACCTTCTAAAAATAAAATAAATATTTCTAAGCCCCAAAATAATTCTCACAAGGGTGCGGGCTGGGTCGGACATAGGTCCACTAAGGTCTAACATGGGTCCAGGCTAGCCAAAATCCTAAAACAATCAATAAAAATATAATACAATCATTAATTAATTATAAATATAATTAATAAAAAATAATGTACAATTAACTAAATTAAAAATAAAAAAAATACCCGACTCTGGAAATAGGGTGGTGACAAGCCTTGGTCACTATCTAAATAATCAAGTAAATATAAATATCTATGCCTCAATCCATAATGAAAAAAATACACAAGAATGAGCTACTTGTTCTAAAGTCGATCGCCCAGTAACACACAAACTCGAATAGACTCGAGAAAAAAATATGAGTCTATAAAACTAGGCTACATCAGCAGATGAATAAACAATATGAATAAATAACCATAACTCTGGTAGATATGATATAAGTACCTGATACCAATGCCTGTAAGCCAAGCAACTCCATCACCAACTCCAAAGGCTCCATAACCGTCTAAGTTGTAAAAACTGGTAGGGGACCAGGTCCTCAGAGGGACGTAACAAGGTCCAAGAAATATCATGCCAAAAGTAAAACAGTATAATGCCACATACTCAAGGGTAAACTATTGTAACCAACTATGTGATATGCAAATGAGAGTATGGTATCGTACCCCGGACTGGTACTCACGAAAGATCCCAATGGACACTTTCATAATCTAATAGTACACTCAAGGCTCTGTGTGGGAGAACCAGGAGGAAGCTGTATATACATAAGGCTGGTACTCACGAAAGATCCCAATGGACACTTTCGTATGCTAATAGTACACTTAAATAGTAATAGTAAAATATGCCCAGAGCATGATAAAGACTCTCCCCACCCAATGTAACCTCACGTCTCAATCAAGACACGCGAGATCATGACCTCTAACTATCAACATAAGTCATAGTCAATATGTGCAATTATAATTACCACTATAGCATGCATCATGTAGTCCAATCCAGAGTCCAAGTACCACGATCAAGTCGAGAAAGACTCTGCCACATGAATATTGTGTCAAGTGTCCTACGGTCGAATGTGAAAATAACTTAACAAAATATGGGTTCGAAAGAATGACTTTCTAACTACGATACTCGACTCCGCAGAGGATGTCGGTATCCAAATCTTGTCCGGACACAAAGTATCGTACAACGTCCCTAGGATCACAATTACAATAACCAAGCCACACAATTATAATATCTAATGCATACATAATATCAAATAAATAATGTATAACTGTAAATATCGTGGCAAGGTACACTTGCCTGGTTCTGCAGTCAGTGGTGTCACGCCCCGAGGCGTCCCCCGAGCCGTGACCGCCGTGCGGGCCTGGAGTTGCGCCCGCACAAGGCTCTTTAATGATTTGCATAGCAAGCACATACTCAGAGTACGCAGATAAATTGAAACACAGATTTGAAACATAGAAAAGTTCTCTTTATTGATAATGAACATCTATTACAAACTCTTGAACGAGTCAGCTAATATGCCGAACGGCTTACAAAAGGGTTGACTCAAAATGAGATAGCAGTCCTGTACATTACATCCTTTTATAAACTCAAAACGAATAAGACCTCCAGGCTGGAGGATCGCCTTGCCACGGAGCTGCATTTGTGTATGAAGAGTTGCAGGCTCCTGACTCCAAAATGCTTCAGGGGCGCGGTGAAGATGCGCCAACAGTTGGACTGGATCGGGTAGACGACTTCGGCTCCTCGCTCGGTTCGCCTTGGTGCGGAGAACCTGTTTCAACGAGGGTCAGCATATCGAAACATGCTGGTGAAGGCGAGCTAGCCTGACTATACCAATCAACACGTTGTTTAGTGAAGCATGCATATTTGGTTGGTTTCTATCTTGCCTTAGTTCATTTACAGTTAAGCAGCATATTGAATTTACTGAAATGAACGTGCCACCGTTCGGTGGATTTTACCTGACCGTCTGAATTACCTGCACAATACTTACCTTGCCTTCCCTGCCACGAAGACACAAGTTAGTATGCAACAGGTTTAAATATACAGGGGATCACTGGCGGGATGCCATAATGGACGGGGCATAGTACATGAATGAAATAACAAGTAACGGAAAGTTGAACAGGGCGTCACAAGTTATTTCATCCGATACAGGCGACTATTCAGGAGTTCCGTCCGGATCGGATCGGTGCCAGTGCCCCAGCAACCGTCCGCAGGAACTAAGACCTTGTGCACAAGTTGTCCGTGATCAACATATACACTAATTAGCAGTTGAGGCAAATCAGGGCAATAACAGGCACGGGACAGTAACAGGAGGAGAGCTACTTTGGCATAGTCTCCTTATCAGATTATTGCATTCAGGAGGAATCATGTTCATAGCATAATTTAAAGAAGAGCATACATTCTAACTTGTATTATGCATATGATAACTATTTCCGAGCGAACAAGCATGCGAGTAAGTAACCGTTCTCAGTTTGATCGATAAGCAGTATTAACCAAGTCTATTCTCTTTTATCTTGGTTTCTTTTATTATTACTTGGTATCGTTTGATCGGGGCGAAGGAGTGAAGCTGGAAGCAGAGCTAGCTAATCGGGTTGGTAGCCACTCACTTAGATTTTGGAAAGAAGAAGGAAAGAGGTGCTTCATGACTCCGCTCGTAAGCCGCCTACTGCTCGTTCACCTGCACACGAACAGCTCGATTAATACTTCTTCCTCTCTTTCCAATCTCGGAATAGAAGTGCAAGTCTATGAACGAAAACAATGAAAACCATCGAAACCGTTCAAGGAAAACAAGCAAATCCCAAAACCAACTCAAAGCACGAAAGCAACAAGCGACATCGAAAACCGAGGCAATAAAAGATAGCAGCGGAGAGGTCCCTCCTGACTCTGCCGCTAAGCCGATCCTTGGGGCGCAGTCCACTGAATATGGGAATCGATTCCGAAGAAACAAATCCATAACGAGGACGAGTTCTTGATTCAATCTATCCCGATCGAACGATACCGTCTTGTGTTTCTTAGCCGCGCTCTCCGCATCGGGAGAACGGGGCGCTACATCCTACCCAACCAATTGGAAGTTTCGTCCCGAAACTTAGGAACAATGCTTACCGTTAGGGGTTATTATGCTTAGCACGGAGATCCGGGAGGGGACAAGCATCTAGCTGGTGGTTGGAATCACCGCAACGGAGGCAATGCCTAAGTCGCTTACGACAATTGTTCGCTGTGTGCCCCGGCTTGTTGCAGAAATGACAAATTAGCCTCCGATTTCCTTTTTGTGAACCGCCGTCGTTGTGACGCTTTGCAGCGGTATTTCCTCTATCGTTGCCTTGGCGTTTGTGATTGTAGGTATGCACAGCGCCGGTGGAAACGTGAGGATACAGTGGCTCGAGCGATAGGGCATGATTCATGACTTCACGCATGGTTCCATACTGATTATTGACCACGTGCGAATAGATGGCAGGGCGTAGTCCACCTTCAAACCTTCTAGCTCGACTCGCTGCATCAGGTAAATAGGCCCTAGCGAACTTCGAGAGTCGGTTGAACTCGGCGGAGTATTGCTTAACTGTCATACTGCCCTGCCTCAGCTGCACGAAGTCATTTTCCATTTTACGTTGTACTGGAGGCGGTATAAACTCCTCCTCAAACGCGGCACGAAAGGTCGTCCACGAGATCGCCTCCTCTCCGTGATCAAGTTGGAGAGATCGTCGATGCACGTCCCACCAATCGTGTGCGTCGAGGCGGAGCTGCAGTTGCGCGCAGGCGACGCGCCTATCTTCGGGGACCTCTAGCAGAGTGAAGTGGTCTTCAAGTTCTGCTAGCCAATCTAGAGCTACCACTGGGTCCTCAGTCCCATTGAACGGGGTGTTGCAGACTTTCTTGAAATGGCCCAAGTTGAAGGCAGTCACGTCCCTCGGCCTTGGGATTTGAGGCGTCTCCACTTCAAGCACGGGCTGTTCCACCGGAGTCGTTGCTGTTGTTGCGGCGGAATAGTTGGCAGCCAAAGTCTGAACGATCTGATGCAGGGTATCGACCTGCTTCTGTTGGACTGAGAATCGGGTCTCTAGATTACTCTCGAGCTTAGCTTGGCGAGCATCGTCTCGTTGTCGTTGCGATTCTAACATTTGCATTACCCGTTCAAGCGGGTCGACTTGAGACATGCCTCTTTGGCTTCGAGAGCTTCCCGAATTGCCCGAACTGCTCTCTTGTGTTTCGATCGGTGGTTGCGCTGCAGATTGCGCTGGATCCATTCCTTCAAAAGAAGGTAAATTACATTAGGATCATAATGTATTATGGACTTATTGCATGAACGTATCTCATTTTGGCCTAGCGAGTTCAAGAGTTCGCATAGGAATTTGATCGTTAAAGGAACTTTTCCAACACGAAGTCTAAGGAACTTTGAATCTGTGCTCTGATACCACTATGTCACGCCCCGAGGCGTCCCCCGAGCCGTGACCGCCGTGCGGGCCTGGAGTTGCGCCCGCACAAGGCTCTTTAATGATTTGCATAGCAAGCACATACTCAGAGTACGCAGATAAATTGAAACACAGATTTGAAACATAGAAAAGTTCTCTTTATTGATAATGAACATCTATTACAAACTCTTGAACGAGTCAGCTAATATGCCGAACGGCTTACAAAAGGGTTGACTCAAAATGAGATAGCAGTCCTGTACATTACATCCTTTTATAAACTCAAAACGAATAAGACCTCCAGGCTGGAGGATCGCCTTGCCACGGAGCTGCATTTGTGTATGAAGAGTTGCAGGCTCCTGACTCCAAAATGCTTCGGGGGCGCGGTGAAGATGCGCCAACAGTTGGACTGGATCGGGTAGACGACTTCGGCTCCTCGCTCGGTTCGCCTTGGTGCGGAGAACCTGTTTCAACGAGGGTCAGCATATCGAAACATGCTGGTGAAGGCGAGCTAGCCTGACTATACCAATCAACACGTTGTTTAGTGAAGCATGCATATTTGGTTGGTTTCTATCTTGCCTTAGTTCATTTACAGTTAAGCAGCATATTGAATTTACTGAAATGAACGTGCCACCGTTCGGTGGATTTTACCTGACCGTCTGAATTACCTGCACAATACTTACCTTGCCTTCCCTGCCACGAAGACACAAGTTAGTATGCAACAAGTTTAAATATACAGGGGATCACTGGCGGGATGCCATAATGGACGGGGCATAGTACATGAATGAAATAACAAGTAACGGAAAGTTGAACAGGGCGTCACAAGTTATTTCATCCGATACAGGCGACTATTCAGGAGTTCCGTCCGGATCGGATCGGTGCCAGTGCCCCAGCAACCGTCCGCAGGAACTAAGACCTTGTGCACAAGTTGTCCGTGATCAACATATACACTAATTAGCAGTTGAGGCAAATCAGGGCAATAACAGGCACGGGACAGTAACAGGAGGAGAGCTACTTTGGCATAGTCTCCTTATCAGATTATTGCATTCAGGAGGAATCATGTTCATAGCATAATTTAAAGAAGAGCATACATTCTAACTTGTATTATGCATATGATAACTATTTCCGAGCGAACAAGCATGCGAGTAAGTAACCGTTCTCAGTTTGATCGATAAGCAGTATTAACCAAGTCTATTCTCTTTTATCTTGGTTTCTTTTATTATTACTTGGTATCGTTTGATCGGGGCGAAGGAGTGAAGCTGGAAGCAGAGCTAGCTAATCGGGTTGGTAGCCACTCACTTAGATTTTGGAAAGAAGAAGGAAAGAGGTGCTTCACGACTCCGCTCGTAAGCCGCCTACTGCTCGTTCACCTGCACACGAACAGCTCGATTAATACTTCTTCCTCTCTTTCCAATCTCGGAATAGAAGTGCAAGTCTATGAACGAAAACAATGAAAACCATCGAAACCGTTCAAGGAAAACAAGCAAATCCCAAAACCAACTCAAAGCACGAAAGCAACAAGCGACATCGAAAACCGAGGCAATAAAAGATAGCAGCGGAGAGGTCCCTCCTGACTCTGCCGCTAAGCCGATCCTTGGGGCGCAGTCCACTGAATATGGGAATCGATTCCGAAGAAACAAATCCATAACGAGGACGAGTTCTTGATTCAATCTATCCCGATCGAACGATACCGTCTTGTGTTTCTTAGCCGCGCTCTCCGCATCGGGAGAACGGGGCGCTACAAGTGGTGGTAAAGATGATCCCGCGTCGAATCCAAATATAATTTCTTGTAATTATAACTAAATTCTATAATTTCTTCAATGTCATGCAAAACCAAGCCCGTTATTATTTCTAACAACTTTGCTTACTTTTACAGGGTATCGGGACCTAGTTTCTTGGTTTTTGACTTCCAAAGTTTAAGTTTAAGTCCCCAATTAAAGAACATGAAAATAAATCCTAATAAATTATATATTCCAGAATTAAACATGATTTATAGGATTTTATAGCAATAAATTCTATATTTGACAACAACAACATATTTCAAGATTTCGGTAACTTTATGTTGACTAATTTTGTCCAAAATTTGTTCGAGACATAGCCAATCCATTATTATTGTTTATATCTATTAAAAATCATTTTATATCATATTATATGCTGTTCTAATCTCAAAAATAATTATCTATTTATTTCTTCCAAAATAACCTCTATTTACTAGCAAAATAATGTCATAAAGTCACCCAAAATATAGGCTAGTGGCCGTTATTTTTAGAGTTCAGGTTTGATATGCAAATACCATACATATAAATTTGAAATACTTTATTTTCATAATTAAAACACATATAAATTTAGTTTTAGGAATTAAGATCAAATCCTCCAAGAATCGTATCACAAAGTCATGTTGTGCGTCGACTATGTATTCTGGCAACTTGATGCTAGTTTGTACATGCAATATTACCAACTTAAGTAATAAAGTATTTTTAATATAAAATTATATTATTTATTTTTCTAGAATTTAATAATAATTATATATATATAATTACATCATATCATTCATGCAACCATCTCAACTACGCTATCTAGCTATTCTTACAACTTGGCCAAATAGTCTTTGCATCCAATCTTTCTATCGACATAAAATATAATTATTTATATAATTATAATATTTATATTCTAAATTAATAACATATAATTTTTTAGAATTATTTTATATATATTTATCATGACAATACTCATTGAACCTTGTCTACCATTGGTGCGTCGTGTCCGTGTCATGATTGTTCAATTTCTTTGTAATAGTTTCTACATAGAAATATAAGTTTATTATGTATGGAGTTAATTCTACTTATCATCTAATATTATCATGAGTAACACAATCTTTGGTTCATGGAGAATAGAAAAAAAATCTAAGTTGGAAGACTTACCCGTATATGATTAGACGTGGTCCTTTCTCGCGACACGAACCATTCGGAGCACCAAACAGACTCCAAACTCTACAAAACTTGAGGGGGTGATTGAGAGTTTCATATAGGAGGTAAATATTCATTTTGAAGGTGGTTTTTAGGGCTGTGATGGGGTCAGACAATAGCTACAACCAGCAGCAAGTAGTCAGCCTCTACGGTGACTAATCTCTTGCTTTAGGGCTTGTCAGCTTGTGGGAGATAAAGTGGAGGTTGGGAAAGAGTAAAAAGGAAGTGGAGAAGGAGAGGGAGAGACTGAAGGGGTCATGGAAGAGAGGAAGGAGGATATAGAGGAGGCCACAAAGAGGAAAGTAGATGTTAGGGTTAGAGTTTGGTGATAAGTTGATATATATATATGGGCTTTTTAAAATAAATTTAAATAAAGGAGGGGGTTTATCCTATTGCTAAGGGGTTTGGCCAAGGTAGGGCTTCTCTTGGCCGAAATTTTGAGGGTGGGGTTGGTTATTATGGTTAGGATTGGATAAGATTTGGTTGTTGGGTTGGTTAGGTAGTTGGTTAGGTAGTTATTTGCTAACTAGGTTGCCACCTATACAACTTTCTATAGTTAGAAATCCTATAAATAGAAATAAATTAATTTAAATATCATTTATATATATAATATATTTTTACATAAGAATATTTGGGGTACACTACATGCCTACATGTGTTTGGGTTGGGTTGGGTTTGGGTCAAGTTCTAGTCAAAAGGAGGCAATTTTACGGTAACCGTAATTCTAGACGTTTGTCAATATTTTTGGAGCATGGGGGAGATCAAATAAATGCAACATCTATGTTTTAACTATATTAAACTTAATTAAGATTATTATTATAAATTTTTTTTGAAGAAAAAAGGTCGTGCATTGCTCAAAATATCAAAGTCATGGCAAAGGGTCATATATATTAAAAAGAATTTTAGAAATTAATTCGTTAAATCTATCTAATTAATTAAAATAATTAAAAATTACCAAATTATCCCTATTCTAAAATGAGGGGGCTTACACTAGGTCATAATACTATCGAATCAATCTCACACAAATATCCAACTCCATATGGAGACACAAATATATTAATATAATATAAAATACTCAATCACAGAACTAAAGCACGATAAGATATCGAAAGAATAAACCAAAACAACCACAAAGTCTAAACAATGATACAAATCTAAACTTCACACAATAACATCCTAAGTCTCAATATATGTCAGAAATAAATTCGGTTCCAAAATCGCTAAAAAAACTAACTAAAATAACTAGTGATTCCGGCTAGACCTTCCAGCAATCACACATGAGCTACAAGGTCCAAGGCTGCAACTACTCTCCCTGTGATCCATAATATGTCGGACACCAGTCCTCTAAGTCGCAGTCTAAAAATATAACAAGTCAGGATTGGAGTGAAGTACAACAAATAGTAGTTCCAATTAATTGAATAGGACTATAAAACAATAAATAGAGGATGCTATATACTGAGAGAAAATAATAAACGGATGCAATGGCAAATAGTAAAGAGAACAAATAATGTAAGCAATAAGGTATAGCCAGTGTATATATAAAATAAAGAGAAAGGAACTACAATATCATATACAAGGTAATGTAATATATGAAACTAAAATAAAGAACTGCAACTATTCTAAGTATTTAAAATACTAGTTTCGATATGTGATCGACTTGAGAATTTATACGATAGCAAAATGCATGGTTAATCATATATTAGGTGTATGATTAACACAAACAATGTTTTACAATTTATAATAGGAATATGATCACATATCTTACTAGCAATTTATACCGCCCCAACTAGCTCAGTGGATCCAACTATGACACGTTACGATACACGATCATTGTCCAATAATAATACCATATACAATGTCTAATGTCAATATCGTATACGATATCAATATGATAACCATTATAATATCTCATGACTGAAGATCCAAGCTATATACTAGTCCGTGTACCATAGTGTCAAGAATCATATGTAACATTTCTAAGTACTTAAAATATAAAAATTATCAAATAATAGAAACTATCAGAGAATGTACTCACCTGTGGTCCAGAGAAATGAATGTCAAACTATATCTGTATCGGTGCCTCATAGACCTATATATAAAATTCTAGGTCATTTGGTGTAATGAAGTGACAAACAAGATAAAATAGGCTAAACATTGTTTTCTAGGTCAAGACTAGGTCAACTACCTAAATGGTTGACTTTTAGGGTCAAATTAGTCAATACTAGTCAAAACTAGGTTATACCTAGGTTTCTAGGTTATACTAGTAAGTATAAAGATACTAGGTATTATATATAGTCATATATATCAATACCTTATCCAAAACCTTGGTATCCTATAGTATCTTAACTCAACTCAAAACCTTGCCCTATTACCTAGTTCTAACATGTTACCTTAACCATAACTTGAGATCTAGGACATCTAACCAATACTTGAAACCTAACTCTAAGACTTGACCACTACTTCAAGGTACTTGAGTACCATGGTACCATATGTGAATATCACATGGCACCAAGGTATCACAACCACCTAATATTGATACATGGTACCAATATCCCGACCCCATGACACTATCCTCTACTAACACACTCATTATCACACTAATCTCAATACTAATTAGTCTCTCAGTCTATGAGTATAATATATTACCTTAACTCTTACCCTTATACAAATACTTAACAAATACCCTAGCCCATATCACTTGCCTTACTCGACAAAACCCCATGGATGATACTCACTGGACACCCACACCAATACCTTAACCAAAAGCCCAATAACCCACTAGTGCTTGATACCTTAACATTGATAATCGACTATCATGAAACCCATTTCATGGAATCTAGGTATCCATGATACTCGAGTATCATGTGGCACTACACTCAACCTAACCTACATACCTACACTAGTACCTCACTTGCCACTCACTCAAACCACACTTGCACTCCTGCAAAATATCTACACAATACTTACCTGATACCTCACCATTACCCTCATGCTCCTACTGTTATTGTGGTTTGTACAAACCATATTTTCCCCTTCTTCTCTTAATCACGCACATACACATGCTTCCATTGGCCTACAAAAATCCGATACCTCACCCCCTTCGATACATTGTTGTTGTTATCTCTCTACTGTTGTTGATACTTGATTTTAATGCATGTTACTGCTGCCACCCTGCTCTATTAATCCTGACAACAATATCCCCTCATACAGACCCGAGCATACTATAGTTCAGTGCACATGGTGCACTGCTAAATGCTTCTACCCGAGTCTCCACACTTGCTGTTACCTGCCTCCTTGCTCTTCCATTTGCAGCTGCTACCTCGATCAACTGCTGATGTTGTTCCTTCATTTGTTCACTACCACAGCAGTGAACTCCTCTTCTTGACATATGCTAATGCATAAACCTGACCAATACTCTTCACCCCAATACCAAAATAACAACAATAATTAACAGTAGCAGCAAGCTGCTACTCTTCTAATGCTACTGTTATTTGCTATCTAGCCCGACCTTTACTCATTCACTGATACACATGAACTTACCTATAACTCTATACTTGATACTTGTTGATACATAGCTCACTTACCATCATACCCATATGCACCCTCCTCCATGGATACCAATATATATCACTCATCCCACTTAGACTCTCAACACCTACTAACTAACAAATACTCTCCCCCATAGTCGGTTCTACACACTAAAGGCAGTAGCAAAGTATTGTATTTCAGCATACAGATGCTACTTGATTTTTTTTGCATATGCCCACTGCTTGCAAGTCATTCTTGCACACACAAAATCCTCCCCTCGATACTCCTGTTGAACCCCTCTAATCACATGCTGCAACAAAGTGCAGTAAGCACTGCGTTCTAAGCCCTCACCTGTGCTCTGAACCCAGTATCTCCCCCTCCAACTCATCCTAAATCTGGACTGAACATCCCAACTCAGTTTACACACACACACTCATGTGTGCATACACTGCCACCTATTCCTATTGATGTTACAGCTGATGTTGTTGTCTATAGATGTTATTGTTGCTGCTCATTCCTTTCACTGACACAGCACACACACATATACCAATCAATCATTTCTCCCTATCTATCATGACAATACCTTCACAATGATAGGCTGAGCTGAATTACCCAAGTCCCCTCTTACTGAATGCTCAACCAAACAAACTCCCCCTTGTCTGCAGTCAAAATATCAGCAAATATTGCTGTTGAAAGTTGTTGTTAAATATAAACAAGTCCAACGAACCCTTCCTCCCTCTCACACTCACTTTTTCTAACCTGAATCTCCCCCTTCAAGTGCATACATTGCATTACAACTTCCTTCCATCACTGCCACTAGTATATACTTGATACACTTACAAACACTGCTACTCGTGTAGTTTTCTAATCTATATAATACACTCGTACTCTAATATGTGCACATAGATCCCTCTGACATGTCTTCACATATCTTGACACTTGAACATACAAGCACTATAGATACTCACTCAACTAAGCACTTCATCTAGTTGCTGCCAATTGCAGATTACTCGAGCTGCTACCAATATGTTCTCATACTCCTTTCACAGACACTCATGTGCACATTACTTGGTAATGCAACCCAGGTGCACTACTGCACCTATCTCTATTTGGCACACAATAGATACTTGAACTCACACCCTCTTTATTCACCACTGGCACACTACACACAAAACATAATACAAAACCAACTATCACACAAATACATATGCATACCCAAATCTAATCGTACGTATCATGAGATACCATAACACAACACTATGTATCCTATTCAGGACACATACACCCAATCTTGACTCAAAAAGGACACAAAAATCTATTTGGGGATACGTGTCGAACACTTGGTAGACACGATTCAGAATTACTCGAAATTGAGCCCAAAATATTATTCCATGAGAGGAAAACCTCGACCTATCAAAATGAAGGCTTCTAACACCTAGGTCTAGCATTAGAGAGTCAATTCCACCTATTGGAGGATTCTTATAGGTCCAATAGGTATTCTTAACCATAAATAGAGTAGAAAATTAAGAGTTACCTAGGTTTTGAGTGACCTCCTTGAAGAACTCCAAATTTGGACACAAGAAAGACGAAGTGGACACGATCCTCAACACTTGGACTCATTTTCAAGCTTCCTCTAGCAATGACAAACTCCTTAGCCTCCTTGGAATAAAAGAGAGGGATGATATTTGGAGTAGAGAAATTAGGGTTTGCTCTCAAATTTGGGGATGAACTAATTAGAAATAAAATGGAGGCCACTTATGAATGAAGAGGTTTATATAAGCTCCCTCTAGGGCTAGGGTTAGGTTGAGGAATGTTTGAATTTACATAAGTGCCCCTCTCATTCCTTCATGAATATGATCTAACTAAACCATAGGAGAAATATTCTATTCTTGAGTCTAAATAGGTTTAATAGAATTAATCTAGTCATAACTAACTATTTAATTGAATCAATGGGTCAAGTCAAGACTAGTTAGGTCCACTAATGTCAAGTCTAATTAAAATAGACTAATCAACTAACCAATAATAATAATAGTCAACATATATATAATACACATTATATATTAAACAAAATATAAACACAATATTTATACTAATACAAAATGACAAAAATATCCATATTTTGGAAATGTGGTAGTGACAAGTCGACCCCTTCAAAAAAAATTGTCCTCGAAATTTAAGACATCCCGTCTCTCTCTGTCCAGTCATAACATATTCATTAATCTTCACTACAGTCAAACCCCCAACTATCAATGTTTAAGAAAGTCCTACCTACAATCATACAATATGCGATCTAGAGAAAGAAAATAAACATGCATGGTTATAGTCTCTTTTTGTCATGGTATTATAGTTTATGTCAGGGTATAATACTAATTATATTATAGCATAAAAATCTCTAATGCAACTAAAGGTACTAAGGAATCAATTAATCAATCAATCAAATAGATGAAAAAGAATAGAAGGAAAGAACAAAATAGAACCTTCTAGCCCATTATCTGCAGTATCGGTCTCCTTGACCGTCATCGTAAATGTCCCGTCCTGCTGGGGTGGCTCCCTCTGTGGGTGCTGAGCAATATGCGGTTCCACAGGTGGCCTAACCGGTTCCCTTTGATTTGGAGCTGCACGCTGGCCGGGAAGATAAGGAGCTAGAAGGCAATCCCTCACTCGATGTCCCACAGTGCTACAGTGCAAACAAAGTGCTAGCCTCACCCTACAGCTCTCCCAAAGGTGACCTAGCTTCTTGCAGAAATGACAAGCTTGTTGGGATTGCCTCGGAGGCTGCTTTTGATCCTGCTGAACATGAACCGGTGCCTGGTGCTGCTGGTGGTGATGCTGAAACATCATCGGCTACTGTTGAATATAGGGACGCTTGTCCGGTCCTGCGCTGCCACTTGTATCTCCAGAAATATTATGACTCCTCTTGGGTCTGAGATCCAGATCCTCCTCAAAAATTTGGGCATCTATCAAGATATTCTTAAAGGTAACGATGCTACGACCAGAAGTGCGTGACTTAATCTCCCTCGTCAGCCCCTTCCTGAACTTTTAGGCTTGATCACCTGGGTCCCAAATCATAGACAGTACAAAATGGCTTAAACGATAAAACTCTGCGGCGTACTCATCGACCGACATATTTTCTTAGACCAAGTCATGAAACCGACTCTCCAAAGCTCTCAGGGCCACGTCGGAAAAGAACTTCTCCTTGAAAGCCTCCCAAGTAAGTCCTTGAGCAGTAAGTCTCGGTTCCATGCGATACCACGTGAGTACGATATCGAATATCTGACTACCGCCCTCCTCGATCTGCAAGCTCTTTCGAATCTGGGCCAATCGCAGGTTTCTCTCTATATTGGTAAGATACTGCCCTCTCAACAGCAGGCTGGGAAGTAGCCGAGGAGGCTGCAAACACTCCCGAGTGATAGAATATGATCTTCGGAAGCATCCTGAAGACAGATTCAAACAAAGGAATCAATATTGGTAAGATACGATATCATCAAAGAATGACATAATTATTCAAAGTAAAGCAAGCATTCAGATAGATAAGGATAAAATAAATAAATAATTGGAAATGTTTTCTAGTTGTGATTGAGTACACTCTCATCCTATACCCTATATCCAAGGCAGGCTCGTAGCAGTACTCTAAGTCGGAGAACTACAACGATATCGCACTAGTTACGACCTCGAAGACCTGCATGGGCCACCATAACTCTTTCTCTCTCTTGTCCACAAAGGTTATCGTCGTTCCATAGATCATGTCCTGTATATCCAAGCTAAGTCACCAAACTTGAGTACCTGGAAAGAATGCCCACAAATGTGGGTCAGTACATAGTTGTACTGGTGAGCGGGGTAACCCACTCGCCTAAACCAACACTAAGTAATCATGTGAAGCATTACAATTAGTGCAAGATGATCTTGCTAGTTTATTGCTAGTTTAACCTAGATTGATTTCATGGTAAGGCATATATTGAAAGCAATAAAGAAGGTTGGGCATGTAAGAATTACAATCATATAGACACACTAGTATGCTCTCTCCTATTCGCACAAGCAAAACAAATAAAACCTATCAAACCATGCCATAATCCGAATCTTGCTTATCAATAATACGCACACTCTTAACCGAGGCAAGGTGGCACCCGCCTACCTACACAAACGCACAATATCAAAATGACTCCTATCTATATGAAGGTCACTGGCCGAGCCATAATGGACATATAACAAATATGGTTCGTCCTTCCAGTATATTTGGTTGCAATGCCTCAACTGTAGTTCCCCCAAATACCTTGTACCGAAATACAAGTTCAAGTAAGTGATGTGTCATCCATCCAATGATTGTAATATGTCAGCTGTATGTCTCGCTATACCGTGCTTCAAAAGCACTTCCAATTATTCCCCCTAGGCCGAACAGTCCCGGTACCCGGTGCCTATCCCATTCGAGGAATCGCTAAACCCTGTGCACAGGTTGTCCATGACTATACATTGCACCAATAATGTAGGTACAACAAGGAATGTTCCTTCTAGCCCCACCATATGATACTCACCATGTCTCATCTGATTTACCATATCAGATCATAAATTATATCTCAAGGCACCATGTCGTTTCTTGACACAGTGTTCCATGGTTGCAATACCCCTTTCTGACACAGTTGCCCAGTTTTAAACTACAACTATACGCTTTACTTGACGCGGTATTACTATTGATACTCGTGCGCAACACACACTCGCTCAATGAAGTATTCCAGTTGTTCCAATCATAAATTTTAACTCTATGCCAAATATTCTATTTATCTGAACGACGCACACTCTATGCACGCCATAGTACGATGTTTCCAATTATCTGACTAAGTGTTTAAGCTATCAAGGTATTATCTATTTTATTAGACATAAAGAAGTTGAGAAGAAGGGAAAGAGCCCACTCTCCAAGTCTGAATCTGCCTAGCACTCTGCCTTGCTGATATGGTCGATTCCTTTAATCCGTGGTCCGATACGAAGTACGATCTACTCAATTGGTATGACCGTGCGAGCATGTCATGCTCTCTAAATTATTCGACCTGATCAGACTAAAAAAGATGGCACTATCGCTCTAATCTCGTTATCTCTGCACTACTCCGAACGAACACACTGATTCCATTGCACGACGCCTATGCCTTAGCCCGCTGCGAGGCGCTACTCTTATTGCCCTGAACTCTGCACACCACCTGCGCATGAAAACTAACTCGAGTCAATACTCTAAATCCAACTTATTAAAATATAACCAAACTATTGTCTCATTTCAAACTGACTCGGCGTAATGCACCGTGCGGTTGTGGGACATTAGATAATATATCACTCAAAATAAGGTTCATCCTCAAACCAAAGTCCAAACTCAATTCTCCTCGTGTTTCCTCTAATAAACACACAAATCTGTCATGCAACTTATGCAACTATCTCTGTTCCAGGTAACCTATACTTCACTAATCTAGACTCACCATCTTCCCTTCGTGCTCAACGCTCACATAAATTCTATACACCCATATCCTCCTTGCAGTTCAATTTGAATTCAATATATCGCTTAGTTTAGATCATACACATATTTAAGGCATCCCTGAAATACATGTATTTCAGCCGAGCTTAGCGACAGCAAATTTGGACAAGTTACAAAGATATCTTCACGTCCGAAACATCCATTGCTTTACTGACTCGACCAAATTAACCCTAACGTTCAACCTACAACTCATTCACACGCTCGTTATTGTCAAAAATGATGATTCTCCATTGATGATCTCTCCACTTGAACAAATTTAGTTTGTGTTCTGACTTGATCCATTCTCTAACGAAAGTCCAAACCACGTACGCTTTAAGTCCTTGCAGGTCCAAGATCAACGAGTATTCTACAAGGCCCTATCTTCCAACTATATTTTGAATTCTCGTTTGCGTCATCCGAGCCCAACCAACCAAACTCTAACTTGAATTCAATCGTCCTATGTCTCGCATGCAGCACTTTTATATCATCTTCATCTTTGAACGATCATCACATCTGACACTACCCCAGTTAAGCGACTTACCAAAATATCGTACTATACTCTTTGATCAGTTCGCCCAACACCCCTGCCTGCAAACTCATTTCCTCTTTGGGTGAACACTTATTTGGGGCTTATGTGATCTATGAAGATTTTGCCGCCACGCTATAGTGATAGTGTCATCACGATTTTAACACAGACATAATCGCCATAATTCCTAGGCCGCGCATGAAATAGTTCTTCTTATACTTCTTTCACTGCCTTGAAGCACAGGATATCACCTTCGCCCTCTGCATGAGTACGCATCCCAAACTAAGTTTTGATGCATCTTGTAGATCTGAGGCACATTTGTCCCTTCCGGAAGTATAAGAATTTTATCTGAAATGAGCCATGGGTTTAACTCCTTGAAGCTAGTTACACAGTCGTCAATTCATATGAATGTTATTTTATTCTGGGGCACGATGGGTCAGAAGCGATAACATATTCGATAATCTGTGACTCTGAATCTCATCAGTTGAATTATGTCGTTTCTACCATCGCTTCAATCTTATGGCTGCATCTTCAGCTGAAGGCTATTCCAATGATCTCTCAAATCCAACACTCAGTCACCTAGGCCTACCTTCAACATACACCACTAAACATCCACCCTCGATGCATTCCCAAATGCGTCACCGCAAGGATCATTATATGGGTCTACAATATTTATTTTGATTTGGCGGTCAAGTCGCTAGGGTAAGCTGTCCCGAAGCTACGCTCGATAATTGTAAGTTATCACGTTAGATAGTTACTATAAACCATGTTATATCTCATCTGCAAATTGATCAATAATCCAATAATCCAATCCAAAAACACTTCTGAATTCGAGCATTGCATGCACTACCGCTGACGTATCTGCTAACCAAACACCGCCTAACCATCTAGAGTTTGACTTATCTATCCAAGCCACTAATCGAGAAACTTCGCTCGCTAAAATATTCTTCTAATACCCCATTGTTCTGTCATGAATCCATAAAAATCCTGAACTGCCTTGTTTGATTTCTCGCACTACTACTTGCAATATTTTATAAATCTATTGACTTGCTCAGTTTCTTATACGTATGCCACGCTTCAGCGTTATACGACTAACTCGCTCGAGCGACACAGTAATTTACTCCAACGTCGCCTTCTTGTTTAACTGTCTTCAAAGGTCCATCCGCTACGATCCTTATTCTTATTCCATTTCTTAGCACCGTCTGATTTCTCTGCATTTCAATGCATCCACACGTTCTCGATGACTTGTATGCCAATCTTAAATGCACTACCATTTCCACTTTAATCATCTCGTTATGTCACATCCGTCTCAGTACTGCAAGTGTTAACCTTCAATCTAGCCTAATATCGACTAGACCCATATTATACTCGTTCATGTCTTTCAGACAACTAGTCCACCTTCATTGCACCATTTTGCTAACTCAGGATACGCTAAACTCTGAGTTGGACTTCTCGAACGCTAACATCCATATCCTCCAAGCTCGGTGTGACTCTATCGCATTGTATATTTACATCGTGGAACTCTATAGTCCGTGCTCGTTACTCTTTGACACATCTATCGCTCGCTGTAACACCCCTAATCCCAAAATACGTAGGATTAGGAATAAGTAACATGTCAGCTACATATTTGACCAGACTCTGGTCTGACTCAAATACGTATAAGCTGTATTATAATGGTCATTATCTAGATAATCCAGTAAATATAAATATCTATGCCTCAATCCACATTGAACATAATATAACAAGAATGAGCTACATATGCTAAAGTCGGCCGCCCAGTAACACACAAGCTCGAATGAACTCGAGAAAGAAATATGAGTCTATAAAAACTAGGCTACATCAGCAGATGAATCAATAATATAAATGAATAGCATAACTCTGGTAGAAATGATATAAGTACCTGGTACCAATGCCCACATGACAAAGTAACCCAAATTAGCAAATCCAGGCAGGCTCCACAACGATCTATGCTGTAAAACTGGCAAGGTACCAGGTCCTCAGAGGGACATAACAAGGTACAAGAAACAATATGCCAAAAGTAAAATAGTATAATGCCACATACTCAAGGGTAAACTACTGTAACCATCTATGTTATATGCACATAGAACATCACTTATACTCAGGTTAAAACCACTACAGGATCTGTGTCGGGGAGCCCATAGCAGCATGTAATATCTTGTAGGGTCAGTAAATGTGTCAAAGATCTGGGACAGAGTCTAAGGCACCTCCAGTAACATAGTATATATATATATATATATATATATATATATATATATATATATATATATATATAATCATCCTATAGTATGATGTGTCTCTCCCCACCCAATGTAATCTCACGTCTTATGTCCACGATGTCTCATGTCCATAATACGCAAGATCATGACCTATAGCTAGTACATCGAGTCATAATAATATATGTATATAATATGAAAGTATCATATCACGAGTCCTGTAATCCTATACAGAATTACCATGAATACCTCAAGAATGATTGTGTTCCATAAAATAGTATCAAGTGTCCTACGGTTTGACGTACTTGGTAAAGCAAGCACGTAAAAATAGGATCATGGAATCAACTCTCTAAGTGACGTTACACGACTTCGCAACGTCCAAATGATGAGCTCAATGCATCAACTGCTTCTGAAAAGTATATATATGGAAAGAAAAATAAGCAGATAATATAAAGGATCTACTGCAAGTTTGACAAGGTACACTTGCCTGAATTCTGGATATAGCAATGTCCAAGTGGTGAGCTCAATGCATCAACTGCTTCTGAAAAGATAGAATTCGCACGAACATTTCTGAATGCTGCAACAGACATTACCAATATTTCCAAAATATAAGAAATAGCTAGAATTGACTACCCATAAGTCCAATTTGGACACTTTGACAAAATTGACAGTTTTGGGTCAAGGTGGGGTCTACATGTGGCCCACTTCGCACCAAAAAATGGGCCGGAGATAAAGTTCTCTAAATTTGTCAAACTTAGTTTCTACGATTCCAGAACGATGATACAAACCCAACGGAATATCCAAGTATATTCACAATCGGGACACATGATAAGCATCAAGCACCAAGAGATACGAAGGCGGAAGAACGGAACGAGGGACTCGTCCTGCTCGACAAAGAATCGAAACGACTGTTGCACTCCGGGCGTATTGAAATATAAGATCGTTCTACAAGAACCCAAGAATAAGACATACCAAGGGAAACTCGAAATCTCACCCATAATCGTAGCGCATTCGACTAATAACTGCTCTAGAATGACAAAATCTTCTGTATGCGCACGCCTAGGGGCCACGGCTCTAACTTGTTGCTAGTTTTGCCTTACTTGTTGAGAGAACGTTGTACGAGTTGCTCGTGCAGTGAATGTGTCGAACAGTTTGAGGAATAGTTGTGAGCATCAAGAATGGAACATTGTGTGAGTTACAATGGACGGGATCAACAAGAGAGTAAGATGGTCTGTGTGTTGGCCAAGTTTCATGTTAGACTTTGAGGAAGTGGTTAAGTTATGGTCGGCAGGATCACCGCAGAATGGATAGTTTGAACGAATATTGGATCAGTGCAAAGAAAAGTGTGATATGAGAAAAGATTTGATTCTAAGTGGTATATGGCATACCACGTAGTGATGTAAAGCATCAGAATGATTTGGATGGACCTCAATAGAATTGTCGCGATGGAGGCGGGTAACAGGAATATAAGTGGGATGTGTGCATCGGCTGAGTTATGTATCGGAACTTAGATCAAGCAAATATTAAGTTGTGTTCGACAAGATCATCGTAGAATAGTCAATTTGGAGTAGACATTGGTCGATGCAGAGTAGACATATTGCAGAGAGTGATTTGATTTTCAAGTGGTATATGCAGCACCATGGAGTGGTGTGCGTGTTGGAAAGGTTTGGAACTATTAGCAATAGGTTTGCTCGCAACAAATGGACTAGTTCGAGATTCGATCAAGAATTGGTGTAACAAAGTTTGACTCATATATTCTTTGATGCGTTAGGTTTGAGCGATCAGAAATAGACTCGTGTAAATGGAAGTTACGTCAGATAAGAACAGAACAAGTAATGGAACGGGTGTTTTGTAAAACCCCTAATTCTGAAAACCGTATTAATTATTTAATTTATTTAGTAATTATGAACTAAAAAGAGGGAATAGATTTTATTTAATTTTTATTTGAGGTGTTTGTACATTTAGAAAATTTATGGAGCCATTATAAATTTTTCCTAATTTATTCCATGTAGGAGACCCTTTGGACAGTTGCTAGCTTAATGGTATGCACCAATATAATTTTTAGAATTTTTTATGAATATATATGTGCATATATATATATATATATATATATATATATATATAATTTCTATTGGATCTCAACCCGAAACCCGAACCCCTCTATCCTAAACCCACTACCCGTTTAACCCCTACCCGGACCCGTTAGGAGAAGAAAATATTGTCACGACCCGCACCCGGTGTAAGGGTACTAGTCGGAAACAACGCCCAGCCTACGCCGCAGAATCGGCGGTAGAACGCTGTCTAGATAAACTATCTAACAATATAATGAACCACCAATAATGATAGTATACTCAATCACAGAACTAAGGTGGAAATGAGCACGAATCAGATAAAGAATAGAATAGTCACAATACAACTCATGAGTCTAAAATAATACATCAATGAGTCTGAAGAAAATTACAGAAATAAGCTGGAGACAAATCCAGTACAAAGAATACTACAAAACTATAAAGCTACAACTCCAGGGTCAACTGTCTCAGTTGGAATAAGTCCCTCTTGAGCCAGGGTCTCAGAATCTAAACCCACAGCATCCTGGGGTCCATAATAGGTAGGGTACTCCTCAGTGTCATCTGGAAAAATATATCCAGTCAGGAAAGGAGCAGAGTACAACCCTAACAGCAGTTCTCAAATAATGATAAAAACTATGTAACAGTAAGTAGTTGTGGATAAACAAGATGCATAAATAGATACAAGAATGTATAGACAATAAGGAAATACTGGAAAGAAATACAATAATGAACAATATGCTGATGGAACAAGAATACTAATGACTAAGTGTGTGAGTACTAGCTTTAACATGTGATCGGCTTGGGAACTTGCACAAGAGTATGATGGCCTGGCTGATTATACGTGCGGTGTATGATCAACACTCACAAGGAACAAGACATGCACAAGGAGGGTATGATCACATATCTACACTAAAATACTCCCCACCCCGACTGGTATAATAGATCCAACCACGGTACGTTATGGCACTAGATTCCCCAAGAAGATAGCTAGTCTCCCCGAGAATCGGTGTCTGTACATGTACAAGATAACCAATGAAACAATACTTGCACCATATACACCATATACCAAGGAATAACATCTCATGACGAGATCCGGATATACCAATCCGTGTAACCATAGTGTCAAAAGAACATGTATATCTACACTAGATACAACGAACATAGAGGATATCATAAATGAGAAACTATCAGAGAATGTACTCGCCTGAAGTCCAATGAACAGTCTCACAAATGTCTGACTCGGTGCCTCGAAGACCTAGACATGGAATACCACATTAATACAAGGTCCCGGAAAGAGAACAAGTCAAACTAGGCAACTTCTAGGTCAATAAGTCAATTCTAAGGTAAAAGTCAACTATGGTCAACTCTAAAGTCAACCTCACAAGACATCTATAAAATAATATAGAGATAAACTACAATAATTTAGGAATCAAATTAGATTCAAAAAGAACTCACACAAAGTATACTAATAATACAATTAATATATACCCTAAAATAATATATACAACCCAACATTTATATAAATAACATAATATATTATTACAATTATTATTCCTCACAAAACACATATATATATACATATATATATATACAATTATAATATATAATATATACATTAAATCTGTCAAAGCGTTATTGAAAAACAGTGAATAAAATATGATTAAATCAAAACAGTTTAAATAGTGACAGTCGGGACTGTCACCGAAGGACTGTCACCGAAACCCAAATAATAAACTGCCACTGCTTTGGTTTTCGCTGACAGTTAAACTGTCGCGGAAAAGCGTCGCAGAAAAGCTGTTGTTTCCCGCTGCTGCAATTAATGACAGGTTTGTCATTAATTGCCCGAAGGCTACAGCGGCTGCTATTAGTCGGCTAATTAATGACAGTTTTTACTGTCATTAATTCACTGTCACTAAAACAAGTTATATATATAAAAACAGAATATATAAAACAATATATATATATATATATAAACAGAATATATAAAACAGTATATATATATATATATATAAACCATTAATACAAAAATGTACATATATATATTAATATACACATAAACTTATACCTTCAAATATTTAACAAAGAACATATAATTTACATGGCTAGAAGCACACCTAAAATATTTACATTAATATCCAAATAATTACATAATAATTATAAATAATATAATTACACAATTAAACATACAAATATATTTTATAAAACATTTTATGTATAAATTATATTATTTAACAAGTAGTAACATATATATTTGCATGCAAGAAAGCTACATATTATATTGTACATTATATTAGCACACCCAAAATATAGATCTATGCTACAATAATTACTATAATAAATACACAAAATAAATATTTAATATCCATATATATATACTAATTATAAATGAAAAATTGAACCACAATTAATTAGATCTATACAAAAATACACACAATTGGAGAGTATCTCACCGTATCCCACTAGATCTAGGATACGCATGCGACACGAGTCCAACACACAACTAAATGCACCCCGAAGGACACAAACAGATCACAAATAATATTTATGAACAAATCAAAGCATCAAAAGTAGATCTATGTGTCCGTGTCAAAATACGACATGTTCAAAGCCCCGTGTCGGAGGAAAACCCCCAAATGACACGTATCACCAAATAGTTGGGATACGAACCACAAGTATCCCAATATGGACACGACACTAGCCTCAAACACAAATCTCATGTCCAATTGATCTGTAGGATCAATTGACACACACAAAAAATGTAAATTCGAAATTCCAACAAAATTGACACAAAAAGCACCATAACTTTCTCTATGGGTCTCCTATGAACACAAAACAAAGTCCTATGGGTAGTACATACATATAGGTTGATTTTACATGATTAAATCTCAGATTTAGAAGCTATTTAAATGGGAAAATCTGAATTATACCTATTGGGAGATGGATTCCTAATGAAACCTCCAATTGAGATGAACTTGCTTCCAAATTGTAGATCCTTGCTCCTCTTTGTAGATCCTTGCTTCCTTCTTCTAGATCCTTGCTTCCTCCTTCTCTAATGGTGAATTGGAAAAAATTTGGAATGAATTTGGTAGGGAATTGGATTGGGAATGGAGGGAATTTGGTAGTGGGAGAATTCTAGATCTAGATTTGGAATGAGATGAGAGGAGAGAGAAATTTCCCCCCCTCTTTAATAGGCCGGCCATAGCCCCTCCCCCAAGCAATTGTAAAATGTCCAATGTACCCCTTGGGGCCTCTCATGAAGAAATAATTAAGGAAGGAAGCTTCTAGTCTAATCATTTAATTAATTTAATCCATCTTCTTAACCATGGGCTTTCTAAATGGGCCAAGTCTAACTAATTAATTCATGTTGGTCCATGGGTCCAAACTAAACTAGTTGGGTCCACTAAAATAAGTCCAAAATAATTAAATAATATCTAACAACAATTAAATAATACAACAAAAATTATTTACCATGCACAATATTTATTTAAATAGGAAATTACTAAAATACCCTTTTTTCTAAAATGTGGTAGTGACAAGTCTACCCTCCTTAAAATAATTTCGTCCTCGAAATTCAAAGACGAAAACTACCCCCAGAAAATCACAGAACAGAACTAAAGAATCACAACTAACTAATGAACAGAACATAACAATGAACAGAACATAACTAGAAATAACATACCTCAAGGTACAAACAAATATGGATAACGCTCTCGTATTTCATCCTCTCTCTCCCAGGTAGACTCCCCCGGAGAGTGATGCCTCCATGCGACGCACACCAAAGGAATAGTCTGGTTCCTCAGCACCTTCTCTCTCCGATCCAGAATCCTAACTGGCTGCTCTGGATAGCTAAGAGTAGGGCCCACCTCTATCTCTGAGTGATCCAATACATGACTAGAATCTGCCACGTATCGTCTCAATTGCGACACATGAAACACGTTGTGCACTCCCTCCAATGCAGGTGGCAAGTCTAGTCTATAAGCAACTGCACCGACCCTCTCTAGAATAGTAAAAGGTCCAATGAATCGCGGACTAAGCTTTCCGCCTCCACCGAAGCGAATCGTGCCTCGTGTCGGAGAAATCCTCAGAAATACCAAACCACCCACCTAGAACAAAACACCACCTTAAGAACTTATCTATAATAAACAACCAAGAACAAGCACACAAAATAAAATCTAAACTATACCTCAAACTCCAAGGGTCTCCGATGGCTATCGGCCCAATGCCGTTGTCTGTCCTGCGCCACTCGAAGTCTGTCTCTGATCAACTGAACCTTCTCTGCTGCATCCACAACCAACTAAACTTAACACCGGTTTGAACGCTTGCACCATACAGAATTCTTGCTCGACAAGTATACCTTGTCATCGTACTATTATTTATATTCCATATGATGTCTGCATAGTTTATTTCTGCTTATTTAGTTCATTTATTGCTAAATAAATTGTACATCCAAGAAAACTTGGGTGCAACGACGATGTCGTCGTATCATATTTATTTATGTAGATTTTTGGACCTACTTTATGAGACCATCCCAGTATTATAGAGCATCATTAGATTCATTGGCCAGGACACAGTTGTTACACGAGTTGTGAGTCACATATAGATCACAGACTGCATGACAGTTCTGGCCTCATGTACTCATGGGCCGTGCGTTAGGAATGACTGCTGATAGAAACTTTGTATGCTAGTAGACCTGGCAGTTATTTAGAGATTTTATCGTGTCATGGATGTGGCATGCTTAGAGCATGGGATGGAACAACAAGTAAGATATTTTGGCTCCTTTGCACTTTCTTTTTATGTAACCCGTATGCTCCACCGGAGATACGCGGTCGTGATGAACCCTATACTACTTGGCGGCCTCTGTCGTTCAAAAGATGACATGCTTTGTAGGCCCCTGATTCTCCGAGAGAATCATGCCAATCCCACTATATGGCCAGATAGCCCACTTGGGAAAGTTGTTCTCAAACTGCATTCACTTAGACGGTTAGGCGACCCATTGGATGTTTATATTTCAGTACTTTATTGGCATATTTATATGTATCTTGTTACGTTCCTCTGAGGACCTGGTCCCTTACCAGATATGGACGAGCAGGAGTATCCGCAGGAGTACGGACCTGGACCTGACTCTACTTACCAGACCGAGGAGGTCTTACCCTCGGAGTGTTTGTGATTTTATTATCGCTGTTTAGAGATCCTTGTTGCTACTTCAGTATAGTCATTTTGTAGTAGATTTGTTTCTACCTGACTATCAGACTAGACACTCATCTTTGATATTCAGATATTATTCAGCTATTTATTCCTACTTATTATTTGTGCTGTGGATGAGATATAGATTGTGTGTGACTTGTTGTGATAGTATATTACCACTGGTGGATTGAATATTCATGTACAGTGTATGTGTGTATATGGTTTCCATATATTGGAGTTCATATACATACGGCTGGGCGTGTTACGTATTCCTAGTCCTACGTATTTTGGGACTGGGGCGTGACATGTTTAGAATTTGAATGAGTGATGCGGACCAAGTATTAAAGATATGATGAGATCATGCAGTCGGAAAGTTGAATATCAGAATTTGCATGCAAAAGTTGGAAGTTCGATGGAGCGTTCATTGATGCAGAGAGAGAGTTAAGCATGTGGAACAAACAATTGGTGCATGCATGCGCGAGTGTAAGCCAACTAAATTTTTTATTTTAAATATATAATTTTTGGTTAATTTTAGCTAGTTTGAAATATATATAATTCTTAGATTTTTATAACTTATATAAATATTTGGTAATATTGAGTAATTAAATATGTTTGACAAAAATTATAATTTTGGTATAAAATTTATTAGTATAAAATATTAAGAAATTTTTCCTAAAATTATTTTAGTACCAATCTATTTTGGATTACTTATTTCATATATATATATATATATATATATATATATATATATATATATATATATATATATATATATATATATATATATATACTTAGTTATTTATTAAATAAAAAAAGAAAAGGAAAGAAAAGAAAAGAAAAGAAAAAGAAAGGAAAGGAAAGGAAAAGCAACACCACCACCCACAACAAATAACAACAACAAATTATAACAACAGCAACAACAACAACTTATCCGACCCCTTACCCGCGACCCTCTCCCCTTCTATTTATGCATAACTTCATCAAAACCCTAACCCTAAAACCACCTCCCCAAGCCTCTCCCTAGACGAGCGCCGCACTCCTGTGCCGCTGTCCTGCCCCCTGACCGCCGCCGGAACCCCCCGACCCCGCAGATCCTCCCCCGCGCGCACGCGTGTGCGCAACCTGCAACCCTGACGACCCAACTTCCAGATATAATAACTTCCATCCCTGTATCATTTTTTGATCGATTTTTTCGTACACATTCACAACCTAACCCTCCAGAAATTTCTTCAAGTAGAATAATTTTAGGTGCATTGAATTGGAAGAAAAATCGATACAAAGTCAGAAGAAAAACTGTTTTGAAAACAATATTGAATTCAATCCAAGTACCCCTGTTTCCATCCAGTTTTCTTCCATACCATGGATGATTTTCAAAATCTATTAAAAGGACTTATTAACAATATATCCAGGATTAAAACTCTTCTTTTTATTTTTAATTAACTCGATGTATTCATCGAATAAAACATGTTAGAAGTTGACTAAAAATTATGTTTTCAAAACCTAAAATCTCACGATACGGGATACGTCCCACCAAACGAGATAACTTTGTCCCATGCAGATTATACCGAATGGTGCGTAACGTAAACGCAGACGTGTGGACTTTTGCGGAACTTGATTTGGACGTGCGTGCATACCAAAATCAACTCATATTCGTCAAAAACTATTGTATCGGCCTATTCCGATATCTTGTCATAACTTCGTGTGTGCCAATGGACTGTTTGGTAGATTGCACTGATCTTTGGTGTGTCTTGGTTTGTCGCAATAGTTATATCATGTTGATGCTGACTGTTTGGTAGATTGCACTGAGGTTCCAGTCGAGAATGGAGGTACAGATGGATGATGAGCTCTGATAGCTGATGCTGGAGGTGACGACTGAATACTGATGCCTCTCATGGAGGAGTGAGACCTTTTCTGGCCTCCGGTCCTTGCTACTAATATCTGGCCGACAAGTTCTTAGGACCTAGCCTCCCTGAGTATTGTATCGTAGGTGGCATAATTATGGGCCACCATAAATTGCTAGAGCTCTAGGTGCAGACCTTGCTCAAATCTCTTGGCTCGGTCTTCCTCAGAAGATATCATGTGGGGAGCAAATCGGTTGAGTCGGTAAAACTCGACCGCATATTGGTCGACCGTCCTTTTCTGTTGGTGGAGGTTGATGAATTGCTGCTAAAGCTAAAACTTGACGGTTGTATGAAAATACTTTTCCTGGAAGCACTCCTTAAACGTCTGCCAGTCAATGGGCTTCAGAAGCACCATTTCTTGTGATGTCCACCAATCTCAGGCAAGATTTGTTAACTGTAGCTTTACCACGGCTACCTTCTCATCCTCGGGGGTCTTAGTCGTATCTAGGACAGCCTCAAAATCCTGGAGCCAAAAATCTTCTGAAATTGCATCCTCAGTGTCAAAAAACTTAGTTGGATGCAAGCGACTGACATTGGATGCCGAGTTAAGACTATAACGCCCACTGGTCTCGAGCACTACTCTAACTCCCTGGAAAAGAGTAGTGTTGGTTTGTTCCTGTTCTTGCTAAAACTGTTGGCAAAGCTGGACCACTTGTTGTTGGAGTTGGAGTTATTGTTGTTGTTGTACCATCATCATGGCTTGGATCAACCCTAACATGGCCTGCAAGCCTGCCTGCCCTGGTTATACTAGAAGAACTTGTGGTATTGTCTGGGTTGGCCGGGTTGGCTGAGCTAGGATGAATGATGGAGCGAACTGGACTGGCCATCCCGATAAGATTGGTGGAACTAACTGTGCTGATTAGACTTGAGTGACTGGCAGAGCCGGCTGATGGAGAGCTACTGACGCTTGCCCTTGGTTCAATGGCGGGGCCTGATCCTGGCCTATTACTGGATTTACTAGCAGTACAATAAAACCCTCAGAAGGAGGAGCAAGTGGGGTATCCCTGAAGGATAAGGAACAAGGCAATCAATAAGGGACGAAAATGGAACAATTATGCCAAACAAGTTTTCAATTCAAGGGAAACAGGAAGGTACAGGTTCAAGTGGAGTTCAATCGAAGATAAGTAAAGGATTGAGATTCCTATAAGATGAGTCCCCCCCCCCACAAGTCTGAAAAATAGACCTGTATGGGCCACCACTAAAATCTTGTCACATCCCGCTCCGAGAATATTAGATAAATACGAGTATGGACATGGCCAGCTACTCCGTAAAAGGTATGAAAATGTCGTACAATGGTTACAACTGTCAAAAAGACAAATGGATTGGACTCTAGCATGTTATGACGTCAGTCCTAAGACCAACAAGTTCTAGTATCTTAATCCATCAACAACAAATACAAGAGTATATCATACATGAAAGTAAAAAAGGAGTCCTAAGTTACACATCATATATGATCATGAAGCTAGTGAATATAAAATGCTGTACTAGCAGAGTATAATTATACATGATCAAATATATCAGTCATGGTCTAATATATACATCATGTTGATCGTAGTCTCAAATGTTATGAAATGTGGCTCAATAATAATAACTTATAGTGTCGCAGCACACGTAAACTTGGTCAGTCATGGAGCCCTTGTCTAGCACGGTTGGTCCATGCTGCATGGGGCCCTTGGAGATCGGGGTAACTGGTAGCGTAATATTCTTTTCTTCCAATGATCTAGGTGAATCTTATCTTGTCTAATCATTACCAAATTTAATACAAATTCTTGAGTCATGGATACTCGAGAATCTTCCTAGAATAACGAGTTACGAATAAGAGCTATTCACGAGTTACCAATGGCGAACTTATCATACCCGCAACACGCGATACATTGGGCAATACTCGCACTCGATTGTTCGATGCCAAATGCAATAGGTTAATATACACAATAATTTTCACGGCGTCGTGAGGATCAAAACCATGTTTTAATATGTAAGAGCACAACATCCAACTATATAATACAAAAAAAATATCCTAAGCAAAAATAGAAGGAGAGTATGATAAAACCAGGCGCATAAAAATGTTGGCCGCATATGCGATCTGGACGCATGCAGGGAATGCATGATGGATGGGATGAAGGACGCATGGGATCCATGACACATGGGATACATGGCGCATATAGAACACATTTGTAGTGATATTCATGTGCCCAACAAGATAGGCGCATGCTGGAAGAGGGTATAGAGCTAGGCCGCATGGAACTCCTTTGTCCCAAAATAATACGAATTCCATGAAAAAAGCTCCAAAAATCCAAAAACTTATTTTCTTCATAAAGTCTTTATTTTAACTCTAAATTAAGTGAACCAAAGCCAAAATATTCGAAATAAAGTGATACATCACATAGAACAACTAGATTTTGAAGATACCAAGTTTTAATAGATCAAAACTAAGATAACACATGGAATCCATAAAAAACTCAAATTTTGAAACTCAGATCTACTCCAAATCATCCATCAAAATCTAAAACTCTAAGAACTAAATTAGATGAGAACATCAAGGCGGACATTTTCTATCAAACATATTTTAAACTTACACAATATAAATAAAATCCAAAAATTTATAGCTTTATCAATTGAGCAAGATGCACTTGCCTGGAGTGGCTTCTTAGCTCTACCTCTCACGGTCCAAGTGATCACAACCTCTTCTAGGGTTAGGGTTCGATTTATGGAGAGAGGAAGGAGAAAGAGGAAAATAAAAGTAGAAATAAAGAAGAAAGAGGGAGGAGAGAGAAAACTCTCATATATATACAAAGGGAGAGGGGGAGATGGCCTAGCCATGGGTTCAACCAAAATGAACCGAACCAAGTGTCAATTCTACATGCGGGTCCTAAATCGGATCTATGGCAATGCCAATAGGTATTCTACGGGTCTCGGGTAGTCTCTCTAGACAACAAGAATAAATACAAATGACAGGAAATATCATGCAAATACAGCAAAAATAAATTATCAGAAAATAAATTTAAATATTAAAAATTCAAGAAATACCAAATCTGAAAACGGGTGTGACTGCTCTGAACGAATACACTGATTCCATTGTACGACACCAATGCCTCAGCCTATTATGAGGTGCTACTCGGATTGCCCTAAACTCTACACACTACCTGCGCATGAAAACTAACTCGAATCAATACTTGTTTCCAAATTCAATTTATTAAAATACAACCAAACTATTGTCTATTTTTAATCTGACTCAGCGTAATGCACCGTGCTGGTGTAGGCATTACACAAGCAGCCCAATCAAGAACAATAAATTAACGAGTAAATGAGTCATCGAGTAAGGTTGACCCATTTATTCACGAATCGGGTAAGAATTTGGTCGAAAGGGACAAAAATAAAAGGGTAAGTTAGAGATTTGGTCCCCAAAAAATTTATCCAAATTTTATCCTACTGGCCCCCTTAAAACATATGTCATGTTCACGTGCATTACACTTAACTAAAAGAAAAAAAATCTCTGATATTATAAACAATAGATAAAATTTTAATTATAGTAAAATAGTTTAAATATAATTTAAATATATTTTAATTTGAAGTTATTACACACATATTTTTAAAACTTTGGATATATGTGGTTTAAATATATATTTAGAATTTCTTTATAGATATCTCTAATATTATAATGCGGCTTACTATTACAATATGGCTTAAAAACCACTAAAAACGAGTCATCTAAGCCGTATGTATCCTCAATTATTAATAATAAAAAATTATAACTAGCGCATATGAAACCACTAAAAATGAGTCATCTAAGTCGTATATATCCTCAATTATTAATATAATTTTTTTATAACTACCGCATATGGTATCTCTCCACGTAGTTACAAAAATAAAATAAAAACTAATATTTGTTTAATTACCTGAACATATAACAAATTCTAAATTATATTTGTCACTACTACTTTCCTGGATAGGAATATTTTGTCAATTTGTAAAAATTTATTATTGTTATATGTTATTTCATAAATGATTAGTATTATTGTATATATATATATATATATATATATATATATATATATATATATATATATATATATATAGTTGAATGGTTAGATGTTAACCTTTGGTTGGGCTAATTGTTAGTAAACCTAAATGAACCCAAATGGAATTGTCATGACCTATTAGTGTGACCAACTAGTTTAGTCATGGTTGACTTATTTATTTAGAGAGGATGACTAATTAATTTTCTTTATTAATTATTAGAAGCTTCCACCAATTAAACTATTTTTGTGCTAATCCTTCATGACTAATTGGATGAGGGTAAATAGGATATTTCATAACCAATTAGGGCACCCATAGGGGCCGGCCACCTATTAGTAGGGGGAGAGCCTCTCTTTCTTCTCCATTCACTAGAAAACTTTTCTAATTAGTTCATCCACCATCTTCCTCAAAATCTCTTCCATTCAAAATCACTCCCTACCATTTCCATTTCCACTATTCTAAACCATTCCTAGAAGCTTGGAGGAGCTTGGGAGAGGAGTTTGGCTTGAAGGAGGTGTCTATATACTTTCTTGTGTCCCCTTGGTGCACTAAATTGGGAATCCATCTCCCAATAGGTAAAACTCTTGTCCCTCTTGTCATTTCAGATTTGAATTATAAAATAGACCCCTAGGGACCTATCCATGGCTAAGGGCTACCCATAGGAAGAAGAACTAGGTTCTTATGAGGTTTATTGTGATAGTTACATTAACTTTTATGGCCAAATTGGAGAAAATCAATATTTGGACCGTTAGGTGTTTGAGAGAATATTTCTCTCATAATTTTAGAGTGTGATTCATGGATATTGAGGTGTGTGTGTCCATAATTGGATACGAGGAGTGTGTATCATGATGCACTATGATACGTGTCGGTAGATTTGGGTTTTGTGAGCCAATATGTGTATTTCTTTTCATATTGCATGGTAATTAGCTATTTTAGTTATTATATGTCATATTATATATGTATTAAGTGTTCCATAAGATCTGGGGGATGAGTATCATGTTAGAATTGTTGTAGGAGGGGTGTATCATGAGTATCATGGTGTGTACCCTAGTTTGTGCACACTAGGTGTTTGTATTATTGTTTGTTAGTACCATAGTGGTATATACCTAAGTTAGTGTCCATATGATTCTTGGTGTTGATACTTCCTATAGTTGTATTGGAGTTTTAGAACTTGAGATGCATCATAGAATTAATATTCATGGATTATACATCTAGTGTTTATGAGTGCTAGATGAGTGTAGTATGTGTGGTATGTTCATGAGGGTGTATGTATGTGTGGCTTTGAGTATGATGGTAAAGGTGTATGGCTTAGTTGTTATTTGTGATTGCTAGTTGCTGTTGTAACGACCCGTTCCACTCAAGCGGACTGTCGATTCAGACGATAAAAGTGCAACATCCCGATCCGCTTTGCTTCAGCGAGAATACTCGTTTGAGGCAAGAGAATTCCCAGACTTGGTCCTTCAGGAGTTCCGGCTTAGGCTTTCAGAGACTCGCTCGGAGTATCGCTCGACCGAGGTGAATCATCGCTAAGGTAGGTGGCTACGATGAACTTATTTTTACTTAGCCAGCACACTTAAAATATGGAACGATACATGCTAGTCGCTGGGTGAATCACCCCCTGCATGTTAATAAGAATACAACGCACTTAGCTAAGAGAATAATCCCAACTTGTATTGCTTGTGCTAGAATATGAAAATAAAATATTGCTTATAATCAGACCCTCACATGCTACCTTTGTCTTGTGCAACTAGACTCCGCTATGCCTCGAGTATAACGATATACATATATTTTGTAGTGCACTATTCATTTACTACACTGCATGACCCTAGATCATGTCGCTCGAAAAGTTCTTTTACGGTTTCACTCATCGTCTTACCTTAGGGCCCGAGCTAACGTGAATGCTTATGTTTATACAAATGCATGCTTGTCTGCTTATATATATTGCCTTATCTCAATGCTTGTAGCATAAACTATGCCAAGACCGTCTAACACTGAGTATGTCATGCATTCATCTAAGTTCTCCTCGAAAGACTATCTAATAGTCGTTCCGTGCAAGTATGAATCTGAAAGTATCAGGGACCGTTAGGTCGCCAAGGCAGTTCCTGAACCAGGGGACTTGTACCATATCAATAATCTATGAATCACAGCTCATGGAGCAATACCGTCCTGTACTGAATCAAATAGCTCATGGAGTCGATACATATATTGTGAACAATCATGCCTGAACTTGTACCATATATATATATATATATATATATATATATATATATATATATATATATATATATATATATATATATCCTTCCTTGAACTTGTTCTTGTACCTGACCAGAGACCCAAAAAATTGAGACTTGCATGGTCACAAGACAACTTGGAAACAAGGTTTTAGTTCCGCGGACGGTTGCTGGGGCACTGGCACCGATCCGATCCGGACGGAACTCCTGATAGTCGCCTGCTACGAGCGGGATGTGTGTGCAATTCCCCATGTTCCTGCTTGCACACTATTCCAACGAGACTAGAACAGTCCATTATGGCACCATGCCAGTGACCTCATGTTCATATAGATAAGTCATCCTCGCTTAGCGGCAATCCGCGTGCGAGTTATTGTATCGCATCAAGAATAATCTGAAATACTTGAACAATCTTGAGTATAATACTTGTGCATATGAATACTTCAACATCCTCTGCAACACTTCTGGATAATCTGTATGCCCGTGCACCCGAAATATAATCTTGCACTGAAATACTTGTGTTTGCATATGCTAGTTGTCCCTGAATTTTATTGTATATATGCTCGTGCTTGAATTAACTTGGTTTGCGTTGGACAGGGAAGTACACATGGTAAGTTGGTAGGTCTCTTCATATTTTCTCTTATATCACATGGCACACTACCACACGAGTTAGACTTTTTATATATGCCATAAAACCGATCCTAAGACAACTAGAAAGACAACTAAATAGATGGTGTACGGAACCTATTAAACGTGTTTTGATTTATCGAGCGGGCGAGTAGCCTCCCCACCAGTGCATTCATGTACTGATAACCCACCAGATTGCTTGTAGGGTGCGGGAGAACCTCGTTTGGTGCGGATGCCTCCTTCATATGTGCTAAGGCGTGGAGTTCACTCTGGAGCCTTAGAGCGCTGCGTCCAAAACTGAAGCACATATACAAGACATAATGTTGGCACATCGCCTATGTCATTCCACAAATGTAGCCACTTGACACGCTTTTACTGTTTCAGAGAAAAGGCTTGAGCGATTTATAATCTCGGCCTAGCACCGCCTGTAACACTTGTTCAATATTAATAAAGAGTTTATTTTACTTCTATACTTGTGATATTCAATGTTTTCGCTATTGATGACTCAGTGAGCTTGTTACCAATCGCCTATGCATTTATAATTTTGCTGCACTCGGACAATCTGTGCGACTCTGTGGCTTAGACCTCTTACCGCCAGCCAGAACCTCGGCCTTGCACGGGCGCGGCTCCACGCTCGTGCGGCATCAAGCCCAGATGGGACTGAACGATCGTCCCACGGGAGCATTGGCACGGTGATTCTCGTCCAGTGGGGACGACCGATTAGGCTGCGGGAGATCGGGGGTGACAGATTGGTATCAGAGCTTGGGTTTACGCCTTTGGACTTTGTTTTGATTCTCTCAGCTTCGAAAGCTCATTCATGGGTTATATGTACACTCTCTCTCAATGTCCTAATGAAATATTCCAAATAATAAGTCTAAATACTTTTAAAAAGTGCATGTGAATGATATGATTGCTTGTATGAAGTCGTGAATGCTAAGGCCTTTGTGCCGACCTATGCTAGACCCTTCGGGGTTAGACTCGTGCTAGAACTTGCGTGTTATGTGCGAACCCGATACCTATATATGTTTGCCCAACTAGTTAGTGCAAAATCGAATATCGCCCGAACGGTTAGCTATACACACAACCTTTCGGCTAAGTTGTGTTAAGTATCGTATGGCAAGACCCTTCGGTGCAAATTGAGTTACAACAAAATTTTTATATCGTTCAGGAATAAGATAAGTCAGACCTAGAATATCTACTGGTAGAAACATTGTCAAATTATCGCTTAGGTGAATATGGAGAATCGTGCTTAGATTTTGGGAAATAGTTCGAACGATATTTCGTGTCGGAAGATACAAATCGATTGAGGATTTGATTGGATGACTCAATTTTGAGTGGTGTATGGATCATTTAAAAATGTCCAAACGGATTTATAAGTCTCGTACGATAATCAAATTGAACAATTTGGTAAATATCTCGAATAAATGATAAGGCTTGTATCGAATTGGGATTCTTGAAAATGGAAATCGATATCTGGTTAAGAAAAACTTGTTGGAAACTTGGAGGATTATGCAAGCAATTTCGGATTGAAACAAACGGATTAAATTTGAATACAATATCGCTCGAATAAAAGTTAGCCCGAGAAAGAATATTGTATTTCGATAAAAAAGATAAGCGATAATTGATTTGGCTTATAGTTTGGAAGAACGATCTTGAAATCAAGTTTGGAAAGATAACCTACGAAATCAGTTCCAACGGGAACGATTATCCTACGGGAGCGCCGACGTGGTAATTTTACGTACAACGGTGATGATCGAACTCACTGGAACATGTTCGGTGATTATTCCAAATAAACTCGATGAATGAAACGTATCAAAAGATGGAATAGACTTGAGTTTGAATATTTAAAACTAGTTGCTGGAGGAATGCTAGAAGTAAGACTATGAATTTACCGAACGGTAATATTGAAGTTGGATAATTTGCTAGATGAATTATAATCACTGCATGAACGGACATGACTTGGTGGATAAAGATATACAACTTAGATGGAGAGAAGTAAAATGATAAGAAGTCTTGATCGTTTTGAAGATAACCATAACGCTTGACGTTCTTGTCTTGTGCGAGCGTAACTCTATGCTCGTGCATGCGTCATGCCCGGATTATGACGATTATCCAGCAAGAGTGTTGTATGGTTATCTCACATCCAACGAGGGTGATGAAACTTACGGGAGATCAGAGCATGACAACTTGTGGATCATCTTGACTTTTGGTTCGACACGATAAGACAAATTTGAAAATGCAAGTGAATCAAAAATATTTCAAGGATAAGTTAGCCAAGAACCTGAGGTAAATCATACTTGATGGTTTCATGAACGGATACGTAAATCAGGTTGGAGGACTTAATGTTATAAATAAAGGTTTAGAACTGAATCTTGGCTTGGTGGACTAGACTTGGAATGGTTAGGAGATTCTATCAAAAATATGTTTGGAGAGATAGACTATGCAAATTACTAGGCTTGTCCTATAACTTGGATATATTATGGATTTTACTGAATGGACTCGAACCCCGTACAAACGAAAGTGTTATTGAGAGTAGGATAATCAGTACTCGATGTTTAGAAATTTGAGAGAAACAAGCTTGGATAGATTATCCCGTGCAAATGAACAATGGTTTGACCCTAAAAAATTAGGACGAGCATCGTGCGACAAATTTGCATGATGAATCGTGTGCTTAAACTTGTACCTATGACCTTGTGAGCTGACCTAGTAATTAGGCAGACGAATCTGTATCGAGTGAACGAACCAGTGTGATCGACTTTAACATATTGCTTGAACGAGCTATAGAACTAAGGCAGCAAAACTTAGGGTTATACTTGGAATGGTAACGTATGCTATGTTTGACCCGAACGGATGAATGCTAGTCGATTAATTGGATAGATCGTGCTTAACGGTAGTGCAAATACTTGGTTTGGTTGGAATAGAAAATGATATGGAATTTGATTGACCCTATCAGAAGTATCCTTGTGAATCATAAAACGAGAACCCTTGAGATTTTTGCAAGTAGCTTGTCCAATTTTACTATCTCTAAGTTTGGTTGAATGCATATTTTTGAGGGATACCTTGAACATGTGCATGATCCAAGACTCAACGAGATGTGAAACTCGAGTGCTGAGACTTCGTTATCGCTGAGTTGGTTGCCATGCATATGTTTGAGGGGCACTTCGAATATGTGCACGATCCAGACTCGCGATATGCTGATCTCGATGCTAATACAAGTGAATATCCAAATGAACAAGTATAACAACTTGTATAAGTTGCCTCAGCCTTAGATCACTATCCAAGATAGATTATAACGTACCCCGCATTAAGAAACATGTCATACTCTAAGGTACAAATGAGGTCGACTCAGCATACACGCGATACGGCATAAGAAACGAGTAGGGGATTGTGTTCAAATTAGATCTAGTGGTACCGATTGCTACACTTGGGATAGATTCGATAGTGCGATAGAACGGCCTACGCTCAGTAAGTCTCAAGGATGAGACTTTTTCTGAGTGGTGTATTATGTAACGACCTGTTCCACTCAAGCGGACTGCCGATTCAAACGGCAAAAGTGCAACGTCCCAACCCGCTTTGCTTCAGCGAGAATACTCGTTTGAGGCAAGAGGATTCCCAAACTTGGTTTTTTAGGAGTTCCGACTTAGGCCTCCAGCCAATCTTAACGGGGTATTCAAAGTTCTTTCAGAGACTTGCTCAGAGTATCGCTCGACCGAGGTGATTCATCGCTAAGGTGGGTGGCTACGATGAACTTGTCTTTGCTTAGCCAGCACACTTAAAATATGGAACGATACATGCTAGTCGCTAGGTGAATCACCTCATGTATGCTAATAAGAATACAATGCACATAGCTAAGGTAATAATCTTAACTTGTATTGCTTATGCTAGAACATGGAAATAAAATATTGCTTATAATCAAACTCTCGCATACTACCTTTGTCTTATGCAACTAGACTCCGCTATGCCTCGAGTAGAACGATATACATATATTCTGTAGTATACTGCACTGTATGACCCTAGATCATGTCGCTCAAAAAATCCCTTTACGGTTTCACTCATCGGCTTACCTTCGGGCCCGAGCTAACGTGAATGCTTAAGTTTATACAAATGCATGCTTGCCTACTTATATATATTGCCTCATCTCAATGCTTGTCGTATAAACTATGCCAAGACCGTCTAACACTGAGCATGTCATGCATTCATCTAAGTTCTCCTCGGGAGATTATCTAATAATCGTTCTGTGCAAGTACGAACATAAAAGTATCAGGGACCGTTAGGTCGCCAAGGCAGTTCTCGAACCAGGGGACTTGCACCATATCAATAATCCATGAATCATATCTCGTAGAGCAATACCGTCCTGTGCTGAATCAAATGGCTCGTGGAGTCGATACATATATTGTGAATATTCCTGCCTGAACTTGTACCATATTATATATATATTTATTCTTCCTCGAACTTATACCATATATATATATATATATCCTGCCTTGAACTTGTTCTTGTACCTGACCAGAGACCCAGAAGATTGAGACTTGAATGGTCACAAGACAACTTGGAAACAAGGATTTAGTTTCGCAGACGGTTGTTGGGGCACTGGCACCGATCCGATCCGGACGGAACTCCTGATAGTCACCTGCTACGAGCAGGATGTGTGTGCAATGCCCCATGTTCCTGCTTGCACAATATTTCGACGAGACTAGAACTGTTCATTATGGCGTCGTTCTAGTGACCTCATGTTCATATAGATAAGTTATCCTTGCTTAGCGGCAATCCGCATGCGAGTCATTGCATCGCATCAAGAATAATCTGAAACACCTGAACAATCTTGAGTATAATACTGGTGCATATGAATACTTCAACATCCTCTGCAACACTTCTGGATAATCTGTATGCCCGTGCACCCGAAATATAATCTTGCACTGAAACACTTGTGTTTGCATATGCTAGTTGCCCCTAAATTTTATTGTATATATGCTCGTGCTTGAATTAACTTGGTTTGCCTTGGACAGGGAAGGACAAATGGTAAGTTGGTAAGTCTCATCATATTTCCTCTTATATCGCACGGCGCACTGTCACACGAGTTAGGCTTTTTATATATGCCATAAAACCGATCCTAAGGCAACTAGAAAGATAACTAAATAGATGGTGCACGGAACCTATTAAACGTGTTTGGATTTGTCGTACGGGCGAGTAGCCTCCCCACCAGTGCATTCATGTACTGATAACCCACCAGAGTGCTTGCAGGGTGCGGGAGAACCTCGTTCGATTTGGATGCCTCCTTCGTGCATGCTAAGGCATGGAGTTCACTCTGGAGCCTTAGAACGTTGCGTCCGAAACTGAAGAACATATACAAGACATAATATTGGAACATCGCCTATGTATCATTCCACAAATATAGTCATTTGGCACGCTTTTACCATTTTAGAGAGAGAGAGGCTTGAGCGATTTGTAATCTCGGCCTAGCGCCTCCTATAACACTTATTCAATATTAATAAAGAGTTTGTTTTACTTCTATACTTGTGATATTCAATTCTTCCGTTATTGACGACTCGGTGAACTTGTTACCAATTGCCTATGCGTTTATAATTTCGCTGCACTCAAAAAATTTGTACGACCCTATGGCTTAGACCTCTTACCGCCAGCCAGAACCTTGGCCTTGCACGGGCTCAGCTCTAAGCTCGTGCGGCATCCCGTCCAGATGGGTCAAGCGATCATCCTGCGGGAGCACTGACGCGGTGATTCTCGTCTAGCGGGGATGGCCGATTAGCCTGCGGAAGATCAGGACGTGACAGATGTAAGGTTGTAAGTTGTACATGAGGGCTCAATTTAGTGGGGGAAGCAAGCAGTAGCACCATAGTGCATTGTCTTAATGTTCTAATCAGTGGCTAGGAGGTTCAGGAGCTTGGGGGAAATACCAGCAGTGCAAGTAACTTTTGCACTACTAAATAAGGGGTTGTGCAAGAGAGAGAAGAGAGTAACTTATAGTTGCTGTGTGCAACCAAGTCAAGTATTCTGGAAACCACAGTGGCTGCAACAGTGGGGTGGTGAGCCATTGGTGCACTGTAAAAGAGAAGAGAGGGGAAGATAGCAGCAGTTCTGTGTGTGTTCAGTTCTGTGTAGGAGTAAAGTATACGGAGAGGGGTACATTGTTTGCTGAAGGTAAATGTTTGAGTAGTAGCAGTAGTAGGAGTAAGGAAGGAATTGGTGCACTGGAATATTGCAGTAACATCAAAGATGTGGGGCTTTAGTGTACATAGCTCAGGATGGTAGCAGTAGTAGAAAGCTAGGCTTGCTATCCACTGCACTAATGCAGTTAAGACTGGAGGGGATAGACCTGTGCTTAAGATCTGTTTGTAGAGGTGCTTATGCACTGCACAGTGGGTTAATGTTGGGGGAGATGTATATCAATAAGAGGAGTTAACAGTAACAACAAGTTAGGATTTTTAGGATTGCGTATCAGATACTAAGGGGGGGTATCGGGTTTTAAGAGATTACTACAGCAAGCATATTGAGCAACGACAGTAGTTGCAACAGCAACTAAAGTTAGTGTGCAGCAGTATCTAGTAGGGGGACTAATACAATATCGTGTATCAGAGAGTAGGAATTTTGGGTGTATCTTGAGTGGGGAAACACCTATTATTGTGTGTGAGTATTGTTGTGTTCTTGTGTGTGGTGTGGACTTGTGTAGGTAGGATAGAGTATGCTGGATACGAGTGTAGTTCGATTGAGGGTCAAGGGTGAGGGTTTTCGTGTGTAAGTCTGATACACACTGGTAATCAGACTTGAGTTGTGTGTATGTGGTGTGTTGTGTCTGTGTTATTGGAGTGGGTGGTCTGGGTACCAGTTAGAGTGACACACAAGGCTATTAGTGCACTGGTTTGTGTGTGGCCTGTGAGGGGATGATTGTGTTCATCAGGAATAGTATGAGTGTTGTCTGTTAAGAGTGTGTGATATTAATGAAGGGGGAGCATCATGTGTGTTTTGGTGTGGTTCACTGTCTAGCTTGAGGTAATATAGTATCAGAGTTGTGGAAAGGCGAATTTAGGTTTAGTGAGTGTAGAAGTAAGTGTCAATGTGAGTGTAGTGCACCAGTGTAGATATTGTAGGGTATTGGGTTAGGTAATGTTAAGTATCTTGATACTAAGATATATATATATATATATATATATATATATATATATATATATATATATATATATATATATATATATATATATATATATATATATATATATATAGTTAGGATATTAATTATATGGTTGGGTATCAAGTTGCGATAGGGTTGTAGTATTAATATGATATTGAGAGTATCTAGGGATATTAAGTACGTGTCATGATCCGCACTCGGTGTATGGGTACGAGTACGTAGGTACGTCCAGCCTACGCAGCAGCATCGATGGTAGAATAATGTCTAGGTCACCAATACTATCTAAACAACTCACACAATAAATATAATGTACCTGTCAATGATATCTCAACTTTAAATGGAGAAACAATATGATATAAGATAAATGCTAACAAATACTCAATCACAATATAAAACTAAAGGAGGATAAAAGCACGATATGGAATAGAAGGGAGAAATAATGAGTCACAATACATCACAAGTCCAAAATCACTAGTCTAGGCACAATATAAGTCTCCAATAATATATATATATATATGTTAAAAGTCTAATAATGAGACTAACACAATGTCCAAAGTAATATCTAAGCCTTCTCGGTCACTGGCAATAAGTTCTCCTACTCTAGGGAAGTATCCTCTAGTGGCTCGCCGTTCTACGGCCTGTAATAAGTAGAACAAAGCTCCTCTAGCCAATCATCTGAAAAATACATCAAATCAGGATTGGAGCAAAGTACAAAACTCTGTAAGTAGTTCCAAATATATGGTAGAGAATATATGACAAAATATAGAAAAGAATACAAGATGCACAAGTAACTAGAAATAGAAATATAGTTGAAACCGGCAGAAAAGTACAATATGAACTGGAAAGATAAATACAGGCAATATAAAAATAACTGCAAGTAGAAAAACTGGAATACTAGCTATGTGGTTTAGAGCGCAAGTTCGTTATGTGACCAGCTTAGGTTGCACATGAGGTGAATAAGGTAACTCGATTGTACGTGAGATGTACAATCGACATACACATAAGGTAAATAGGGCTTGATCACATAACAAACTTATACTCCCCCTCCCCAACAAATACTCATGGATCCAATCATGACACGTTACGTACATAAATACGATATAGTCACACTACCACACGAAATAGTGGATGCACATGTAAATAATACCCAATGCACACGATAAAATACATGTGTAAGGAGTAACCGCTGAACACGGTAGGGGATAACATCTCCTGACAGGATCAATATAGTACTATTTCGTGTAACAATGTATCAGAATCAAGTATATCAGTTCTAGAATAAGTGATATATACACTATCATAAAATAAAAACTAACAGAGAGATGTACTAGCCTCTGGTCCTGAGCAAAGGGTGTATCTCGATGTCCAAGCTGGTGTCACACAATCGTATTTAAGAAATATTATGTCAAATGGTGTAATGAATGAGAAAAGAGTTAAATAATGCACTAATTTGCTTTCTAGGCCGATTCTAGCTAAACTAGGTCCAATTAGGTTCACACCAAGGTTTAAGTCTCTAACTAGCTACAACTAACTAATAACACTAATATCTATATATATTAAGATACTCTTATGTATCTATATATATTAACTTACCTGTATATATTACTAATTAATTATTATATCACTAAAATAATATAACTATGTTAAATGACTAAATTATTCCTATTTGAAAAAGTGAGGGTGACAGTACCTATATTAGTGTCTAATAGGTATTGATGAGATACAAGTCTCTTGGGATATTGGTTAAGGTATAGTGAGGTAATAGGTATATAGACTAGGATACCATAAGTTATTGCATATAAGGGTCTATATAGTATACTTAGTATATGATACTACCTAGTATGACCTAGAATACCTAGAGTAGACCTAGTATGACCTAGCATTTGCTTGTATGGCTTCATAAACCCACCTCATAGGTCATTATGAACTCTAACCTAGGTATAGCCCAGTAGAGCCTAGTATCAACTAGTTTAGATTTGTAACTCACTTAAAAGCTAGATTGAACCTAAAATTATAGTACCAACCTAGTTTGCCCTAGTTTGACTAATATGACCTAGTCTTGACCTAGAAAACCATATTTTTAGCTTATTTAAGTTGTTTAACACTTTATTACACCAATTGATATGGCAATTCATATTTAGGTCTTTGAGACACCGAGACAGACACAGTTTGACATTCATTACTCTGGACCACATGCGAGTACATTCTCTAATAGTTTCCATTATTTGATATCTACTATGATTCTGGATTATATCATTGTTCTACTTGATTCCTCGACACTATGGATACACATATTAGTATTATATGGATTCACTCACTTGTGACACGTGCGTCATACTTGTCTGACATCTACTTCATGACTCTTTACTGGCATCACTTCAGGATTCACTTACTGGCATCACTTACTTTTATCTGGTTGGTCTCGTATTTGATTTACGTGTCGGGACTTGGATTCATTTATACTAGTCAGGCGAGAAAATATCTTAGTAGACATGTAAACATTCCCAAAATCTGGAATCACCTCCTATTGGTCTAATTTAGAAAGATAGCAGTCGCACACCTCACGTGTGATGAGCCATATTACCCCTAGCTGTTTACATGTTGAAAGTGGTATTTCAAAACACTCTAGTTTAGTTACATTCTTGCTGGCTTCATATGATACTTGCTGGACACACATCATATCTATCTAGTTCAGTTTTTATTTACTTACAGTCTTTATTTACCATACTTTCTTGATTCTCCATGCTTATCTTTTCTTGCTTCTTAAATTAACTGTGACTGTATTTTATTCTCTGATTCATTTACTTTTCTTGCTCATCATATATTACTTACTATAATTGTTTTGTAGTCTTTGTCAATTAATTGAAACTGCTATTGGGTTATACTTCACTCCAATCTTGACTGGATAATATTTTTTTCAGAGGACCCGGAGGATTGGTGTCCGACCTATTACGGACCCCAGGATGTTAATGGTACAGCCATGGACCCATTAGCTCATGAGTGATTGCCGGAAGGTCTAGCCGGAACCACTAGTTATCCTAGTTAGTTTTTATTAGCATTTTGGTATCAGATTATTTCTGGCTTATATTTGAGACTTGTATATTGTTTATATTGGATGTTGTTGTAACCTCCGATTTCCAATTTTCGAAATAATTAGATTTTTAATTTATTTTAAATACCAAATTTATAAAATATTTCTCCTTGAATTCTTGTATTTGATTTTTGAGCAATGTTTGATTTTAGAAGGTAATTTAAAATCTCTTATAAAAAAATTATTTTTCCTAAATGTCGATGTATTATAAAATAAATAATAATAATAATATATATATTTCTCTAGCTTCAAATATTTATTGACTTGAAATCATAAAATTATTTATTTGATAAAATTATCTAAAGGACTAGTTGGTTTCTTCATAATAAATTTTTTAAATTCATTTGGGATAGTAAATAAATAAATTACATATTTTCTAGGGTTTTGAAATATGGGTTTATTTAGTAGCTAATTTGGAAGCAGTTAGCCTTGGAAACCCTACCAGTCGCCTCTCTTCAAAACCAACACCCCCATTTCTTTGAGCCGCCGCCTCCATTATTCTTCTTCCCCATTTCATTCTACTGTCGCCCTCCCTCTCCTCCTCTCGTGGTTGCCCACCGGACGCCGGTTCTCGACGACTCCGTCCCAGATCCAGCATTCGACTCCCTCCGTGAGTCAACAAAGGGCAGGTGTGCGATAGCCTCGTTGGGATCGACTTCCACAACTGTGCGGTCCGTTGGGTACTACTCAGGCGAACATTCTTCTTCGCGACCCGATCAGAAACCATCTCGGTGAGTATCTTGACTCTTGAGCCCATATGCTTCATGGTTTATTCTTTGTGTTTCTAATAGATATAAATAGGCAGTCGTGTATTGTATAAGTGTTTCATTAGTAAGGGAAGAAACAATTAATTAATCAATGTGGTCTTATATGGAAGTCTGAAGAAAATATGGCCCTAGTGTGTGTTTGGGTTGAAGAGATACTCAATATGTGAGTTACACTAAGAAAGAAGAGCATGGTGGCATATTTGTGTGAGATGGTTGAGAGAATCACCAACGGGCTTGTGTGTGTGGCAGAGGTTCGACAATCCTCATTGACGGGTAGAGTTCAACTGTGGGTTAGAAGCATCCTGCATCCTAAGTATATAATCTATTCGGCAGAAGAATAGTTGAAATAACTAGGAAGTAGCCATTATTATATATATGGAATGAGAAGATAACTGTGATTTCAAAATATAAATAAATATGAGTCATATGAAATGTGTTGCTTAGAAAATTGATTGGTATATATAGTTCTGTTCTTGTTGTTCATACTAGATGAATAGAGTATGTTGGGATTAGCAACATTGAATGGAGATTAGAAGTGAGTACCATTTTGTTGTGTTAATGACTAGTGTGGAGTGGTACATATATGCATGGAGACATTGAAAACAAAGTGGTTATTAGAGATGATATGTGTGGGTGTTCTTTAATGAATTGGAAGGAACCGAACAACAGAGAATTGGTGATTGTAGGAAAATGTGTTGTACATATTGATATATGGAATTCATATAAATTATAGAATACATGAGGTCTATAGTAAGTGGTGGAGAATACACTGATTATAAGAGTGGCTTCAAATAATGGAAATATTGGAAGATGGGAAGTTGGAGGTTTAAGTCTATTGTGTATAATGGAAATGCCCAAATGACTTAATAACTATGGTAGTATAATAAATAGCATATTTTTATATATGTATTTACATAGATGTCAGTAAACCAAACCCATAAGGTCTAATTCTAAAATCTTCTCTAGGTTCCTTGGGCTCGGATTCTCTTGGCTCGGACTCGGTACCAATTCGTCATCTTCAGCATCCGGAATCGGGACTGTCGGATTCTCCAGACGATACTCTGAGACAGGACATTGGTATTGACAGCTAAGGACCCAAGGCGAGTACATTCTCTGATTAGTTTCTAATTTATGATATCTCCTATGTTCACTGTATCTAGTGTAAATATTCATGCTCTTGACACGCTGGTTACACGGATTGGTATACACGGATCTCGTCATGAGATGTTATTCCTTATTCATGGTGTAGCTTGTACAAGGCTTGTTTTCCTTGTTATCTTGTCATGTACAGACACTGATTCCCGGGGAGATTTGCTACCTTCCTAGGGAATCCCGTGTCATAGCGTACCATGATTGGATCTACTATACCAGTCGGGGTGGAGAGTATTTTAGTGTAGATATGTGATCATACCCAACTTTTCATGCATCATAGCTCACCCCACATCTCACGTCGGGTGCGGCCTGACCATCTCCATGCTTCATAGCTGTTACGTGTGATTAGCCTGACCTCTACATGCATCATAGCTAACCAACGGTTAGCCTGACCTTCCATGAATCATAGCTAATCACATGTAACCAGCCTGATCAAGTTCCCAAGCCGATCACATGTTAAAGCTAGTACTCATACACTTAGTCTTAGGTTCTTGCTCATGGACATATTATTTCTTCTCCTGCATTTACTTACAGTATTTTCAGTATTTCTTTTATTTCTCGTACCTATACATGCTTCTGGTATATTTTCATCTAGAACTGCTACATAGTTTATATCCTTAATATAGAACTGCTATTTAGAGATGTACTTTGCTCCTTCCTGACTGGAAAATATTTTTTTCTAGACTGTGACCTTAGTAGACTGGTTTCCGACACACTTGGAGATTGAAAGTTAATGATTGCAGGTATGATTATCTTGTCATTAGACTTGTCTTGTATTTCTTGCTTGCCTTGATATCTCATCGTGCTTTAGTTTAGGTGATTGAGTAGTTCTAGCATTATTTATGATATCCACGTCTCCTTATGGAGTTGGGTATTCACGTGAGTTTGATTAGATAGTTACATGACCTAGACAGCGTTCTACCGCCGATGCTGCAGCGTAGGCTGGACGTACCCACGCACTCGTGCCCCTAAACTGGGTGCGGGTCGTGACACATTTTTAGTGGTGGCCCATGCAGGTCAGACTTGGCTCGTTGTGCGATGTCGTAGTAGTGCGACATCATAGTTGTACTACTGCGTACTTGCTATAGAATATAGGACATAGGATACTAGGATAAGAGAGGATACTCAATCACAAATTATTTGAGAGATTTCTGGGACGACCCTTGAGAATCTCATTATAAATTCTAATTTAAATCCTTCCCCCTTGTTTCCGTCTGCTCTCGCTTGTTGTTATTGAACTTGATCCTTATTGATCAGTTATTAAATTAAAATCTTGGTATCATTGTTGAGTTTGATTCTTGTTGACCAGTTGTTAAATTTAATTCTTGGTATCGTTGTTGAATTGATTTCATATCGAGATAAATTTTATGGGCTAAAATTTACGGTATCATCTGATGACATATGTTGATGAGGACAGTGAGAAAGGTAAAACGTCTACTTTGGTTATGAGACCTAGAGTTTATCGCAGCCATATTAGCTGTCGTGACGAGAACGTAGGAACCTAACTTGGATGTACATACTTTAGTTATGAGATTTAGAATTTCTCGCAGCCATACCGGTTGGCGTGGCAAAGATTCTAAATGACATGATTATAGAGTTGTATACCTTAGTTACGAAACCTATCGTTTACCGCATCTATGCTTACTGGCGTGGCGAGGATTCTGGGTGTCGTGATTTCAGACAGACGTGTATGATTATCAGGTTGTATCTTAAATTGGCTCTTAAGGTATCATCTCAAGACTTATCTATTTCTGTTATTCCAGGACTTTGTTCTATCGCTTCTTTTCTTTACTAGCAGTAAAGATACCTTCAGTCCTCAAACCAGTTCCTTTGAGCTTTTATTCTTTGAGGATTCCTTGTTAAGTATGATAATTAGTGACTTGTAATTATGGCTGTGTCTTGAGTGTTAGTATTGGTTGAGTGTTGTTAGTGAGTTATAAGTGTTCCTAGTTGGACATGTGAGCAGTAGGCCTTAAACTAGAGTTAGCCCTTAGCATTGTACCTTGTACAAATGGTTCTAGGATAAGTGTCATTAGAGACTGTGAGTAGAAGGAGAGAATAGAGTATCAGTGATAGTTCAAGAGTTAGTATCAGAGCTAACATACCCGCCCTGGATAATCATGATTATGCACTTGAGTGATCTATGTAAACAATTAGGTATTAAGGAATAGTATTAAGGATTAATGGGGCATAACGTTCAATTTGATGATTGATATCGGGCGTGTTAAAGGTAAAGAAATTTATATGCATAAGGAATTATAATAAGGTATCATGAGTAGAGAAATATCGGAATAGGTAATGAAGATGGTGAAGCGTATCACAGATTAGTGTAACAGGCTATGAAAGGTTAAAAGGAAATACATATACAATAATTGAGATGAGGAACCATACACATACCCATGAGAGTAAAGAAACATGAGTGTTATAGTAGATACATGTAATCATGAGTTCTAATGAGCTTGATGAGATAATCCATTAATGGAACTAGTGATATAATACCAAGAGTGCTAATGGTTCTATATCGAGGATTAGTCGAGAACGACGCTCAAAACAGTAAGCACTCTGTGTGATGATAATTAGATGATATACCAGTTGACATAGATTGAAAATCATGAAAGAAATACATGTGATGATAACTTTGATCATTGGAGGTAATAGTGCAAGCGATTCGGGCAGTACAATTTTAGTACACAGTGGTAGACAATAGATGTATTGAGTGCACCTCGAGTATTAGAGACTGTGAGCACTTATATGTAAATTGTGGATTATAAATTAAAGAGTGGAAATAAATTTTAACTTTGAGAATTATTGGGGAGTTGAGATTGTGTCATAAATTTTTTGAGGATTTTAAATAGTGATCCAATAAATATGGTCAAGGCTACAAAGATTTTAGAAGTGATTAAAATTTTTCCGATATTGAGTTTTGACTTTGAGGAGGTATATGCAATTTATTTTTAAGTTGATCGAGAAGTAAACCTTGACGATTATTTTGAGGATTAATTTTATGGTAGATGAGAGATATGAATATTAATATATTAGTAGATGATATACATGTGTAAGGATCTAGTGACTTGAGCATGATTGAGATGGCACCGCAGACTGACTTGGGTGTCCATCTAAAATTGGATTGGAAAGAGCAGTATTTAGTATGGTGTTGCGCTTGACGTATATTTGAGTGATAAGAACGACTAGTATGAACAATTATAGTAGGAACGAGAACTAGCAGTGGGGGTACTGAAGTAGAACAGGGGTACCTAAAGAGATAGAGGTATCAAACTTTACATGCACCAATTGACCTATAATCGTGTTAGAGGTTCTTGTTATCAGATTTTGGTATTAATAGACAGGTGTGTGCAATACGGATATATTCATGGATCTTGTGAATTAATGATTAGTTGATATGGGTACCAGTGTACATGAATAGGAATTAGTTAGTGAATGTGCTAGAGTTAAGTGTTTGTTAGAGATAGTAGATACTATAAGTAATACGTTAGCAGGTTCTTTCTTCCCTCCTAATGATTCCTTCTTCCGTCTTTCGATTGATTGATTTTCCTAATACTGTAGTTCGTATTCATGATTTTTTTGTTAGGATATAACCAGTAGTACACCTTAACAGAGACTGAAATACCATGACAAAAGATACATGACCTATATATTTTTCTTAAATTGCATGGCTGTAGGTAGAATTTTCTTAAACCATGATCATTAGGGTTTTGACCAGAGCAAAGATCTATGACAAGGTTATGACTGAAAAAAAAAATAAACAAGATGATTAAATTATGGATGAGCATTAATTTAAATAAAGAATTAAGGGGTTGTTATAACAGAGGTGATGGATTATTGATTTTACGAAAATCGAGGTATGATTGAAATTCGAGGATAAACATTAACTTAAATGGAGAGTTAAGAAATTCACAGGGCAAAATTGAGGATTTATAAATTTTAGGGAGGTCTTGATATGATTGAATTGGTTATTAAAAATTTGAGAAATTTTGGGAAATTATCTTTATATCTATTTGAATGCAAGATAGAAATTTGAAATATTATATCATGAATGTTGCATTGAAGATTCTGAAAGTATCGCATCGTTGAGTATTTGAGGAAAAAGAAAATCAGAAAATAAAATCGTTAATGGAATATTGTCGAATTCAATTCTCGGGAGGAGGATTTAGATTTTGAATAAGCATCAATTGAATTTGAGTTAGAGGAGTAAGATGATTGATGGATTAGTGGTTAAAATTTAAATTTTGGGATACATATTTTTTTAAATTTTATAAATATGCATTGATTGGATTTCAATTGGAAGATTGGAAATTAAAATTTTGGAGTATTTAGATACGAACTTAAAAATTTTGGAGGAAATTATAACAAAAAGGGAATTTGATTTTTAAACTTGAAGATTTTCAGGAATATGATGTTATAGAATTTTTTGAAAGATTGGGAAATAACACTATGGAAGTACTTCATGATTATTTGGTTTGAAATTTAAATTTGATAGAAATAATACAATGTGTAAATGCAATTATTGAGGACCTTAAATTTCGAGGACGAAATTTTTCTAAGGTGGGTAGACTTGTAACCTCCGATTTCCAATTTCTGAAATAATTAGATTTTTAATTTATTTTAAATACCAAATTTATAAAATATTTCTCCTTGAATTCTTGTATTTGATTTTTGAGCAATGTTTGATTTTAGAAGGTAATTTAAAATCTCTTATAAAAAAATTATTTTTCCTAAATGTCGATGTATTATAAAATAAATAATAATAATAATATATATATTTCTCTAGCTTCAAATATTTATTGACTTGAAATCATAAAATTATTTATTTGATAAAATTATCTAAAGGACTAGTTGGTTTCTTCATAATAAATTTTTTAAATTCATTTGGGATAGTAAATAAATAAATTACATATTTTCTAGGGTTTTGAAATATGGGTTTATTTAGTAGCTAATTTGGAAGCAGTTAGCCTTGGAAACCCTACCAGTCGCCTCTCTTCAAAACCAACACCCCCATGTCTTTGAACCGCCGCCTCCATTATTCTTCTTCCCCATTTCATTCTACTGTCACCCTCCCTCTCCTCCTCTCGTGGTTGCCCACCGGACGCCGGTTCTCGACGACTCCGTCCCAGATCCAGCATTCGACTCCCTCCGTGAGTCAACAAAGGGCAGGTGTGCGATAGCCTCGTTGGGATCGACTTCCACAACTGTGCGGTCCGTTGGGTACTACTCAGGCGAACATTCTTCTTCGCGACCCGATCAGAAACCATCTCGGTGAGTATCTTGACTCTTGAGCCCATATGCTTCATGGTTTATTCTTTGTGTTTCTAATAGATATAAATAGGCAGTCGTGTATTGTATAAGTGTTTCATTAGTAAGGGAAGAAACAATTAATTAATCAATGTGGTCTTATATGGAAGTCTGAAGAAAATATGGCCCTAGTGTGTGTTTGGGTTGAAGAGATACTCAATATGTGAGTTACACTAAGAAAGAAGAGCATGGTGGCATATTTGTGTGAGATGGTTGAGAGAATCACCAACGGGCTTGTGTGTGTGGCAGAGGTTCGACAATCCTCATTGACGGGTAGAGTTCAACTGTGGGTTAGAAGCATCCTGCATCCTAAGTATATAATCTATTCGGCAGAAGAATGGTTGAAATAACTAGGAAGTAGCCATTATTATATATATGGAATGAGAAGATAACTGTGATTTCAAAATATAAATAAATATGAGTCATATGAAATGTGTTGCTTAGAAAATTGATTGGTATATATAGTTCTGTTCTTGTTGTTCATACTAGATGAATAGAGTATGTTGGGATTGGCAACATTGAATGGAGATTAGAAGTGAGTACCATTTTGTTGTGTTAATGACTAGTGTGGAGTGGTACATATATGCATGGAGACATTGAAAACAAAGTGGTTATTAGAGATGATATGTGTGGGTGTTCTTTAATGAATTGGAAGGAACCGAACAACAGAGAATTGGTGATTGTAGGGAAATGTGTTGTACATATTGATATTTGGAATTCATATGAATTATAGAATACATGAGGTCTATAGTAAGTGGTGGAGAATACACTGATTATAAGAGTGGCTTCAAATAATGGAAATATTGGAAGATGGGAAGTTGGAGGTTTAAGTCTATTGTGTATAATGGAAATGCCCAAATGACTTAATAACTATGGTAGTATAATAAATAGCATATTTTTATATATGTATTTACATAGATGTCAGTAAACCAAACCCATAAGGTCTAATTCTAAAATCTTCTCTAGGTTCCTTGGGCTCGGACTCGGTACCAATTCGTCATCTTCAGCATCCGGAATCGGGACTGTCGGATTCTCCAGACGATACTCTGAGACAGGACATTGGTATTGACAGCTAAGGACCCAAGGCGAGTACATTTTCTGATTAGTTTCTAATTTATGATATCTCCTATGTTCACTGTATCTAGTGTAAATATCCATGCTCTTGACACGTTGGTTACACGGATTGGTATACACGGATCTCGTCATGAGATGTTATTCCTTATTCATGGTGTAGCTTGTACAAGGCTTGTTTTCCTTGTTATCTTGTGCATGTATAGACACTGATTCCCGGGGAGATTTGCTACCTTCCTAGGGAATCCCGTGTCATAGCGTACCATGATTGGATCTACTATACCAGTCGGGGTGGGGAGTATTTTAGTGTAGATATGTGATCATACCCAACTTTTCATGCATCATAGCTTACCCCACATCTCACGTCGGGTGCGGCCTGACCATCTCCATGCTTCATAGCTATTACGTGTGATTAGCCTGACCTCTACATGCATCATAGCTAACCAACGGTTAGCCTGACCTTCCATGAATCATAGCTAATCACATGTAACCAGCCTGATCAAGTTCCCAAGCCGATCACATGTTAAAGCTAGTACTCATACACTTAGTCTTAGGTTCTTGCTCATGGACATATTATTTCTTCTCCTGCATTTACTTACAGTATTTCCAGTATTTCTTTTATTTCTCGTACCTATACATGCTTCTGGTATATTTCCATCTAGAACTGCTACATAGTTTATATCATTAATATAGAACTGCTATTTAGAGATGTACTTTGCTCCTTCCTGACTGAAAAATATTTTTTTTCAGACTGTGACCTTAGTAGACTGGTTTCCGACACACTTGGAGATTGGAAGTTAATGATTGCAGGTATGATTATCTTGTCGTTAGACTTGTCTTGTATTTCTTGCTTGCCTTGATATCTCATCGTGCTTTAGTTTAGGTGATTGAGTAGTTCTAGCATTATTTATGATATTCACGTCTCCTTATGGAGTTGGGTATTCACGTGAGTTTGATTAGATAGTTACATGATCTAGACAGCGTTCTACCGCCGATGCTGCGGCGTAGGCTGGACGTACCCACACACTCGTGCCCCTAAACTGGGTGCGGGTCGTGACAGTTGTTGTTGTTGTTGTTGTTGTTGTTGTTTAGACTTTATAGTTATGATAGACTTCTTAGATATCTTATCGTGCTTTAGATTGTGATTGAGTATTTATCATTATCATTATTATCATATTATCCTCCTTCTTGGAGTTAAGATATCATTGACATGTTATATATTATTGTGTGAGATTGTTAGTTAGTTGACCTAGACAGCGTTCTACCGTCGATGCTGCGGCGTAGGCTGGACGCACCCACGTACTCGTGCCCCTTTACCTGGTGCGAGTCGTGACAATATTCAATATTTAAACTAACAACATGGTATTATCTAACTAAACACATATAAAAAATTCTAAAAACATATTTATAATAAATCATAATTAAAATATATTTAAATCATATTTAAAATATTTTAATATAATTAAAATTTCATTCTAATATATATATATATATATATATATATATATATATATATATATATATATATATATATATATATATATAATATACATGTAACTCGCGTAAACTTGACTAGTGTTACTATTTATAGGCTTTAGACTAGTCATGTTAACGTGTAATGCTCGTACCAAAAAATAGAAAAAAAATAGATAGAAATTTAAATTATATTAAAATATTTTAAATATAATTTGAATATATTTTAATTAGAATTTGTTATAAATATGTTCTTAGAATTTTTGATATGTGTTTAGTAAGATAATACATGTAGTTAGTTTAAATAAAATTTAAATATTGAATATATTTAAGATTTGTTATATGTTCAGGTATTTGGAAGGATTTTAGGTTTTTTATTTGTTTTTTTTAGCTACGTACATATGTGGTAATTGAAAAGATTTTTAATTTTTTTATATTTATAAATGAGCATATAAATACAGCTTAAGCAATATATTTTTTAAGGGTTCCTAATCCTCAGTAGTAATGTGCATGTGCATTGCACGTGCGTACAAAAGTTTGTCCGAACTATGCTGAGAAACATGTATTTTGTCCGAAGTATATCCAAAGCAACATGTAAAACATGTAGTAGTATATCCAAAGTAAATGACTGATAAGAAAAATATGCATGTAAATACTGTGAATCAATAGGCAATGTATACTTGCTTGAAGTTTGTCCGAAATCTGAGACTGTAGGTACCAAAACTCCGATCTAGACCTAGGTACAGGTTGGAGCAGCCATGGCACACGAGAAAAGCTACCCAATAAACAACTAAGTATTACTAAACCGTGTAAATATACATCTACATATACATACAAGGTCCTTTTAAGGTTATTTAGGAAAATATTTATATATCAAGTATATTTTATTATATTCACAGAAGAAGGCATTATATAGCTATTATAACACTTTAAAACAATTCTATATATAATAATAGTTCACAAATCAATATAAATTTTTGAAAATATAGAGATAATAAGTTCATTTGTATATCAAAAATAGTTTTTCAGACAGAGACGAAAATATGTGTATAACATATACAATTATATATATATATATATATATATATATATATATATATATATATATATATATATATATATATATTCTATTCATGGAAAGTAATTTCTTTTTATAAATATTTATATCGGGTTATTTAAGAAAATACTCATAATACAATTATTATTTATTTGACAAGAAACTTAATATAGTTACAAAATTATGTATACGTTATAATGCTGAAAATAACCATACTTGCATGTATATACATAAATATTCAAGCTCATGTATTGAATATAAATGCATGTATATATCATCATGTATTTATATGTATATAAATAATACATATACAACAACTATATTTGTAATCTTATTTATATAATATATTTAAACATATATCATATGTACAATCTATATATGTAAAATATTTTAGGTTATATATATAATAAACATTTATAATTAAAGTTGCTCATAAATGAAGATATATCCATATATAGCAGAATTATATATAAAGATAGATAACTGTATGTGAAGAATTATATATATATATATATATATATATATATATATATATATATATATATATATATATATATATATATATATATATAGTGTGTGGGGGGGGGGGGGGGGTTGACCCTATATACTCATTTATATAATTTTACACACATATAAATATTTAGTTGTATCATATAAATATAAATAGGATTTCTATATATGTATATATTTATGGCTTATCATATTTACATACACAACTTAACTACCTACACATACATGATACCATGTGCTATAATAAACAGAGAACGAAAAAGCTATATTCAACGGTTGCCGCTGCAGGTAAGAGGGGACGACCAACAAAAATCTGGCACGGGCGGTACAACGCTGACGTAGTGCACCTGCGCACCGCATGATGACCGGTGCGCAACCGTGCGGGCGTTTATCTGCGTAGCTTGGCACGGTAGAGTTCGGAGGTCGCACCATGAGGTCGCAGGGTCGTGGTCGTCGATGGTGGTGGTGTTGGTTGAGGAAAACTCGTGGAGGATGATAACGTCCAGATACGGTGGCGTTGGCGCGGCTTCGCGCGACCATGGCGTTTGAAAAAGGCGCCGAAGGGCACGCCAATAGGTCGACGAAGTCATGGATGGTTGGGAGAGCGCTACATGATCGGACGGACGGGGCTCCGACGTCGTGCATGGAGGCTCACACGACTACTCTGGACGACCAAGTCAGGAGAGACGTGCCTTGGCGTCAATGCAGAGGTCGACAAATCCTCAAAGCGAGTCTTGCGGAGCATCAAGAGACGACAACGAGTCCAGACAAGGAGGTCAGTCTGGTTCGTGCGATGCCTTCGTCCTTGATCTGCACATTGGTTGATTACGGGTCAGGGTCGAGCTGTCGCGAGGGCGATCCTACGGGAAGGAGTGTTGTGTTGGAAGTAGTGTGTTTCTTATGGGAGGTGAGTGGATAAATTCAATTTCCTAACATAAGGGGATTAGATATGCATGATGGAATCAATGGAGGGGGTTTGTAGGGATTTGAGAATTTGAATGAAAAGTAAAGAGTTTAAATTTGAATTGGACAAAAATGGAAAGTGTTTAGTTAGAATATTAGGAAAGATTTTTGAAATTTGAATGGAGAGTTATTAGGAATATTTAGAATTTATTTAGAAATCCCAGTAGGAATTGATTGAAGGATAATAAGGATTTATGCAGGGAATATTAGGAAGGTATTTGAAATGATTTAAAAAATAAATAAAGAGATTTGATATGAATTGATATATTTTAATAAGGAAAGATTTGGTTTGGTGTAATGGGATTACCATATAGGATTTAATTTGAATTAAAAAGGAATGAGGGAGTTCATTAGGTTAATTAAGGATATATTGATTGTGGGTGATTATAGATATAATTTCATTCCATAACAAGATTTGAAAATTTTGAAATGAAGGGTTCTAAGGAAGAAGGATATGGGGTGCTTGAGTGTGTCGTGTTATTTAAGAAAGTTGCTCTGTGTGTGTTGGTAAAGACAAGATGTGTTGCTGTGCTAATATTGTTCTATTGGGCATAGGATGGTGCTGGCTAAGTCCAACATGTAATATATGTGTTGAAGGCCCCAAGTAATTAAATCAATAATTTATGGACAAAAAATATAATACATTAATTACTAAATGGCTTAGGACTAATACAATTATATACTACCCTTGTAGTTGCAAATAAGTAACAAACATTCATCATTAATGATATAAATACTAATGCTATGCCAAGCAAAAAAATTAAAATACTTGCTAATAAATAAAACAACAATCGGTTTAATAAAATAAATAATAATAAAATAAAATAAATTTTTTGGGAGGGGTCTTACATCTAAAAATCGAACAAACGAGCGAGCTCGAACAAAGAGTGTTCGAACTTGTCGATTGAATTATCGAACGAGTTTGAACCGAGTCGAGCTTAATGTCAAGCCCAATAATGATGTTTGAACTCGGTTCGATTAGAAACTCGAAAGGATCGAGCTCAACTCAATCTAGCTCACGAGCTCGAATGAACATAAATTGAGCTCGAGCCAAGACCGTGCCAGTCTTCAATGCATCCGTCACTCCAAAGTGTCCCTTCCAATCTTCAAAGCATCTTCAGTCTTCTTATAAAAAAAACTAATCCATCAAGGCCACCTATTTGGGATTGGAAGAAGTGCCTCATTAATATAAGCTTAGTTCATGGAAGACTAGGAGTCTGTCCTACTAGGAGTTAGGACTCCAGACTGATGGTGGGGACCCAACGTATGGCTGCGGATCAGTTGGCCAAAGTATTTATCAAATAACTCATTTATATGAGTGTTATAATTAATTGATGTGTTGCTCTATACTCATTTATATCAGTGTTATAGTTAATTGAAGTGTTGCTCTATACAACAATTGGAAAGTGTAATCTAGTTTATGTTATATGGCACAGTCCAAATTTTCTAGCCAGCGACTCTTCGATTTACGTGTTAGCACAAGAGTTTTGATTCTTCTGTCACATATAATTATAATCAAAGGTCGAGACAATTTTGTGGCTGTGGACCCAACGTGTAGCTGTGGAGTCCTAGGACTACCACCTATCACTTTACTTACAATTATTATTTTTCTCTGCTTCCAAGAACCAAATAACTTGAGTAAATTAAATAAATTTGTCTAAGTTGATGTGACTTGCTTGCCCAACATATGCATACATTACTTATATTAGAAAAAAAAAATTATAATACGAGAAACCGAATCGAGTTCGAACCAGTTCGCGAACACGATCGAGTCGAACAACTTATGGTCGAATCGAGTTGAACAACTTATGGTCAAACTTGTTTCGAACACCTCTTCGTACGAAATAAAAAAAATCAAGTTTGATACCGACCAGTCCACAAATGAGCTTTAAATCGAAATTGTACCAAACTGATTGCGAGCTATTTGAATCATTTTACATACTAGGCAGAAATATATATGCAATTGGAAATATTTAAGGATTTTTTTTTTCTCTCCCTGAGGAGATACGACTAATAGCAGAGAGAGAATTTAATGGAATTTACAGTGGGACCCACCTTTGATAGATCTTGCAACAACAACTACGAACTTCACAAGTTCGGGGCCTTCCTTTCCTTTATACCGAACCCTCCTCCAAATTAAATTACTCTCTCTCTCTCTCTCTCTCTCTCTCGTCAAAAGTTCGATTGGATCTTTGGTTCCTCAGCCCCGGCTCGAGAGATGCAGGGGGGTCCTTCTGGTTTCGGTAAGCAATTGAAACTCACCCTTATTATTGATTAATGCATAATAGAACGTCAAACCCTTTTTTTCTTCTTCTTTCCAATTTTTTTTTGTTTTGACAATTTATTTTCTTCTTCTTCTTCTTCTTCTTTCAGCTAATGCTCCGGTTACGAGGGCTATCGTGGTGGCGAGCGGTGCCCTGACGCTGTTCTTTCGCGTCAGAGGTCGCTCGGTCATGCTCCTCGGACTAACTTATCAGGTTGGTTGGTGGTTTTCTTTTCTATTCGCCGGTCCATGAGTTTTAATTCTCAGTAAATTCACTTCTCTATGTTTATTGTTAATTCATTCAATTCTCTTAAAGTTTGATGCTAACTGCAACTGCAACTGCAATCTCCCATAGTTCTCACCAAACACTCAGAAAATCTAAGGGTCTGCTTGGCTACGGTATTTTCATCCGATTTGGGGTGTTTTTGAACTGACCGTTTATCAAAACCCTTGCTTGGTAATTTTTATGAGGCACTGGTTTTGGTCGGCTCAAACCTCCCCCCAAAACCGGTGTAATATAATTTTGGGCGGCTTTATAAACACCCCAAATCGGTGGATTTTGCGATTTTATTAATTTTATTTCATTTATTCTTGTAAAAGCCTTTCAAAACCGTTCGTTACGAAGTATGGATTGGATTGGTTTAAAAATTGCTACTTAAAACCACTCAAAACTGGGCCTCTCATAACCGTTCATAATCGGTACTCTAAAAATAACTCATATCCGCTACTCCCTAAGGGTCTGCTTGGTAACGGTGTTTTAATCGGGTTTGGGGTGTTTTTTGAACCGACCGTTTATGAAGTGTTTTAAAAACCGCTGCTTGTTAAATTTTTTTCGCCACTGGTTTTGGCCGGCTCAAAAATCTCCTAAAACCGGTGTAATGTAATTTTGGGTATCTTTATAAATACTCCAAATCGACGGATTTTGAGCGATTTTATTATTTTATTACATTTATATCCTCATTAAAAATATATAATTATAACTACTATACCTTACCATATTTTTCTTTTTCTTTTTCATCTGTGTTTCTCTTCTACTTCTTTCAAACTATGGTTACTTTCTCCGATAAGTTGTTAAAATCTTTCTCCTACTTTCATCCAGGCGTTTCTATTATTTCATGAGTTCATATTATTTTGATCAAATATCCAAACTTCTCTCCTACTTTCATCCAAACGTTTCTATTATTTCATGTGTTTCTATTATTTTATTTATTATGGGCATATATGTAATTTTATTTGTGTAAAAAACTCTCAAAGCTGCTCGTTAATAAATTACCAAGCATGAATTGGACTGTTTAAAAGCTGCTACTTAAAACCATCCAAAATCGGACTGCTCATAGCCGCTCATAATCGGTACTCTAGAAATACCTCATAACCGCTACCCCTGTAATTGCCAAGCAGACCCTAAGAAAAGCCCTACAGCCCTACGTCTTATTCTCTATTGTCTACCTTCTCAAAAGATACCACTGTTATTTATAGCATCCAAATCGTCTTTATTTTCTTAAACACCAAGAAACGAATCTTATGGATCGTGTTTCTAGGAAGATAAATGTGATGGGCTTTGTAGAAGTTTCTAGTAGCTATATCGAGACTATTAAGGATATGTATGACGACGTTCTTACGAATTACTGGAGGAGATGGTAACCCGTTCCCTATTGCAACTGGCTTACATCAAGGATCAACGTCAAGTTCTTACCTTTTTTGCGACAATTATGGATGAAATTTACTAGGCATATACGGGAGGAGGTTCCACGGTCTATGATGTTTGCTGATGATATTGTGTTGGCCGGTGAAAGTAGAGAAGAATTATATGCTAAAATAGAAACATGAAGAGACTTTAGAATCTAAGGAATTTGTGATTAGCAAGTATATGAAGTAATTTCAACTCGAAGTCAAAGAAAAATGAGGAGGGAGTCCATATAGATGGATATAAGATACCTAAGAGTGATAGCTTTCAATATTTAGGATCAATCATTCATCGTATTGGAGAGATTGAAAAAGATGTCATGCACATAATTAAAAGATGGTTGAAATGAAAGTGTTTTTGGAGTACTATGTGATGCAAGATACGATTGAATTTGACAATAAAATTCTACTAGCTGCTATAAGGCCATCCATGCTTTATGGACCAGAGTGTTGAAAAAATAAGGAAAAATATGTCCAGAATGTAACTGAAATGAGAATGCTAAAATGAATGAGTTGCAATACACTAAAGGGTATGATAAAAAATAAGTGTATTCGTGAAAAATTAGAGTTGTCGCCCCAATTGAGGACAAGATGAGAGAAAATCGACTTAGGTTATATGGACATGTGCAATGCAGACCTATATATGTTCCTGTGAGGAGCGTTAATTTAATGGAGCCATGCAGACTAGAGGTAGACCTAGACTAACATGGATCGAAGTGTTAAAGAAGGACATGAATCTTGTTATTTTTAGCATTAGATAGGACATAATCCTTAGCAGAGCCGAAAAGAAGAAGAGGATGCAAACAGTCGACCCCAAAAATTTAAGATAAAGACTGTTGTTGTTGCTGTTCTTGTACCAATAAACTAATCTAAACCATCCATCCAAGTTTCCAAAAATATTTTACTTAGAATCCAACCAATATTAGGAGTGCTACATGAGCAATGATTCATAATCCAACAAGATTTCCTTTCATCTTTAGTATGGAACCTTTTTTCTAAAGACAATGATATTGCAAAGATTATATGATCTAGACTTTCTTGATTGTTTAAATTTGAATTTCAAGTCCGAATCAAATACGTAGTTGAGATTATTATGAACAAGAGAAGAAATGGGAGAAAATCAAGAGGAAGAAGAGAGAAGGGGATCTTTCCTTCACTGCTGAAACCTATATCATATTCTTTGATATAAAAATGTGATCAGGGTCAGAGAGACACTGGGTTTAGGACCACCACCATCTGTAGGTTTGAAAAACTACCCCAACCAAGAAGCTCGTCTACTCCCCCCCTGTGTTTTGAAAAACTTGAGGAAAATCCATCGTAAGCCTCATCTGTAGGTTTGAATTTAGGACCACCACCACCCCAACCAAAGGTCTAAACCATTGGGTTGTTTAACAATTGATGCCAAACTTCAAGTAGCTTGAGCTAAGTCTACGACCCCCAAAATCCTAATTAATTGACATATTCATCTTTTCAACTCCATGCGCCCCAGCTTGAAGTTTTGAAACACGGACATTGCTGAACTCATCACACCTTGGGATGGTGCATTATATAAAGTTGTTGCACTCATTCACCGGTCCTTTAATCACCTCTCCATTCTTAATGATAGGTGGGCACCAAAATTTCCTGCCCCTCGTATCCAAGAAGTTGTTGTAGCCCCCCACCCCCCACCATTGACACAAGGACCAACAATTAAATGGAGCGAGTAGAGGGGACCGGCTCCTGCACCCACTCGACCAATTCTCGTTAACCATAAATCCGTAACTCGTCGTACGCCCACCCAACTTACAATTAGGTTTCATGTCAAATCTCCTATTAAACTTGATCCAATAATCTATAAGTTCAAATTAATATTATGGGTTGGGTTAAGATACTGTGCTCCCTTTGCTCCAGCGTAAAATTGTTTTAATGTAATTTTGAATAATGATAAACTTTTAAAGATTTACCATTACGTTTATACAAAGTTCTAAGGGAAAGGTGTTCCTCTTGTGTCCACCACTGATTGTGATGCCGTTCATAAACTACATATAGAGGGCATCGTCTTTGTGGAAGCTTTGGACATCAACATGTTTGAGGCAGAGAAATCGAGGATGATCATTGATCTTCATCTCCATTGTTTAGTATGGATGCTAACCATGGATTTTTACTGGATTTAGATGCAAAAGGAATAATTTCTATGACAACATGTCTAAGATGCCTTATTTGCTTGAGGATTCTGGCTGCACAAGAGAATGCCATTCAAACTATAATGGTTTTCCACAAACATGCTAACCCTCTGGTTAAAAGTGTCCCCACTAAACCTCAGTTGGGAAATAACTGATGGAGAGGATAAGAGGCTTTCATTATTATTATTATTTTTCCAAAATTGGATGATCAAATACATAGGTACGTAAAAGGTTAAGCACCTATTACCAAGGTTTTAAAGGGCCTCCGCCCTCCTATCTTAGGCATCCTCCTAGGCATTTTAATCTTCTATCACTTCGTTGCCTTAGGCAGTCTCTTCGACCCGGTTTAACATCCTGTTTAACTTAAATGTGACATGATCCCGACCATTTTTTTGAATATGGAATCTAAACCAAGCCCAATAACTTGAAGCTATGGATATTATTAAATATCTTAAAGTATACTACAAAAGAGGAGTTACAATACTTCCCCCCCCCCCTCCCCCCCTTCCTTCCCTTTTCCTTTCCTTTCCTTTTGTGTTTTCCCTAACACATCAACCACCCCATCTCTGTCTATGATGTTCATTGCCAGGTGGCAACATGCAAGTCTCTCAATCTCTCTCTATTATATCTTGCTTTCATTGTTTTCTCCTATCTCATTCTCTTTAATCAAGTTAGTGATACTCTTAGCGATTGTTTCTTGATTGAAAACTTCATTTAGTTGATTGTTGAAGTCTTACACTTGTGTATTTAGTATACACAAGATTTGTGTTGGATGCTTATAGTCTTTTAATCATACATTTATAGAAGGAAACTACAATACATTAGGGCATAAACCGCAATCTTCTCTTGTCTTACTAGACATTACAACCCCCTCCCCCCCAAATTTTAGCATTGAGGCTCCCACCTAGGTCTTTTGGTCCTCGCCTCCTAGTGCCGCCTTAACAAGATTGGCCCACCCTAATTGAAACTCTCATTTTATTTTATTTACTCATAGTAAGAGCTAGTAAGAGCTGCTGACGACTTGGGGCATCATAAGTTTTAGTAACTACATGTTTGTATTAAATTACCTACTGCACACCCCCAAAATTTAGTCTTGAGGCCCCCCGCCTCGCCAGGCCTTTCATGAGTTTGTCGCCTCGCACCACATTAAAAAGCTTTCCTATTACATGCCAGATGTGCTCATCTAATCAGGATCTTGTCTAGATGTTGAGTGGCTCATTACTTTAAACTAATTAAGAGCAGAAAACTAAAATAAAGTTATAAGGTACATATGACAATGTGACACAATAAGGAGGGGTGTCCCGACTCTTGGTAATGGTATCAGTAGATTGGCCAAGTCAGCTGTGAAAGTCATCTTTCCTAGATACATGTAGGGAGGGCATCAATTCCTTGAACACTGCTTTAATATCTGGTCTTTCTTGGCATTTTGTCATTCCAGAAAAGCAACTTATGGTTATGGTCCTGGTTATGGTCCTGAAATTTATACTTCTTAACTATGAAACTTACCAAGCTTCGGCATACGAGTTTTGAGCGCTCTATTAGAAGGCACCGAAACAGTGTTTGCTGGTCACTTGACAAGAAGGTTTCTTGCATATGCTTGTTTGTATGCAACTGCACTTCTCTATTCCTAGTCAGTTTTTCCTTAGTTTGAGATTACTGGTAGATAGAAGGTTCGGCATTTAACATTATTCTCTGTTAAGTCATCTACATTTGCAAGTTGCATTGATAATTACCCTCTTAGCTAGGAATTAACTGTTATTAGCTATTAAATGCAAAAGATCTGTTTACTAGTTCTTGTCTTTCGTAGATATATTTAGTTGTGGTCATAGCTTTGTGAGTTACATAGATTCACTATTCAGTTATATTATCTAATGGATATCCATAATTCTTATACATGCACACTTTATGATTGTAGCTTGTGCGTTTAATTAAGTTTTGAAGATTCTGTTTATATAAATTCCAATATAACTAGGCAGTTATCTTCATGTGTTAATGCTGAGTTATTCAGTCAGTATGAGAGCCTAATGATCATTTCTTTTATCGCAGGACATTTTCAACCTATTTCGGCTTTGGAGAATTTTTTCTGTAGAGTTTGTCTTCTCATCCACACCAGAGTTGGTGTTTGGCCTGTATCTGATATATTATTTCAGGTTATTCGAGAGACAGATTGGCTCTAATAAATACTCTGTAAGTAATCATCACATAACTTGTTACACCTGAGAGAAAAATTAGTTAGCTATTCTGAATTTTGTGCTCAGATGTTATGTTGGGGAATTTATTTTCTATTTTCTTACCAATATTTTATAATCTATGAATCTGAGAAAGTGCACAGTGATGTATCCATAGGATGTATTTGCAAGCTGATATATATATATATATATATATATATATATATATATATATATATATATATGCCACCTAATTTCTTTGTACACAACTCAAGTTATTCCTATTTGGAGTGTATTGCTCATATTAGTATCTTTGAACATGCAGGTGTTCGTATTATTCTCTTTAACGACATCATTGCTTTTTGAGGTCCTAGCTTTGGCATTTCTCAAGGGTACATATTTATGATGCTTTACTATCAGAATGCAGTTGATGCATTCTTCCAATCTGATGGAGCATTTCTTTCAAAAACATGAAGCTGTTTGAATGGCTAGGCCATCTTTTCTTCTTGAATTGGAAATGGTGTTGGTTGTCATCTACAACTGGCTAACTCCTTTGGTGCCCTTTATCATCAGGGATATATGTTTTCTGGACAATTATCTCCTTTATACGCTACTTAATTTTAACTATTGATGAAACTGACTTAATTTCCACAGCTATATCAAAATTGATGCCTTCTCCCGTGAGATGGGGTTGGCTATTGGAGCATAAGAAAGCTACGCAAAAGAAATGACAGTTTTTCTGACATGCTTCTGGCCTTATGCCGACCCTCTATGTGGCCAAATTCATAACCATGATAGTTGAGCATGAGAGACACATGCCATAGAATTGAGAACACTGTTCTTCTTCTTGCTGTCCTCCAACTTAATAGTGTTCTAAATGGCGGCCGCCTCGACAGCCTAGGCGGTCTCTCTCCACACCGCTTTTCGGTAGGCGGTGGAGTAGGCGGCAAACGGAGCTTTGGCGGCATAGGTGGGCGCCAAGGCTGAGCAATACCTAACAAGATGTTTTGGCCAAACGGTTTTGCAAGCATTATGGACCTATGGTTCACTTTTACAAGACTAAAACTTAATAAATTTTTGTTCTACAACACAGTTATGCATGAAACATACTTAAAATATCTATATAATTTAAAAACTTGTGGTAAAATAGTAAAATATGTCCAAAATGTATCAACCGTCTAGACGGCGTCTAGGCGGTAGGCGGATTCTTTCCGCCGCGCACCCGCATACCGTTGTTTAGAACCTTGAACTTATATCTTCATAATGAAAGTTCTAATTTTCCTGAAATCAGAAATACGTTCCTGCTGTCACATCAAAAGCATTAATAGGTGAACAGTAGAAGGTTCAAAAGAATCCGTAGATAGATAGGATGAAGGATTGCATTGGGCAGCAATACAGGCACGGAAATATGGTGTGGGAACACATGGAGTCAACTTGAGTAGGTTCATTATTATACATATGGACCATCTAATATGCATATTCCCAATTTTTTGGACAATTATCTCCTTTATATGGATCATCTAATATGCATATTCCAAATTTCCAATTACTGATGCACTAGACACTTATTATGCACTAACCTCTCCAATTAGCAAATCCTTAGATTCCTTACTCATATATGCAAGTTCTAGTCTTCCTCATTGTCTGAAAGGCCCTTAAGTTCTTTGGGAGAAGGACATTCTTGCATGATTAATTAGCCATCATCCATAGTCTTAACTCTTAAGTTTTTATTATCTCTTGCTCTTGAATTTAGAATGTAATTTTCTACAGTTTTCTGCCCTTTAAGTGCCTCTATTTTCTTTTTTGTTGACAAATGTTCTTGCCACTTCAAAATTCCTACCATTTTATGACAAGTCTTGAGTTTCTTAAAGACGTATCAGCATATATATGAGCTCTAGCCAACATTTCATCTAGCAATAATATGAGTTGTAATAAGTAATTTACTGCTGGATGGACTAATGGGGTCAAGCTGTGTAGCTTTTCTTAATTTTTAAAAATAAATCTTCTATGTCCTGTCTGTGCTTGAAAATGAATTGAGCATGAATTTGTCAAAGTTAATGTATTTATGTCACTCTGATCCAAAAATTTGGGATAAGGGCTTTATAGTTGTTGTATATACTTGTGTCACAGTCTCTGCTGATGTATGCTAATCCCTTGGAGCAGTCCACATGGAGAACTAGAGAAGGCTATTAGCTTCTAGGAGGAACCATTGAACTCAACATCCGAATTCCAAATCACTGTCTCCTTCAAATCTTTACTAAGTGTGTTGCAACCTGGTTGCATCACAATGAACGATATTAGGAATTTCAGAGTGCTTCTCTATTTCTTTTTAGTTCGAAAGAGTGAAGTTTGGAGATGGAGAGAAGAGAAGAGAAGAGAAGGAGAAAAGTAGAAGAGAGAATATGAGAAAGGAGATTGCAAGGACATAAAATCCTATGTTGCATCTCATGTCTATTTATATTGATATGCAATACACCCACAATTACTATTATATCCTCATATGATAAATAACAAAATAAAATAACTCTAACACCCTCCCTCAAGCAGTAGCATATAGATCATACATGTCCAGCTTGCTACATAAATCAGAAAATGGACCACGAACAAGTGGTTTGGTGAGGATATCACCTAATTGATCATCTGACCGAACATAAGGAGTGACAATCTTTTTCTTCAACAACAAATCACGAACAAAATGACAATCCACCTCGATATGCTTCGTGCACTCATGAAACACCGGATTACTTGCGATAAACATTGCCGACTGATTATCACAATACATCTCCATCGGAATAGGAATCATAATTTCCATTTCATGAAGAAGAGACTGCACCAACATCATCTCAGAAGCTGTATGAGCCATCGTACGGTACTCGGCCTCTGCACTAGAACAAGCAACAACATTTTGCTTCTTACTACGCTACGCGACAAGATTGCCACCCACAAACGTATAATAGCCAGAAGTAGACCTCTTATCACTGCGACTGCCTGTCTAATCAGCATCACTGAACCTCGTCACCTTAAGCAACTGGGAAAGTTTGTACAACAAACCCTTTCCAGGTGCACCCTTCAAGTATCGAAGAATGCGAGAGATAGCCTCCCAATGTGGTTGCCGAGGGGCATGCATAAACTGACTAATTACTCCAACTGCATATGTGATGTCTGATCGAGTAACAGTAAGATATATAAGTTTGCCAACCAAATGTCTATAATATCCAACATTCTCAAATAACTCTCCCCTGTCAGCATCAAGTTTGTCATGATAATCCATATGAGTCTCAACTGACCAACACTCTAACATCCCAGTCTCGGAGAGCAAGTCTAGAACATACTTACGTTGTGACAGATACACACCCTTTTTAGATCGAGCAACTTCGATTCCAAAAAAATATCGAAGAAGACCCAAATCCTTAGTATGAAACTGACGACTAAGGTAGGCCTTCAAGTTCACAATCCCAGCATGATCACTCTCAGATATAATGATATCATCAACATAAACAATCAACACGATAATACCTGCTGAGGAAGAATGACAAAATACTGAATGATCTGATGTGGTGCGCCGAAAGCCATACTGAATGAGAACTGAATTGAACTTGTCAAACCAAGCACGAGGTGACTATTTCAGTCCATATAATGCTTTCTTCAATAGACATACGAATTTTTTATTTCCTGCTACAACATATCCCGATGGTTGATCCATATAAACCTCCTCCTGTAAGTCACTATGCAAGAAAGCATTTTTTATGTCCAGCTGATATATAGGCCATTGACGATTAACCGCCACAAAAATAAGAATTCGAATTGAATTCAGCCGAGCCACTTGAGAGAAAATCTCAATATAATCCACACAATATGTCTGAGTATACCCTTTGGCAACCAACCGTGCCTTGAGGTGCTCAACAGAACCATCGAGATGATACTTAACAGTGTACACCCATCTACAATCTACTGTCTGCTTCCCAACATGAAGTGATGTAAGCTTCCAAGTCTGATTTTGATGTAAAGCATACATCTCCTCATCCATTGCACTTTTTCAACCAGAAGATGACATAGCCTGCTTGTAAGTTTTGGGAATGGAAATATAAGACTAGAAAACAACAAATGCATGGAAAGATGATGAAGTACGGTGTAATAAAACAGTTAGAAATGTGATGCTTATTTTTTGTGATACAAAGGCGTTTTATTTTTCTGAGAGCAATAGGAAGATCATCTGGATCTGTGGTGATGGGAGCAGAAACCTTAGGCACGGAAGCTGACTGGTTGATGGCTGAATTCTGTAGAACCACTGGCCTGTCTTTGTATCTCTGATAAACCTGTAAAGAGAGAATGGAGACAAAAATTGATTCAGGAATGTCCGAAAGTGTTATAGAAGATATCAAATCTGTTGTAAAAGGAATACAACAGTCTCCTGAAGGAAAGAAAGACGTTGACTCAAAGAATGTAACATCCGCACTGACATAATACTTGTGTGACTGTGGACTGTAATAACGATAACTTTTTGAGTACGAGGATAACCAAGAAAGACATACTTCAGAGATCTAGGAGCTAACTTATCTCGATTAGGTTCCAAGTTATGAATTAAAGCGACACACCTAAACACTCGAGAAGGTAAGAAAAAATGTGCGACATCTGTATGTAATATGAAAAATAGAACTTTGTTATTTAATACAGATGATGATATGCGATTAATTAGATAACATGCAGTAAGAACAACATCTGCCCAATACTGTTTAGGGACATGCATATTGAACATGAGAGTTCGAGCCACATCTAAAATGTGTCGATGTTTGCGTTCGGCTATACCATTTTCTTGAGAGGTGTTGACACAACTTGTTTGATGAATCATACTACGATTAACACAAAACTGTTTACAGAAGATTGAGTATACTCCAAAGCATTATCAGAACGCAAAAATTTGATACATTTATTAAACTGAACATATATTTTATTGTAAAAGACAGATAACACATTTGGAAACTCATATATTTCTTTGATTAAATAACACCAAGTTATTCTAGAATAATCATCAATAAAAATAATAAAATACTGAAATTCTTTCGGACTTTTGACTCTAGACGGACCCCAAATATCAGAATGAATAAGATCAAAAGACTATAATTGACGACTCACTACGACGAGGGAAGGAACTACTGTGATGCTTGCCTAACTGACAAGCCTCAGATTCAAGACTAGAAACATGACTCAAACTAGGAACAACTTAACGCAACTTAGCCAAAGACGGATGTCCCAAACGATAATTCTACTGCAACGGAGAAGTAGAAACAGAAGTGAAAGCCTTTCCAGGTAGATCCAAGTAGTACAGTCCATCTTTTTTATGCTCCGAACCAATCATTTTATTCGTTCCGAGGTCCTGAAAAACACGAATTGGAAAAAAATATCACAGAACATTGAAGAGATTTGGTTAACTGACTCACAGATAACAAATTAAATAAAAAATTAGGCACATATAATGAATCAAATAATGATAGTGATTGAGTAGGGTGAATGACACATTTCCAAATCACATGACGAGTAGACCCATCAGCCAAGATAATATTATGTTTTATGGGACTACGATTATGAAAGAGAGGTTATACCGGACATGTGAGAGCTTGCTCCTGAGTCGATGACCCAAGAGGTGGATGGTGACTGGGTTGTCACAAAAGCAGGATTACCTATATGTGCCATGTTTGTAGTAGGTTGGGAGGTAGTACTAGCAAGCGTGTTCAACTTCTGGAGGATATGTTCAAATGGAGATGAGGTATCAGACGTTGAAGTCTGATTGAAATCCGAAGTATCATCTCTGAGAGCAGAAGTGGTGACATGAGACTGCATGTTTTCATCATGCACTTGATGTGCATATTCTGGTTTGTCCCACTTGTCCTAACAATAGTCTTCGACATGATCGAGCATTCCACAATAGTTACACTTCTGTGGCTGACTACGACCACCACCACCACCGTGGCCACCACCACGGCCAACACCACGACCATTGTCTTTACCACCACGGGCTCCTCCTCGACCAAAACTACGACCACAATCTCTACCGTCACTTCCACTACCACTACCACGTCCACTACCATGACCAGCAATACTAGAAACTAGTGCAGAAGATTCAGTACTCGGCACCACAAAACTCTGTCCTAGAAAGGAACGATTGAGACGGAAGAAAGTATCTGCCATCGTAGGTAACTGTTTTCCGGCAAGAATTTGAGCTTTATAATGTTCGAGCGCAGGATCCAAGCCGACTAGGATAATTGAAACATGAAACTCTTTTATCTGTCTCTGAGCTTCCTTCAAACCAGTAGTAACATGATGATATTGAAGCAGTTCCTCCCACAAAGCCTTCTTTGAAGCAAGATATTCATTCACAGGCTTTCCATTTTGTTTTGTATTAAATAATAACTCGTACAACTCATAGATACGGACAACGTTTCGCTTCTGAGGATATGCTTCTTCCAGAGATGTCCAAATCTGTTTGCTTGATTCACACCACTGAACATTTGCAGTGATATGTGGCTCCATACTATGCCACAACCTCGACATAGCGTATGCATCTGCACTCATCCAATTTTCATACTCAGCGGAAGTTTCAGGCGGGGGTTCTTCCGTCAAAAACTTTAACTTCTTCTTCGTCATTAACACCACTTTGATAGACTTGGACCAGACAAGATAGTTCACACCATTGAGTTTCACCGCTGTAATCGACTTTTCCAATTCATCATTATGAATAACAGTTAAAGGAGAATCACCTCCGCTACTACCACCACTATTAACCTCGCCAGAAGATTCGGTCCCCACCATACTTAGAGATGCAATAGAAATACGAGATCTTTGAAACCCTAGATCTCACAACGAACCTCAACCGACGACGAACAACCAACGAAGATCTATAGAAATCTTAGATCTCATAAACGAACGACGAACGACCACGAACAACGAACGACGAATCATGAAAAGTAGACGAAAAACAGCCGAAAATATGTTCTGATAACGAACGACGAATGACCACGAACAACAAACCACGAACCACGAACGACGATCGGCCCTGTCGTGGATGAGATGTACAGTACTTTCAAAATATGCTCTGGTACCAAGTGAAGTTTGGAGATGGAAAGAAGAGAAGGAGAAAAGTAGGAGAAGAAAGAATATGAGAAAGGAGATTGCAAGGACATAAAATCCTAGGTTGCATCTCATGTCTATTTATATTGATATGCAATACACCCACAATTACTATTATACCTCATATGATAAATAACAAAATAAAATAACTCTTAACAAAAAGTTTTACAGCGAACTCTAAATAAACCATCTCAAAATCCTTTACTGGTATTCCACTCGAGTCTTATCAAAGCAAAATTTATTGGTAGTATAGTCCATCATGACCAAATAGTCTAGTTTTTTATATTTTTAATGGATAGATATCATTCGAATATATTCTTTAGTTTTGTTTAAGATTGCATTTATTGTCATGTTCATTGAAAAGAATTTATGGTGCAAACTAGAAATTGAAAAGAAAGAGTCGATTTGTGGGAATATCTCAATCTCAGGGAATTAAGTTGTCCAGCTGGGTAAGTGGGTCAGCTGTAAGTTCAAGATGGGGGTTGAATAGCAGCTAGAGATGATCCTTTATTGAGTTGAGTCTGGTATGGGCCAAGCACTCATCTCAGCATAGTCGATTGCTGTGACCTAATACTTCTCTTTTGACTAGAGAAAATATATCATAGTTTACTTTTCTCATTTTCTTACGTGAACTTTTTTATGTAGATGCAATCTTCAATGTAATTGGCTACATCTTTTTCTTGAAGTTGAACCTATTACTTAATTCTTACTTGGCTTTATATTGTGATATCTCTCTTCATTTTGCTAAGTTGATAACCTTGTCTACATCTTCTTTGCAGATCCAACTACTGCACTGGCATCTGGACCTTATGGTCTTATATTTGCCTCTTTCATACCTTTTTATCTTGATATTCCAGTTTCGTCACGGTTCCACATGTTTGGCATACACTTCACGGACAAGTCATTTATATATTTGGCTGGTTTGCAGGTTTAACTTGTTTCAGAAACTTTATTTCTTCAGTTAATATATTTTATAGCATAATTGCACGTTAGCTCATTTGTTTTTTCTCTCTTCAGCTTCTTTTATCATCTTGGAAACGATCCTTTGTACCTGGCATATGTGGTGTACTTGCTGGTGCCCTATACTGTGTGAATGCATTCAACATCCGTAGAATTAAGGTATGACAACAAATAATCTAGTATCATCAACATGCTCTGTTTTTCTAATTGAACCAATGATCCTGCAACCTCCGTACTTTATATTGGTTTCAATTTTATAACAATCTGCATTAATTGAGAGGTAATGATATCATGATGTTAGGATTTACATTCCTGTTGCTATGATCCTGATGATACAGTGACCCTTTCAACTGGTTTGCACATAACCAGGATATGAACTAGATATGGATCTTATTGGATCATGTAATCTAATGGATCTTTGATGCAATCAACTTCGGTTTTAAACATGCAAGAAATATGTAAATATACGGTATGGTCAGCCAATATAACAGCTCACTTCTTTTAAATTTAGGTAGTTTAAAACTTTAAATGCTAATATATAGTGTTCTTTCTAAAGTGAATTCATGAATTTGTACTGCTGATTTGCTAGGGGTAATTTAATAAACTGTAAGATTCTATAATCAAACCAAATAGTTCCAATAATGGGCCAAATGATGTTACGTTGGAAACTTAAATCAGTTTTTGTTTTTCTTATGTCATTTAGATAAATACTGTTTTAAGAAGTATGAGCCACAGTTGAGGCACTAGGTCCTTAAGAACTAAGTTGCTAGGCATATGGTTAGGTGCAGGCTTCTTTAATGCTCGTCACAAGATAAAAATCGTGTCATCATCATCATCATCCAACCTCCCATCGTAAAGGATATTGTTCTCCTAATATATATCATCCATCGTCATCTAAGCCTTCTGCCATGATAATGCCGTTTTCCCAAATAACTAATTAATTAATTTCAGTGTTCTAAAAATCGGCCTAGGCGATTGCCGGCCGAATCGAAAACCCCTTGTACGGTCTCCTATGCGTCTGTTCGGGTCTGTGCGGCTGTGCGGATTTTGAGATTTTTTTGATTTTTGATGCTTAGTTGTAATATAGATTTGGATTTAGAACAATGAAAATTTAACTTTGTAATATAAATTTCAAATTTCAAATTTCAAAAAATTATGAATTGTATTATGGTTTATGGATTTAGAACATCTTTTGATGTCAAATTTCAAATTTGTATTATAGCTTTCAAATTTCAAAAAAAAAATGTTCATCGCCTAGGCGCTAGGCGGCCCTCCGCCGTACCGAATCCGCCTAGCGAATTTTAGAACACTGATTAATTTTGACCACCAAATAAACATTTCACCAGAATAAAGTTAAAACGAAAAGTGCATAACCGCTATTATCAATTAATTTTCGTCAACTTAACCTACTTAGTTTCATATTCGAATAAAACTACTATAAGTTTATAGCCAAATATCAAATGCTAACAATTTCATCCGTAAGCAAATATCAAATGCTAAAGATCACCCATGTTCATCAGTAGGTTTTGAAGCTTGAGTAGGAAAGAGAGACAAAGCTAAGAGGGATAGGTAAGAGACCGAGAAGAGTAGTTTATATAGACCTGTGATGATGCAGACACTGAAGGCTCTGGAAGAGTTTTCTGACGATAGATCATTGACTATTTCGAGGCTGGCAGGTGTCGGACTTGATTCATCTGGTGATTCACTGATTGAAGTGATTCTTGAGGGTTCCAATTCAACCTTCACATGCAATTTTGATTCCCTTAGTGGTGGTTTGCTCATCTATTGTGGCCAATATATGCTTCCTGTTTGTTGCTTGATCTGCTGGATTTGTTGATGGGATTTCCATTGATACCAGGATATGGAAAATTGAGTCATTATTTCTAACCGTCTTGTTCTAGCATTCTTGACCCATTACTACACTATATTAGATAAGACTTTCTAGTTAGTTAGAGGCACTTGTGCTTCCTTCTCTCTCATGCGGAGGCTGCATGGCATACATTGTTTAATTTTCCATCTCTCTTATTGTTTGTGGAGCGAAGGTAAAGGTGGGTTGGTTCATTTTCATGGCCCCATAGATTTGTATCATTCATCATCATCTTGTATTTATCCTCAAACTTTAGTCCTTTCTTTATTCTTGATTGCTGTTGAAGAGGGTCATGGACATGGTCTGGTATTATAACTTAATTCTCCTATCTATACCCACAACACCCCAATTCAATTAATCATTACTTAAGATTATCTCATATTCTTCGTTCTCAACCTAATCTTCTTCCATCCGTCCAATAAGCCACTCATTGCTATCATCTCTGAGAGAGTGAATATATCTGTTTACAACTATCATCTCTTTTTCCAGGTCCTATTGCACTTGATATATGTTGGGAGAATGATTCAACTAACTAGGATATCATTAACGAGGTAGAAAGGATATGTTATATGATGATGAGAAGTGCATAATAGGAAACAAGTACATAATCGACCCTTTACGCTCCTGCACAAGATGGATCCTAGATGTTAGACAAAACCAACTTGAATAGAAACTGTAGAAAGAAGGGTCGAGGATGAGCCTTGGTGAGGATGTCCACCAGTTGTTGAGAAGCAGATACATCTTGGAGGTGAACTTTTTTTAGTGGCATTGTCTCATATGTGGTGACAATCTACCTCAATGTGCTTGGTGTGTTCATGGAATATTGGGTTATGAGATATGCAAATTGCAGCTTTCTTGTCACAGTATACAAAAGTTGGAGAATGGAGGGAATACTGAGTCGGAGAGGGGGATTTTGATCCAGGGTTGAAGGAACAATCTACCTCAATATGCTTGGTGTGCTCATGAAAGACTAGATTTTGAACTATGTTAGTTACAACTTTGTTGTCACAATATAGAGAAGTTAGAGAGTGGACATAATACAGAGTCAGAGAAGGATTTTTGAGCCATCTGAGCTCAGAGACTGCATGTGGCACGTTACTTTGCTTTATCGTCAGAACGAGAAACCGATGTTATATTCTTCCTAGTAACTAAGTTATCGACAAAGAATGTGCAATAGTCGTTGGTAGAATGATGAACATTCATATCAAACATCATCATATGCTGCAAGATACATGGGCGAGCATAGTTTGTAGAGAAGACCCCGGTTTGGAGACTTCTTCATGTACCAGAGAATGCATGCAGTTTCAAGAAAATGTGCAACAATGCGAGGAGGGAGGTGGAGACAGAAGAAGAAAGACACTTTAGGTTATGGTTTAAGTTGGGTCGATGTGTGGGTTTCACCAATTAACCTATTAGTCTAACCCGTGTTCTAGAGATGCTAGGCACGCGCTTCATGGGCTTCAGGCACACTCCGGTAGGGCATATTGCCTCAAACTTTTCAAGGCACCAGGCTGTGCCTTGCGCCTAAGACTTAGGATATGGCAATGTTGTCCGAAAAACTTTTGTGATTAGTGTATCTTTAATCTTCTTTGTAGGAAATTTTCTAGAGTTATGTTAAAGCCATTTAAGTTGCCAAGATACCTCTCATGTTAGGGTTGTTTTACTCTTATATGTAAATAACACTTATTGGGTGCTAAATGGAGCTGTATGGGGTTGTAAATTGGTAGAAGCTCAGCTCTTGATATTTATTTTGAATGTTTTTTTTATTGTTTGTCTTATTTTTGGTTAATTCAAGTCCTTTCTGCAAGAGAGAGAGGGTTTGAATCTTGTCAGCTGCATTTTAATCTTTGACTTACCTGGAGAGTGTGGAGTGGGGCCTTTGCATTCTTCCTCAGGTGGTTGGTCAGCTACGATCATACCTGATTTTTCATATATATGTATGAAAGAAATTTCTACATGTGAAGTTTGTGGCCATCTGAATGAGTTAACTATTATCAATTATGCTATGATTTGAAGTTCTACACTAGAAGGGAAGTAAAGAAATTCATTTTTCTTCCTTTCTGGGGTTATTTAGTTACGATGTAACCACTATTTCTTATGAGGATACCAAAGAGTTGCCCATGTAGTATCTTCCTAAAAAAATATGTGGATATGTATTTAACAACAAATTGTACTAAATTACCATTTAGGCGATAAGGTACCATGGATAACATTGTGTGTTTGAAAACAATTATATGAACTTGGAGTAGTATTTCTAAACACGGATTAAGTTTACTTGGATTAACTCTGTCGCCTTGGTACCATGAGATTCTCCCTTCTCTCTCATTGTCTTATTACTAAGTTAGGGTTGCACTTCAAAAAAGAATGATCTACTCATTATTCTTTTGAACAGTGAATTTTAGATTGAATAATTTATAGGAAACCCTTTCAAGTTTGAGTGTTAACATATGGCTTATGTCAATCCCATCATGCAATAGTTTGGTAGGAACTACCCACTATCAAGGTCTTGCAAAAGAAATGGAGATGTCTTAACATTGTTTATATAAACCCTTTTAAGTTTTGTAAAATCACAACTCTATCGCATCCCCTCTCTCTCTCTCTCTCTCTCTCTCTCTCTCCACAACACTAAAGGGTTATCTTTTTAATCATATTTGTATTCGGACAAAGATCCTCTTTTTTCCTCCACTCCGGTCTCTTCGTTTAGTTCTGTAGCACAAGGAGCTTTCTTCCCTTATTCTCATGTTATTGGATAGCCCGTGCCTGGGCCAAGTTTTGACCGAGTTTGGTCCGGGCCAGCCCGGTCAAGAACACCGGTGTGGGCCAGGCCGAGCCGTGAACCAAAAATCTAGCCCGGCCCAGAACCTGGATAGAGCTCTTCCGGACTGGGTCCGGGCCGACCGAGTTTATTTCAAACGAAAAAAATCTAGGCCTTTGCCACTAATTAAAATAATAATAATAAAGATAATAGAGAAGAAAATAAACAAATGAAATAGTAGAGAATAGATAGAACAAGTCATTAAGAAAAATGAATAAATGTTACTTAATTAAGAAATTTCCAATATATGTTACTCTTGTTATTGTTAGTTAGGTGTCTTTTGATGTTTTTGTTGTGTTTCGGTTTTCAACCTATCTTTTTCCTCGCACTCGGCTACGATATCTGGCTATAAAAAATCAGATTCGTCAACCCCTAATAGCAAGTACCACAGTGGAAGCTCGACTACGATATCTGGCTATAAAAAATTAGATTCGACAACCCCTAATAGCAAGTACCACAGTGGAAACTCGGCTACGATATCTGGCTATAAAAAATCAGATTCGTCAACCTAATCTAACAATAATACATATTATTGTTAGATTAGGTTTCCTTTGTGGTACTTGCTATTAGGGATGTTTTGTACAGCCATGTATCGTAATCTAACGGAAGTGGCAACCTGAAGAAAGGTTGAAACCAAAACGCATAAAACTAGTCATATCAACAAACACTAATCTAACAATAATATGTATTAGGAAATGCAAGTAAAACAGTAAGTATATGGGAATTGTTGCAGTTAATTATTTGAATGGATACATGATAATTATGACTACCTAAGTTCATAGTACTAATGGCTAAATAAATTAAAATAGATAGTTCGTCAAGATACAAATTTTGTAAAGCTTCATCTTCCATGCTCCCTAATCCTTGGCTCCTTGTCTTAGTCAAGGGGATAGATACCAGATACAACGATCTAGATGTATATGCAATGCTCTCGTGCCATTGTTAGGTAACCATTTAAATTGTTTTTCACAATTCATGCATTTAACATGAGTTGCACCCCTGAGTCCTACTAGAGTTGTAATATTCTTATTCTAAACCCCATTAAAGTATCCCCGAACACTGGACCAACTGTAAGGACGAGGCCCTCCTTCTCTGTTGCCTTGTATCCCTTGCGGTTGCGTCGATTGAGGTAGCGGACCTTGCGGTTACTGGGATGGTTGTTTACTATCCATGATCTTTAGATTGAGTAGTGAAGAAGTAGCTAATTCACCGAAAAGAATAAAAGATTGATTAAAAGTATTATAATAGAGAAAAAAAGTTGTCATAAATTTGGATGAACTAATACATATTTAAAAAAAAAATTAGGTGCCAAATGACAACAAATATCCTTATAATATAGCTGTTATATGGATATTTTAGTTAGTTTAAGTTAAATGACCAAAATACTCTGATTAACGTTCATATCAGCCAAATTATATGGATATTTTGGTAAAAATACACAAAAAAGACTATTGCCTTTGTAATATAGTTGTTGGGAGATATTTGACCAAATTGTCCCCAAAAAATGGTCATTAACGTTTATATTGGGGGAGGTAAAATGGTAAAAAAAACCTCTTAATGGTTGTATTATACGAGGGTTGGCAGGATTTTTTTTTTTTGGGGGGGGGGGGGATCGGGCCTGGGTCGGACATGAAGGGAGCCCAGCTTGACCCGGTTGGAAGAGCGGACCAGGCCCGAGTCTGGGTACTGAAAACCCAGTCCGACCTGAGTGGAGAGTGGGCTGGATTGGTTCCGGGCTTTGATCGGGTTGGACCGTCCCTTCCTGGATTTGGCCTGGCCGGTCATGGGCCGGTTTGCGGACCGTCCGACCCACACAACACCTTTGACCTTATTTTGTCTTGAGATATGAGAAATTTTCTTAGACGGTATAGACACATTTTCCTTGAATAGTTTTAACCAAGAACGAGAGGAGAAAGAATAAAGAAAATATTAAGGAGGTAAATTTATTAAGGAAAAGAGGTAAAATACAATTATTTAATATGAGGGGGGTAACCATCCAGAATTCCCATTTTCAGTGGCCTCGATAGAATGGCAGCAGGAAATTGTTGGCCTCCAAATTTGACTTTTCACATTTGGACAATTTAATAATTCATATACCATCCTTTCTACCTATTATTTTCTATCTATAACTTTTTTTTTATAATACAAGTTCTCTCTTTCTTCCTGTCTTTTTCTTTGATTGCTCTTGCCGGGGTTTACCATCTCATGTCATGATCCTCGTTTAAACCGTAAAACCTAACACGTGGAGTGTCACAGGACAAGACTATGTAGGCAGAATAATGCTCATATAAACAACAATCCTATAAACAGTGATAGTACAATGCAACAATCATTCAAAATGATAAAAAATGAACCATAATTTAATAGGACAACAAGCATTACTTTCTAAATCACAATCCTAGTTATAAATTATAATACTGTGGTACTAAATGCAAATGTAACACAGACCCTAAGGGTCTGATTGGCAGCAAAAAACTAAAAGAAACTTGGTTCTATAGAGTTTCTGGTAACCGATGAAAGTATTTAAAACAAAAGGTTGTTTGTTTGGTTGAAACTAGAAGAAGAGAATAGAGAATCTCACTATTAACATAGTATATAAAAGAATAGCATTAATTATTTTGCATTTGTGCTTTTGTTTTGTATAAAATAATAATATTAAACATGACATGAAGACTTTCCATGGTTAGGAGAGGAAACTAAATAGGCCTAGTTTCCAAATATGCTTATGTGGCATATACTTCTGAAAGTGAGTTTCCGGTGGCCAAACAGCGTAGCGGATGGAAAGTAGATGTACCTTCCCATACTTTCCTTCTTTCCCTATTAATTTCCAGTTGCCAAATAGGTCCTAAAAAGACAACTATATTCAATGAAAAACGCAACTAAGGATAAAGAATAAACCTGTTTAACCTAGATATGTGAAATAAACCAAAGATAACTTAAGAAAAGTCTATGAGAAAATCAGAATAAATCCATGACAAGGTAACCAACACAATGCAAGGTAACAAGAGAATCAAAAGAAAACCTCATATAGCCCTTTCAGTCGTAACTTAGTTGCAACCCCATTATTCAAGCTTCTCACTTTCTTTCAAGGTTTAACATCCAGACTTGTGAATCCGTATCCTCGTAATGATATTCTTGCTTTATGTTGCGTTTAGGTTGAAATAATTCAGTTTTAGCCTTTTAGGTTACCGAAAAGTTGGGAAATGTCAGCTTTTTTAATAAACTTTCACATGCACGAATTGTACATGACAACAAGGTTTTAGTGGTTTTAGTGGTTTTACGAGGCATGGGAGAGTTCAAAGGTGTGTGGAATAAAGGGTCTAACTGTTGGATTTGGTTGGGATGATTTTAGGAAAGGGGAGAGAACTTTGGTGCTTTTATGTTATGTGTCTGAAATAGGATTTAAAGGGGTTAGATATTAGGGTTAGGGCTTTATGGAGATTGGATTCAAATTAAACAACAAGCAAAGAAGATTGTGACTGCTTTGGTTGAGGAGTTTTGATGCAGTGCTGATGAACACATGCCACATACCCTTTGAGAGACGATAGCAATTTGATTAAAGATCATTTTACGATGCGTACAAGAATACAGTACATATATCTCTATGGAGTACGATGGGAAGATCACTTTGTGCCTTTAAAAGCCGAAAGGGTTGACAAACACAATAGAGGGTGTAGCAACTTTCTGTCGCATGCTGAATATTTAGAAGCGGCTGAAGTGGAGAAATCCATGTGTTGTTGCTGTTGGAGGCTAACAAGGAGAAGCCAAGTCATCCACCTGGACGACTCTTGGAGTCTTGGACGTGATGTAGGAAGGATTGCCTACAGGATTGCCACCCGACCGCGGTACTCAACACCATATTGATATCATTCCCTGGACGATGTTGCCAAATAGACCAACCTACATGATTACAACGAAAGAACACGAGGCGCTGAAGTGGCAAGTCGAAGAGCTTATGTAGAAGGGATTGCTTTGAGAGAGGGTGGGCCCATGTGGAATGTTGGCATTGCTCATGTCGAAGATGGCTTAACCGTGGAGGAAGTGTGTTGACTTCATGTTGTCAACACATTATGCCGATTCACTATACGGTTATACCTCGACTTTATGGACATGCTAGATAGTTTCTCTTAGAAGGGAGCTTAAGAGTCTTAGCCTTAGTATCTGCTGAATTGCAGATGTGTGAAAGCTCATGAAAAGGTGGTTTCCAAAAGCAACCAAACATGCAATAGATGCTTTAGAAGCTATTCCAAACTATTATAACTTCTTGGCTAGCTTAGCTTATGAGCATATAAACAAACTTCTCTGTGCCTTGTGGAGGGTGAAGGTGTAACTGAACATTCATTTCTAGTTCTGGTAATTGTTGCCTTCAATGTAAGGGAGTTTCTTATGACAACTAGAGTAATTGTAAGTGTCTGGAACCATACATGCTTGTCATCTTTGTATGAATTTACCTCAAATAGTAAATAAATATTGACATTGCTACAGACGTGTCCAGACTTTCTGATTAAGCTCCCTGAAATCTGTAATGATTCTGCTGCAGTAATTGTGGATAGCCTTATCATAGCATAGTTGGTTTGGTACCTGGCCCCATTTTCCATACCGTCATTAACTGTAAATTATTAATTTAGGTATTTTCATAGCATTCTATAGTACACTGTGAAAGCTGAGGATATGCTGTTTCTATTCTTGTGGTTGTGTCAATGGAAGTTATCGAGTTCTGTATGTTTTACCATGATGGGTATTGAGGTCTGACAAGTTCACTTCCTTTAAAAAATGTGACGTCTCTGTAATTTGTCTGAAAAAACCTGGATAAAGTGTGGGTAGGTGTGTGTATATATTAGTAGTCGTACATAGAAGAATCACAGTGGTTAATGCTCCACTAAGTATGTCATCCTTGCTTCTGCATCTTGTATCCACATCTTGACTTTGAACTTCGAACCTGAAAAAGGAAGAGGCATGTTTCCCTTGTTTCTGAATGAAAATAATGTAAAGAGAGGGAATTACCAGGGAATTTAAATTTTTTTATGCTTCTGTAAACGATTTTGTGGAACAATATTGTTTCTGGCAAAACTATGGGTCTAGAATGACTACGTTATAGCTGCATCTTGTCCTTGTTACACATTAAAATACCAATGAACTTTTTATTTGGAAAAAACAAGTGAAAAATTATTATAGCTGATCACCTCTCAGTTGGTGGATTACATTATAGTAGCTATTGTGATGTTTGGATTTCCCAATACAAAATTATGATATGCTTTAAAAAATTTAAACTAGAAATTATAGTGCTTGGATTTTTTTAATACTTTAACAGTATATTATATTGCACAGTAAGTTGTTGATTCTGAAGTTCCAACTTTGTACAGTTTCCAGAATCCATAGCGTCATTCTTCTCATGGTTCTCATGGTCCTCCGGAAGCTCACCACATAGCAGGAATGGAGTTAGAAACTTTACACCTCATGCAGGTCGTCAAGTGGAGGCAAGTCTTTTTATCCTGCTGCATTTCTTGTTATTATTCTCTTTGTAATTTGGACAGAAACATATATTAGTAGTTTCTGACCAATATCAGCCAGTATCAGAACTCAAGTTGATAGATGGAAAAGTTGCCTCTCTTTTTTCTTTAGAAACATATATTACCACTTTATTCTTGCCTACATACAGTTAATAGTACTGTCAGTATCCCCTTGAGGGAAAAGTAAATCTGTTTCAAGTTATATAACTATGAAGAAAATCGATTTGGCTATGTGCTACCTTTTACAGTCAAATCAATTAAAATTTCTGTCATATTAATGACTACTGACTAGACAACAAAACTAACAAGCCCATATCCCAAGTTTTTATTGTCTCAAAATAGATATCCAACTTTTTAGAGTTAGCTACTTGAATCGTTATCTTCCATTTAGTTCATTCAGTTTCAACTTTTAAGGTCCACCTCTTCACTTAAGAGAACCCAGTTTAACCCAAGCTATTTAAGTTAGTAAAGCAGTTTAACTAAAATATCCCATTACTTTTGGCTGGTGCATCACCATTGGTATTGCATATGCCAAAACCATATTAAACAATTGCCTTTCATCTTATCCTTGATTGATACCATTTCTACTTCCACTTCAATATCTTGCTTTAAGTTTATTATGATGAATTATCTATCCTAAATAGTAAAGACTTATCACTCTTAGGTATCTCTTGGCCATAGATATGGACTAGTCCTTCATTTCTTCTCGACTTTTTGCTAAAGCCACAATTCATATACGTTGCTTTATTTCATTAAAGAAGTCTTTCAGATTCCATTATTACTCCTTCGTTTCTATTTTTAGAAGCTTACTCTTGTATACTTTTGTTCACTAACACAATATCACCCGGTAAGTAGCGAACATAAACCATGGTACATTATGATGAAAGTTCCTACTTCCTAGTAAGTTCATCATAACTATTACAAGAGGGAACTTTTGATTATTGATGTAGACCTTTGGTGATGGAAATGGAGGCGTATCTAATTGGCCTCACAAGAGTCGTACCCTGCCTCACAAGAGTCCATTGGACAGGTTTCACTAACTATATCGACTATCACAACCTGTCATCAACGCATCGAATAAACCTAATAGGTCTGATAATCCACATTGAGTATTAGTAGAGATTAAACGGGGGCTTGAATGTAGGATTTGACTTGGGGATTTGGAATAACAGATGCAAGGATGACTAGGTAGTAGTCAGCGGTTTTACGCAGATGATGATGTGGTTGATAATTCGATGGAAATTAGGGTAAATGTAAGTTAGGGCAATTTGCATTATAGTCTTTGAGATTTGAATATTTATTTAGTTCTCGTGGACTTTTATGAAAGACTAGAAAGTTATGTATGCTTGAGTTAGGTTGAGCCTGTCTTACATCAGACTAAATCGGGCTTGGGGTTACCAGCCCATTCTCTTATTGGGCTGTGTATGTAACTATGCCTGACATATGTATGAAGTATTAATTAGTAAACCTGTCCCATTGGCTTGGGTGGGTGGGGTTGACCCTCCCTAAAACCCCAAGCCCAACTTAGTTATATGATAGTCTCACAGGCATCTTTACATGCCCAGCCTTGTATAGGTCAGGTTTAATAATTAATACTTCTTTTTCAGGATGGGTCCATTCTCATATTGGGCTGACATGACGCTTGCTAAACTATAACATATGTAGATTATCATTATATTCTGAGCCAAATATCATATAATACATTATTGAGAATTCGGCATTGCAATTTGCTATCTTTTGTGCCATGGAAAGGAATATACTTTTCCATCACAGTTGGCAACCCGTGGGCTCTTCTAAAATAAATGGACCTTTCACATATGGGCTCCTTGAGAAATTTATAATGGAAAGGAATATACTTTTCTAGCACAGTTCGTTATAAAGTTAAATGGGCCTTACATTTATGGGCTCTTGGATACTTACGCATTATTAGAGAATTTTGGAATTGCTAGTTTGCCATCATAGTTGTCACCCTGTGGTCTGTTATAAAAATGAAATGGACCATACATGTATGGGATCTTGAAGAAACTTATACAAATGATCTTTTGTTTCAAGTTGCTCGGGTCGACCTTGCTCTGGGAGGCTCACAAAAAGTGTGGCTTCTCGCTGGACGAGAGCTACTTGGCTAATCTCTGGCGACATGGCTGGTGGTTGCCAGTGGTCTCTGCGGTTGCACAACTATACACTGTAGAGTTACACTGTTGTGTCTACATATAATTATCCTCAGAATGTTGTTCGAAAAGATCTTGCGGAGGTCTCCTTAGTTAATTATTAAACTATCATCATTGGCATAGGCTATCTTTTGAAACTACTACTGTGGAGCTGAAAATACTATTGCAGTACAGCAGATGTAACTGCTTCTTGAATTCAGAAATGCAAATCACTACCACTTAGGGGGTGGTATAGTGGTAACACTAGTAAAGGAGCAACGCGCAGGTTCAAATCCCAGCTAGGGTAAAATAAAAATGAGAATGAGAGGGAGTCTTGGTGCTAGTAGCCCAGGATAGGGACGGTCATAATGACTGATTTTATATCAAAAAAGAAATGCAAATCACTATATCAGGTTTTGCCCATAAGACAGCTGGAGTGACCTCTCAAGCTGTGTTTGGCTGTATTTTAAGTTTTAGTTTCTGTTTATGAATGCGGATATGACATGATATGATTTGACTTGGGTGACACCGAAACTACACCAATTTTGGTGTATCCTAATGTATTTTGGAGTGTCTCAGCCTTGTCCGATACGTGTCTGATATGACGCAACACGAATATGGCACACCAGAGTGACCGTGCTTCCTAGGTTTCAATAGAACCAAGTTCTTAGCTGTTATTAACACATGTACCTAACCTTTAGAATCCATTTTTTGGTTTCAAGGTCTATCAATCGCTCTCTTTTTCTTTTCTTTTTTTGTGAATAGTCACACTATGTAGATAAGACCTAATTTTCAGGTTTATGTACACTGAGACACTGATTTTGGTAAAAGTTACAAGCTGAAACATGAAGTTTGTTGGCCAATTTAAATACCCCCTTTGTGAGAGCTTGTAGTTGGCCCTTGTTAATTTTTGATGTATAAGACCAAAATTTCTTAACAATGGAAGAAGCTAATGCATATTGATCCTGTTAGCTTGTTTGTGCATAACTTTGGTTGCATCGTGTACCAATTCTTTTGCATCTCCAACCAACTTATTATTCTTTTTATTTGGCTGCAGCGTAACTATCCTTCTGCTGCCCGAGCCTCTGTCCCTGAGCCATCCGAGTCTTCTGTTGCTACATTAGTGTCAATGGGCTTCGACAGTAATTCTGCCAGGCAGGCACTCCTACGGGCTAGAAATGACATCAATGCGGCTACAAACATCCTTCTTGAAGCACAATCCAACTAAGACTGCTCTAGTGCAGATTTCCTCAGGATTTTTGTTCCCGACGGTGGCTTTCAGGATATCCAAGTCTTGGACAGGTAGATTATATCCGAAGAAAATTGTTACTGAACATGTAATCACAGAAACAACGAAGTAGCCATGGTTGTAGATTTCAACACTTTAAATCTTGACGCATTTCAGCATCCAGAAATTTGTCTCGGTGGTTATTTTTGTCTTAAATAGTTCCTAGAATCCATTCATCAACAAAGTTGTGCTAGTTATATTATATATTGTGATTCTTCTCTAGGTAGGGCACCCTGTAAAGTCTCAGTATTGAATTGTATGCTCGAAGACTGATTCATGTTGCCAATACACGAAGGCTGCCATTGTGTAAAATACAAAAATTACATGCCACCTTTTTATGACAACTTCTTAATCTTAGTCTGGAGTTCATTCATTTTCTCTCTTCCTTAAAAGTTTTTGTTGCTACATCAGAACTTGGTGATTCTGATTCATATTCTTCTTGAAATGTGCCATACGACTCGATTGTCAGCACAAAATATGGGGGCAGCACAAAATTGAGTTTCTATCCTACTTTGCCATTGTACTTAAAGAAAATTTCTATCCTAGTTGGTAGAGTTTCTACATAGAAATTTGCACACACAAAAAAATACTCTCCAATGTTTCTTCATTTCTATCCTAGGTGTCAGAAAAATAAAAGGGTCAATTTAATAGTATATGGCCCAATATTAATTGTTATGAGATGGAGAATTTCTACGAGAGTTACAGAAATTTTCTATCTTACATCACAACACCATGTAGGATGAAAATTGTGATAGAAACTATGGTTAGGAGAATTTTTTCTTTCTTTCTAAAAATGATTTCTAGAACAGAAATATGGGCGATAGAAACCCCCACTAGAGATGGGCCTTAGTCATTCTTTTGACAAGAAACTTGACAAAGAAATAATACAAATAACCTAATTGGGACCGTAGATGCAAACAAGGGTAACCATGAAGAGTGTTTTAAGTCCCTAGAACCACTAACACCAAAGGTCCAAAGTTGTAGTGAGGAGGGTTATATTTATAATACCAACAAATCCCCGTTAAGTCAAAGGCCAGTGCTGCTCGTAGTAGCCGTACAAATGAGTAGGGCTGAAATTACTGAACCGTGAAACTGGAAAGGTAAACTGTAATTAAAAGCCCTTAAGTTTGACTTAAGACACTTAAAACCATCAAAACAGTACTCTAGTGCGCCCTACATCTTTCTCTGTCATATCTATTCTGATTGTCCCAATTGAGGATAAGATGATAGAAAATCGTCTCAGATGATTTGGACATATACAAAGTAGACTAATAGTTGCGCCAGTGGAGAAGAGCGATAAGATAGTAGCCAAAGGAACCGCTAGAACTAGAGGCAGACATAAACGAACTTTGATAGAGGTCTTATAGAAGGATATACTTTTCTTTAGCTGATAGAGGACATGGTCCTTAACAGATCTAAATAGAATAAAATGATTCTGACTCCAAAAATATGGGATAATGGTTTTGTTGTTGTTGTTATTGTTGTTCTATTATGGTTGTCAGTCATGAGGGTCTCAAATAAAGTATTTTCATTTGAAGGTAATTTAGTCAATTAATCAGCATAATACATCAAAACAAGGTTTAGAAAATTAATCACCCCACATTTTCTCTATCCCTCTATGGAGACCACGAGAGGCAATGGTTGAAACTAGTTGCGGCCGCCATCCCTTTTGTCACATTTGTTCCTAGATCTCGTAATTTTGATTTTCGATATTAAATCTTTTTCATAAAATGTTATTATATTGTTTTCGTATTTCTGGATGTATTTTGATTTATGTTCTTGGATATGTGTTTTGGCTTTGATCAGCATTATGAGCATTCTGAGTTTGGTTTCTAGTCTAGGTTAGTTCCTTAAGAGTTTTCTCGATTTTGTGTCCTGGTATCACGAGGGTGAGATAATAAAATGATATCCAGTTTTCAATTGGAATAATAACTTATGCAACTAATTAAGTTTCTTGGCATTACGCATAACCAACTTAATTTATAGACTATTCCTGACTTATAGAGACCCATGGCACGACCATGTACCATGATTAGGACCCGCACGTAGAACCAAAACCCTTAAAATTTAGATTTTTTCAAGGTCTTCCTCCTGCCTAACAATATACTGGACAGAATACTGCCCAGTATCTTGTCTAGTATATTGTTTTCCTGCTATGAGTGAGGTTTTGAACTATGTATGTTATTTTCGACTGTTGAATTTCGATCCAAATCCAATGGCAGTTATTCAATCTAAGAGTTTATTTAAGTCATGAATCCCCCTTCATTCTTCATTTATTTTCTCTCTCTCTCTTGGTTTTCTCTTGGAGCCCAAAGAAGAGCACTTCCCTTCTCTTTTCTCTCACACACTCTCACGAGTGTCAAGGAGCGAGGGTTTGTGCTTTTGAGCTGGTTTGGTGGAGGATATTGACACGAGCACATATCCTAGGCTTCGTATCGATTGAATCGTCCTCCCATAAGCTAGTACACCTTGTTCTTGACCTAAAAATGGATTTTGGTTGGTTTTGATATAGTTTTCATGTGAACTCTTTGGATTTTTTTTATTGATTTTAATTGTCATTGTTCGCAATAGGGAGTATACGATGTACCAAGCCAGTTGTCTTTGACGTAACTCGAATAGATCGAGTATCGATCGAGTATTGGTCGTTTTATTAAATTTCTTGGTTTTGTCGACAATCCGTTTTATTACAACGAGAAGTCATGGAGATTTCTCCATGGCACCTCACGTGATAACGAGCATGACACACTTTTCGAATTTTGATTTAGTTGTGAATCGATCGACCGACGAACAATTTCGCGCATTATGACACGGGTTCAACCCCGTTTTTGCCCCTGCACAGTGCATGCAGTATAATGTCCAGTATATGGTATGCATAGTATTTTATATATTTTTTCTCTGTCCCGAACAGTATACTGCCCAGTATACTCTTAGCACAGTAAAGTTGTATATAATTGCTCTCTATCCCAAAACAGGATACTGCCTGCATATTATAGGAACAAGTATAACCCTGTTTTCTTTGGGTTTTTCCTTTGATTTGATATTTAATTTTGGTCATGCCTTGACTAAATTCTAAATGAATAATTTCTATGATTTTTATGATATTTCTCTGGGTTTTGTAGCTTTGGGGCGATATCCCGTATTGGAATTATGTTTTATGTTGAGACACGAGTTCAAGTTCGACACTAGCATCAGTAGGCTGTACCAGATTGGTTGTATGTTTAACTAGTTGCATTTAGCATTGGACAATAGAGTGTTGAGTATTGTCGAATGTATATCGTGTCGCATGATACGAGGATATTCGTCAGTGCTAGCTCGTGGATATTTCGTACCTAGTGCACGTCCTTATAGGTCGATTCTCTAGTGTCACGACTCGAGAATCAGAATGAAACATGTTTGGATAATTTACTACATAAGTTCATATAGTATATTAGGAGGGGAGGATGTTCGCACCAGTGTTCTAAGGCGAAATCGGTGCTGCGGAGGGCCGCCTAGGCAGCCAAACAATTTTTTTTTAAATTTAAAATTTAACCCATAATACAAATTTGAAATCCAAATATGTTCTAACTTCTAAATCCAGAGACAATTCATAATTTTTTTTGAAGTTTGAAATTTCAATGTTCTAAATTCCAAATCCAATCTTAAAACCCACAACATATCCACAATACAATTAAGCATTAACAAAATAAAAATATAAAAAAATTAAAACCCGAACAGTTGCACATGGCTGCTTTGGGCCGAACAGGTCCGCCTAGGTGCCGAACAGGTTCGAACAGGCGTCTAGGACCGTCGAACAGAAAATTTTTGGTGCAGCGGACGGCCGCCTAGGCCGATGTTTAGAATACTACTTCACACTAATGGCAACCTCGATCTTTAAGGGGTTCATGGGACAAACAATCCCGATTGACGTGGGCTCCATGATCTACCAAGTGTGTGTGCTGCAACACTTTTTTTTATATGTTTTATATGTTATATTATGTTATATGTTTATATTATGCTATATGTCACAAGAGCGTACAAGGCCCTTTGGCAATCCGGGTACCTGCAATGCAAGTGGTAGCAAACTTTCTCGACTTGCATTTTAGTAATTAAGTCTTTTGATAACCCTAGCTAGTTAATATATATGAGCCGTAGATGATGTTTAGCCGTACATTTTTGTTGCACATTATCTGTTATGCTCGTGTTTTAGTTTTGTGTGCCAGTGCATGGCTAGAGGCTAAGTTATGCTCAGGAGACGGTCTGCAATCCCGGTCCTTATTTGGTTTACGGGTTGTGGTCAAACTCCAGAGTAGTCCATATGCTCTCTCATCACTTGCCATCCTATCTTGTTTTATAGCTAGATTTTGTTTCATCATTTCATTTTAGTTTTTCCTATTTATTTTGAGATGCGTGCGTTGATACTGCATAAATCTCGACTCGCATTTATTTATTTTATGTCTTTATTATCGTCGTTGTGTTGTTGTTATTGTTGTTTGTTTTTATTAAGTTGTGTTCTCCACCTCGAGCCTCCTTCATGGGTATTTGTTGCTAGGGGTTTTCACCTCACCAGTTTTGTCTGACTAGATTTATCTGTGAAGTCTGATGATCTGTCATACCTTCTGCCGGATTGTCCGCACCCTTAGATCAGCTGTCCCGACGCATGGGTGAGTTCTTCTCCTTACCACTCAATGTGCGTATTCATTTTGTGGCCTTTTACCCAGGATAAGTGTTAGTCATGTATGTTTAGTAACATGTTCCCTCTGACTTCAATTAGCGTGATTGTATATATTAGACCTAGGTTGATAGTATTGATCATGTATGTTATGTACTCTGCTAGTGTGGTATTTTGCCCAACTATCTTCATGATCGTATATGATATGTATTTTGGAACGCCTCCTTACTTTCATGTATGATATATTCTTGTTATTTGTTGCATGTTGGTTTGAAAGCTAGGATTTGTCGGCCTTAGAATTAATGTCTTTTGCATGCTAGAGTCCTTTCACTTGTCTTCTAAACCAACGTACAACGTTCTTGTATACCTTGTACGACGTAGCTGGCCTCGTCCGTCTCCGTCTTCGTGTTCCTGTATTTTGGGACTGGAACATGACACATTTCTCATAATTTTTGGTTTTGAATCTTAAAAGGGTTTAGTGTCTGAACTTCAGAATTCCTTTTGAAGAGCTTAGACTATTCTAAGAATATGCTTGTGTGAAATACTTTTAAAAAAAAATTGTTTATTAAAGGCTTTGTGGAGAAGGTTCAACGTCATCACAGATTTTGAACCATGATTGGGATAGCAGAACATTTACTCCAAACTTCAGAGGGTTAAGTGAAATTTTCCCATCAGAAAACCGTCTAATAGAACAAGGCTTTTGATAAGGGCACTGCCAATTTTACTTGGGGCTAGCCCAGGATTGGGGCTAGCCCACTATAGAGCAACCTTTACTCATACTAGCCCAAGTTTTTACTTGGGGCTAGCCCAGGATTTGAAAACATCCGTTGTTCTTATTCTCGAAACCTAGCTCCCCCCGACCGGAGCTTTCCCCCCTCCCGCCGACCCCCTCCCGCCGGCCTATCTCCGCTGTCCTCCTCCTCCTTGTCGATGGCTCCCAAAGTCTCGAAAGTACCAAGGTAGAAATCATCATTCTCCTTGTGCTATTGTATTTGAAAAATTGTCCAAAAATTTTAAGAAATCCTCTTGCATGTTGAAAATTTTGAGTTATTTTCTTTCAAATGAGGGCATACTAGTCCTTGGCGGAGTCTAGGATGTAGTTTAGACATAGAAGTCGTTTGGAACATGATTTTAGGGCGTACAATGTCGAGACTGCTCGACATTGTCGAGCAGTATCGAGCGGGACTGTAGAATTTCCTACAGTCCCATATAGATTTAGGACTGTAGGAAATTCGACAGTCCTATATATATATAGGACTGTCGAATTTCCTACAGTCCTAAATCTATATGGGACTGTAGGAAATTCAACAGTCCTAAAAGATTAGGACTGTTGAAAAATCTGCAGTCCTGTATACTTACAGGACTGTAGAAATGGCTACAGTCCTGAAAAAAATTCAATTATTATGTTAAAATATAAATTAATTTTTGTCTGTATATATTAATTTTTGTCTTATAGTCATGCCCCTGGAAAGGACACTGTGGATGAAGAAATGAGAAGACGCCCTACTGCGTCGATGCGTAAGGAACGCACAGTTTCGCAAGGCGTGACTATCCGCGAGGCCGAGGCACGCCCTGAAGTGAGGAAACGTCCATTGACGAAGAAGATTGCCACAAAGAGACGTGCTCCTCCTAGTTCTTCCGGTTCTTCTTCCTCCTCCGATGAGGACATGCTAAATATTCCAAATCGGCCTACTGATGGTTCAGGACCTTCTCAGCCTGCAGATAGTCCTGTCGAGAGTCTTCCACAAACTCTCGAAAACTGGCCTACTGATGGTTCGGGACCTTCTGAGCAGGCAGATAGTCGAGTCGACACTCGTCCAAACGGTTGCTCTATGTTACCGTCGATCGAAAATCATATTGCATACCAAATATGGAACAATCCGATAAGTACATTACGTTATGATAAATTTATATATAGTTGTAAGTTCAAAGTTTATTTTACATGGAGGTTTAATTTCATCCAATTGTTGACTTTTCAGGAGAGTGGTCGTTTGTTGACGGTGATCAACCATGGCAAAAAATGCAATACATGGAGGTATGCATTATTGGGAGATGATGTGAAGGCAAAAATCAGTCCCACCGGTCTACAATATTTGGGTAGCTACTCATATACGACGGTGGATAATGCACTGATTTCAGCATTTGTAGAACGGTGGCATCCAGAGACCAACACTTTCCATCTACCCAATGGGGAGTTGACGATTACCCTTGATGACGTCCATCATATATTGGAACTTAGGGTTGATGGTCATCCCATGCAGAATCATACTTTTGATGACTCGAGCATCGACTATTACGACAATATTGTGGATCATGTATCAGGGTGTCTGGGAGTTGATTCCACTAGTTTTACTAGTCTTCGAGAATTCAAGAAGTCCTATGGACTTCCTCTAAAATATTTGGAGGAGATATTCGCTGAGCCGGCCCCCGAAATTGATAATAGCGATAATGTGGCCCGCGGATATATGCAGTTCATCTTAGGGGCTGTCGGTATTACCGATAAGTCTGAAACGTCCATAAATGCCAAATATCTCATCGATTTGGACAACATTGAAACGGTGGACGAAATTTCTTGGGGAAGTGGTATACTGGCATACCTTTACCGCGAGCTTGGTGCGGCATCCCGTGTGGGTTCGAAGACAATTTCTGGATGCCAGACTCTACTCCATGTATAGATATATCTTTGTCAACTTGTTTACATAAATTGAAATTGTGTTGTTTATTTTTGGACTAATATATTTTCGGTAACGTGAAGGAATGGATATACGAGCACTTTCCAACCCTGCAGCGGGCGAAGCTGAGCCAAGGGTATAACGAGAACCTGCCTAGAATGTGCCGATGGAAGCCGACTAAAGAAGATGCCAAACGTTCTCACACATTGGCCGCTCTACGGCATGCACTCGAAGATATGACGACAGAAGAGGTGAATATAGACCTAATTTTGTACTTAATTGGTTTTAATTTACTACGTTATGCTAAATGATATTATGTTAAATTTTATGTGGTACAGATTGTATGGGATCCATACCGTGATTTGCGACAGACTACCCGTCCGTTGCAACCAGTCGCCTTATATCACGGTGTTATCAGTTGTCATGAAATTAAGGAGGCTTATATGCCGGATAGAGTGCTACGTCAGTTTGGCTACGTCCAAACTGTCCCAAGGTGAACTTTGCAAATGATAACTCCTCCACGCGGTACAAAACCGCTAAACTATATACCTGCACATTTCAACTGGGTATCGCACTTCTTCACCGAATGGCAACGCCACGTCATTAAAGATACCGATCGGCTAGCAGCAGTCAATATGGCGGAGTGCAGCGACGACTACCTCGCCTACTACGCCGGTGTCGGACTACCGACCTTGTTCCAACGCGGAGGGGATATTGTGCGTGTACCGTCAGATCTTCCTCCCAAATCGGTCTTATATACTGCACTGGTCAAGATGGTGAGCCTACTTGTAGAGTTTAAGTTTGATATTTGTAACTGTGGCTAACAATTATTTTTATTTTTCATGAATAGGCAAGGAAAGTTAAGAAGTTGGGAAGAAGCCTCGTCAGTTGCCAGGGTTCCAATTATATGACAATCAATGACGAACTCCAAAATATCGACAACGCTGAAGAATATCCTTTCTTGGATACTAGAGAGCAACGCACGAAGAGGCGCCATGACGTTTGAACAATCATTTTGAGTTGTAAAAGTGTGACTGAATATGACCATTGAGAATTGTCAAAATTTGACCTGTAAACGTTGTAAAAGTTTGATTGAATATGACTTTTTGCCTACTTGTGACACTTTGACGATATTGAGGATTTGAGTTGTAAAACTTTAAACTGGGCATATTGAGGATACTTGTGACACTTTGACTGAATATGACCTTTCTTGGATACTTGTGACACTTTGACGATATTGAGGATTTTGCCTACTTGTGACACTTTGAGTTAATTTTGCCATGTTGTGACACTATGAGTTAATTTTGCCTTGTTGTTACTATTTTGATCTGTATACTGGGCATATTGGTCAGTGGGTTAACTGTATATTCAATCCTAGTTTACACTAGGACTGTCCAAAATTGACAGTGGGTAAACTTTAGGACTGTCACAATTTTGACAGTCCTAGTTTACACTAGGACTGTCAAAATTGTGACAGTCCTAAAGTTATATAAATGTGCATATTTACAGTGAGTAAACTTTAGGACTGTCATAATTTTGACAGTCCTAGTTTTCACTAGGACTGTCAAAATTGTGACAGTCCTAAAGTTATATATTTACTCAAAATTGACAGTGAGTAAACTTTAGGACTGTCACAATTTTGACAGTCCTAGTTTACACTAGGACTGTCAAAATTGTGACAGTCCTAAAGTTATATAAATGTGCATATTTACAGTGAGTAAACTTTAGGACTGTCACAATTTTGACAGTCCTAGTTTTCACTAGGACTGTCAAAATTGTGACAGTCCTAAAGTTATATATTTACTCAAAATTGACAGTGAGTAAACTTTAGGACTGTCACAATTTTGACAGTCCTAGTTTACACTAGGACTGTCAAAATTGTGACAGTCCTAAAGTTATATATTTACTCAAAATTGACAGTGAGTATACTTTAGGACTGTCACAATTTTGACAGTCCTAGTTTACACTAGGACTGTCAAAATTGTGACAGTCCTAAAGTTATATAAATGTGCATATTGACAGTGAGTAAACTTTAGGACTGTCACAATTTTGACAGTCCTAGTTTACACTAGTACTATCAAAATTGTGACAGTCCTAGTATCTTGGCAGTTTTCCATAATGACAGTCCTAAGTTATTAGTAGCAATGCGCAATATACAATCAAAATCTTCATAACTCTTTTCATTACACAACATACAACATATGGTTCAATATACACTTAGACAAACATGGATCAAAAATTTATACATTTTCACTTGGGGCATTATCAATCGATTAAAATATCAAAGTAGTCGTCCGACATAATTTTTGGATCCTCCATCTTCATCATCTTCTTATAGGCCGCCATTGCATCCATGTAGGGTGTCGTCCATGCGATCGCTTCCTCAGGTGCGTGTTTATACCAAAGCGTAGAAGGTGGCGGAATAGGAGAATGAGCGATCAACCTTGGGATGACGAAGTGTTGTCCGACAAGCCCAATGCAACATAGATTGGATACTCGATGTTCGGCCGGGGGGGCACACATTGGAAAAAAAGTATTGTTAATACCATGTGAGTTAAACCATCCAAGAGGTGTTCTTGCTTGTATTCATGCTTTGCAATATTGAGGCTCATCTCAAATGATGCTACAATATCGTTCACCGTGGCAATAGTCATCAAATGAATCGATTGCCAAACAGAGACAAAATTACTGACCGATGAGCGTAGATATCTTTTTAAACATGAGTGTGCCCCTTCGACCCGGTTCGTAGTGATCGTGCCATAATGCTTCACCATGTTGGTCCATGCTAAGACGAATTGCTCTTTATGTGGTCCTAGCCAAGTATCTTTGATATAAGATATGCATGTCGGGTTACTTGGCTCCCACTTTTGTTGGAACATGTACCATGCTGCGTCGTAACTGTCTGTAGTACTTGCTCGCCATACAAGACTCCAATCACTGTAGAATTCTTCGAAGCGAAGCATGTCAATTTTACCGTCCACAGTTTCAAATTTTTTCTTGCATTGAGCATGGATATTTCTATTTATATGCCAAGTGCATAGTAGTCTATGCGCATGAGGAAATACAATATCTATAGCATTTATCAACGCATATTCTCTGTCAGTAACAAAAACAGACGGCTCTTTGTAACCTGTGGAAAGGGATTGTAGTTTCCTCAACGCCCATGTGTAATCCTCTACTGTCTCACTCTTCATAAAACAAAAAACGACTGTAAATATTTTTCCCGTAGACGTAAACCCGACAACATGCAAAAGAGGCATCTTGAACTTATTGGTCTTATATGTACAATCAAGGACCAACACGTCTGCGAAGGACCGAGCCATATGTGTGCAATCAGGATGAGCCCAAAACAATGAAAGGAGTTCATCAGTTTGTGGATGTCTTATATGGTACTCCACGTAGTGATGCTCCCCAAGCAACTTCAATACTTGCTGCATCGCCATTCTTCCTTTCATACTATTGCATTTCGCTCTGGCCAAACTATTATAGATGGTCCTCATGGTAGACTTGTTCCCATCTTGTTTTTGTCGCACAGCAGAATAAATTTGTTTCGGTGCAACTCCTGAAAGAAACATTTCTTCAACCAACTTTTTCTCATCCTCCTTCAACCGTGCCACGTAGGCATGACCCGTAAGTGTCCCTGGAATAGGATGATTGTGTCTTCCATTCTTAACTTCGATTATCCACTTCACATCTTCAACTTTTACAATCAACACCTTCAATGGACAACCATATTTTCTCGTCCCAACATTTTTCTTAGGGATTTCTTTTTCAACAACACCCTTCTTTTTATGATGCCTAAACACACCTCCTCTTTCGCATCCAAGCTCAAGATATTTTTGGTCCGGCCGAGATCGGATGGATCTTGCAATGACAATAACTACGTTATGTCGTCTCCCAACTTCTCTGCACCACTCTAATGCTTCTTCATGGCTTGCAAACTCAATATCCGTTGAGAAAATATCATCCACATCAACACCAACAGCAGGATGTACCACTATATCTGAACAAGCTTGGTCCTATAACCAATATAAAATAATATAAAAATTAATAACTTCATATAATTATCCAGGACTGTCACTATTTTGACAGTCCCATTTTTATATAGGACTGTCAAAATTATGACAGTCCTACTTTTACGTAGGACTGTCGAATTTATGACAGTCCTATATTTATATAGTACTGTGGAATATTTGACAGTCCTATATTTATATAGGACTGTCTAATGTTTACAGTCTTAACTCGTGACTGTCAAATTAGGGTTGTCGTTTTACGTAACGTGCTTCGGAACAACCAACTTGTACTTCGGAACGTCCGGAGTGCATAATTAATGAATTGGACCATCCGACTTCGTCATCGAACATTTTTTCATGCATTGTTACTACATTAATCAAAATAAACTAAATCTTTTTCGCACATTTGCAAAACTTATTCAACGTAGGTTTGTCGAAGACATACCGGAAGAATATTCCTTGGGGTATCACCAAAGTAAAATACTCCTCCAACCACAACTAGCTATTTCCAAATTTAGGTTTGGGCTTGGTGGAATGAGGGTTTCTTAAGTCTAGGTGGAATGCCAAAAATAGAAACTCATTTAACTTTTATACTTTGGTGTGGGGTAGCCCCAACTAACTATCAGAGTGGCAAACTTGTAATTTTGGGAAATGGACTGTCAAATTTTTGACAGTCCTAACAATTTGTAGGACTGTCAAAATTTTCACAGTCCTACAAAATGGGTAGGACTGTCAAAATTATGACAGTCCTTCCAAGTGGTAGGACTGTCACCATTTTGACAGTCCCGATTATAACTTTGGGCTAGCCCCGACTAACTTTCATGATGGCAAACTTGTAAATTTTTTTAAATTTCCAATGGGCTAGCCCAGAGTCAAATGTGCAGTGTCCTTATAAATGGGACTGTCACATATTTGACAGTCCTATCTATTTGTAGGACTGTCCAAATTTTGACAGTCCTTCCAAGTGGTAGGACTGTCAAAATTTTGACAGTCCTGAGTATTACAGTGGGCTAGTCCCGAGTAACTTTCATGATGGCAAACTTGTAATTTTTTCTAATTTAGAAATGGACTAGCCCCGAGTAAAATGTGCAGTCCCCTTATAATTTGCCTAGAACAAAAACAATGGTAATACCATGCAGTCACTTTTCTTGACAAATTCACTTTTCTTGACACATATATATATCCAGTCTCTGTCTGTCATTTCTTTCCTTATTCTCTATTACCTTAAATACAAGCAAGAGCGGCAGCCATGGTTCCAGTACCTTTAAAAAGTTGAGAATATGATGTGTATGATATACAAATGATGTGTTGTTTAGGGATAAAAGAATGTAATGGAACTGGAATAAACCAAAATTTATTTGGAGATAAGGGTTAAATGATCAGGTACATGTGATTGTAGACTGCAGGGGAAATGTGATACAAGTAAGGCCCTCATTGTAACTTGGTCAGAACTACTGGCAAAGGAGTACTGGTTGCACAGAAGAACAGAAAAAGTGAAGCATGATAATGCAACAACCACACAGCTAATGATATTCTCAGCATGCAGATAGTCCTGTCGAGACTCTTCCACAAATTCTCGAAAACTGGACTACTGATGGTTCAGGACCTTCTCAGCAGCTAGATAGTCCAGTCGAGACTCGTCCAAACGGTTGCTCTATGTTGTCGTCGATCGATAACCATATTGCATACCAAATATGGAACAATCCGGTAAGTACATTACGTTATGATAAATTTATATATAGTTGTAAGTTCTAAGTTCATCCAATTATTTATAGATAAGTACATTTTATATATAGGTATAAGTTCATCCAATTGTTTAGTTTTTAGGAGAGTTCTCGTATGTTAACGTTGATCAACCACGGCAAAAAATGCAATACATGGAGGTTTGAATTATTGGGAGACGATGTGAAGGCTAAAATCATTTCCACCGGTTTACAATATTTGGGTAACTACTCATATACGACGGTGGATAATGCACTGATATCAGCATTTGTAGAATGATGGCATCCAGAAAATAATACTTTCCATCTACCAAATGGGGAGTTGACGATTACTCTTGATGACGTCCATCATATATTGGGACTTAGGGTTGATGGTCGAGTCATGATGAATCATACTTTTGACGAATCGAGCATCAACTTTTACGACCATATCGTTGATTATGTATCAGGGTGTCTGGGAGTTGATGCCACTAGTTTTACCACCCTAAGAGAATTCAAGAAGTCGTACGGACTACCTTTAAAATATTTGGAGGAGACATTCGCTGATCCGGACCCCGAAGTGGATCATAGCGATAATGTGGCCCGTGGATATATGCAGTTCATCTTAGGGGCTGTCGGCATTACGGATAAGTCTGGAACGTCCATACATGCCAAATATCTCATAAATTTGGACGACATAAACACAGTGGAAGAAATATCTTAGGGAAGCAGTATACTAGCATACCTTTACCGCGAGCTTGGTGCGGCATCCCGCGTCGGTTCGAAGACAATATCCGGATGCCAGACTCTACTCCATGTATAGATATATCTTTGTCAACTTGTATACATAATTAAAAAAATTGTTGTTAATTTTTGGACTAATATTTTTTTAATTTGGTTACGTGAAGGCATGGATATACGAGCACTTTTCAACCCTGCAGCGGGCTAAACTTAACCAAGGGTATAACGAGCACCTTCCTAGAATGTGCAGATGGAAGCCAACTAAGGAAGATGCCAAACATCCACACACATTGGCCGCCCTACGGAATGCACTCGAAGATATGACGATAGAAGAGGTGAATTGAGACCTAACTTTTTAATGTTTGGTAATAATTTACTAAATTACGTTGTGCTAAATGACGTTATGCTAAATTGTATGCGTTGTAGATTGTTTGGGATACATATCGTGATTTGCGACAGACTAGTCGTCCATTGCAACTAGTCGTTTTATATCACGGTCTGATAAGTTGTCATAAAATCGATGAGGCTTATATGCCTGATAGAGTGCTTCGTCAGTTTGGCTACGTACAAACAGTCCCGAAGTGCACATTAAAAATAATAACTGCTCCGCGAGGTACAAAACCGCTAAACTATATTCCTGCGGCGTTCAACTGGGTCTCGGACTTCTTCACTGAGTGGCAACGTCACGTTATTAGAGAAACAGAACGGCAAGCAGCAGTAAATATGACAAAATGTAGTGACGACTACCTCGCCTACTACGCTGGTGTCGGACTACCTATGTTGTTCAAACGCGGAGGTGATATTATACGTGTACCATCAGATCTTCCCGCCAAATCTGTCTTGTATACTGCATTGGTCAAGACGGTGAGCCGACTTCTTCACTTTTAGTTTGATATGTGTAAATGTTTATAACCTAACATTTTTTTTAATTCTCATGAATAGGCTAGGAAAGTGTAGAAGTTGGGAAGAAGCCTCATAAGTTATCAGGGTACGAATTATATGGAAATCAATGACGAGCTACAACAAATCGACAACGCTGAAGATTTTCATTTCTTGGAAAATAGAGAGCAACGTACAAAGAGGCGACATAAAGTTTAGGCCATGTTTCAAGACTTGTAAAACTTTGCTACAATTTGTGTTTTGAGACATGTAAAACTTTACAGTTTGAAAACTTTGAATGGTTATGTTTTGTTGAAATATTTCGATTGGTTATGTTTTAAGTTTGCTACAATTTGTATTTTAAGTTTGCTACATACAGTTGTTAAATGTGCAGAGGCAGTGGCTAAAAACTTGGACTGTCAAATTCTGGACAGTCCTGAAAGCTATCAGGACTGCAAAATTTTTGACAGTCCTAGTTTTATATAAAATTTTGCAGAGACAGTGGGTTCAAATTAGGACTGTCAAAATTTTGACTGTCCTCATAGCTTGTAGGACTATCAAAATTCTGACAATCCTAGTTTTACATAAATTTTTCAGTGGGTTAGATTTAGGACTGTCAAAATTTTGACAGTCCACATAGCTTGTGGGACTGTCAAAATCCTGACAGTCCTAGTTTTACATATAAATGTGCCGACAGTGAGTTCAAATTAGGACTGTCAAAATTTTTACAGTCCTCATTGCTTGTGGGACTGTCAAATTCCTAACAGTCCTAGTTTGATATAAAATTTCCAGTGGGTTAAAATTAGGACTGTCAGAATTTTGACAGTCCTCATAGCTTGTGGGACTGTCAAAATTTTGGCAGTCCTAGTTTTACATATAAATGTGCAAACAGTTGGTTCAAATTAGGACTGTCAAAATTTTGACAGTCCTCATTGCTTGTGGGACTGTCAAAATCCTGACAGTCCTAGTTTTATATAAAATTTCCAGTGGGTTAAAATTAGGACTGTCAGAATTTTGACAGTCCTCATAGCTTGTGGGATTGTCATAATTTTGACAGTCCTAGTTTTACATATAAATGTGCAGACAGTGGGTTCAAATTAGGACTGTCAAAATTTTGACAGTCCTCATTGCTTGTGGGACTGTCAAAATCTTGACAGTCCTAGTTTTATATAAAATTTCCAATGGGTTAAAATTAGGACTGTCAAAATTTTGACAGTTCTCATAGCTTGTGGGACTGTCATAATTTTGACAGTCCTCATAGCTTATTGGACTATCAAAATTTTGACAGTCCTAGTTTCACAGTATATAAATGTACATATAGTGAGTTAAAACTATGACTGTCATAATTTTGACAGTCCTGTTAGCTTTTGGGACTGTCCAGATTTTGACAGCCCTAGTTTTATATATATCATAGTGGGTTAAAACTAGGACTGTCAAAATTTTGACAGTCTAGTTTGCTTGTGGACTGTCCAGATTTTGACAGTCCTAGTTTTATACAGATTTTGACAATCCTAGTTTTATTTCTTTCATTGCACAACATACAGTTAAATATACAGTTTAACATACATGGCTCATTGCACAACATACAGTATAAGATGTATCAATCGATTAGAATATCAAAGTAGTCCTTCGACAAGATTTTTGGATCCTCCATCTTCATCATCTTCTTATAACCAACAATTGCATCCGTGTAGGGTGTCGTCCATGCGATCGCTTCCTCTGGTGCGTGTTTATACCAAATCGTAGAAGGTGGAGGAATAGGAGAATGTCCGATCAATCTTGGGAAGATTGTGTATTCCATTCTTAACTTCGATTATCCACTTCACATCTTCTACTTTTACAATCAACACCTTAAATGGACAACCACATTTTTTCGTCCCAACGTTTTTTTTGGAGATTTTTTTTTCAACAACACCATTTTTTTTACGATGCTCCCTGAACACACCTCCTCTTTCGCAGCCCAGCTCTACATATTTTCGGTCCGGCCGAGATCTGATGGATCTTGGAATGACAATGACTATGTTATGCCGTCTTCCAACTTCTCTGCACCAATCTAATGCTTCTTCCTGGGATGCAAATTGAATATCCGTTGAGAATATATTCTCCACATCAACCCCAATAGCAGGATGTACCACAACATCTGTACGAGGTTGATCCTATAACCAATATAAAATAATCTCAAAATTAATAACTTCAAATAATATGCAGTTCAAATAATTTACAGTCTTTAAAATTCAGGACTGTCACTATTTTGACAGTCCACTTAGTATATATGACTGTCGAAATTATGACAGTCTTATACTTATATAGGACTGTCGAATTATTGATAGTCCTTTCAAATTTTATACAGTCCTTACACGATGACTGTCGAAATAGGGTTGTCATTTTACGTACCGTACGTGCTTCGGAACAACCGACATGTTCTTCGGAAGGACCGGAGTGCATATTTAATGGATTGCATGATCCGACTTCTTCATCGAAGATAATTTCATGCATCGCTCCTACAATAGTCAAATAAAACTAAATATTTTTGTGACAATCGCAAAACTTATTCATCGTATGTTGTCGAAAACATACCGGAAGAATATTCGTTGGACAATCTCCAAAGCAAAAAAAAATTTCACTTGGGACCACAACTATCAAATTCCAAAGTTAGGTTTAGATTTTTGGACTTGAGAGAATGAGAGATTTCTTCATGTGAGGGTGAAAAACAAAGAAGATAAATAATTTTGACTTATATAGGTTTGTATGGGCTAGCCCTAAGTAACTTTGAGAAGTGACAAACTTGTAATTTTTGAAAAAAAAATTAATGGACTAGTCCTAAGTAAATTGTGGAGTGCCCTTGTCAACAGCAAACAAAGTGAAGATTGGGATATAGATAGATTCACATACATATATAAATCAAATAATTCAATACGACGACGACGACCACCACGATGATGTGCAATAGCAATGCCAATAGAAGAAGTCTACGCTATGCTAGTCCACATAGCATATGCATAGATTAGATCTCTCTCTGTATATATATATATATATATATCTCCTTATATTAGGGATTGATTGACCATGAGGGAAGAGGAGGAAGAAGAAGAGGAAGTGGGGGGGAAGTGGTTCTCAAGATGGGAGGAGGAGCTCCCTTCCCCGGAGGAGCTGATGCCCCTCTCGCAGACCCTCATCACCCCCGACCTCGCGCTCGCCTTCGACATCACCACCACCACTGCTGCTGCTGCTGCTTTCGACTCCGCCGATCCCAGCGGGGGCGGGGGCGGGGACGAGGCCGCGCGGACGCTGAAGCGCCCGCGGCTGGTGTGGACCCCGCAGCTGCACAAGAGGTTCGTGGACGCCGTGGCCCACCTCGGGATGAAGAACGCCGTCCCGAAGACCATAATGCAGCTGATGAGCGTCGAGGGCCTCACCAGGGAGAACGTCGCCAGCCACCTCCAGAAGTACCGCCTCTACCTCAAGCGCATGCAGCAGCATGGGGGCCTCACCTCCTCCGGTGGGCCCGCCGACGCTGCCACCGACCAGCTCTTCGCCTCCGCCCCCATCCCCCACCACTTCCTCAGGGGGGGCGGAGGTGGAGCGGGCGGGGGGCCCGCTCTGCCTCCCGAGCCCCCGTTCGTGCCCGTCGCGGCGCTGCACCATCACCAGCAGATGGTGCAGCAGCAGCAGCAGTACCACAAGAGGCAGATGGGGCATTTTGGATCGGCTGCAATGGGAATGGGGGTGGGGTTTGATCATGGTGGGTTTATTACCAGGGGACATCCCCCGCTGCAGCCGGGGATGCATCATAGGATGGGGCCTCCCGTGCGGTCGGATTCGGAGGAAGGGGGCAGAGGCGGCGACGGAAAGAAAATGCTCACTCTTTTCCCCACCGGAGAAGATTGATGAACGTTGCGAGTTTCGGGTTATGTATTGTTTTAGTTGTCAGTCTTCTTCGCATTATGACTCTAGTTATATGACATGGGTTGATTGACTGACTGCTATGCTACCGGGGATTAAGTTTGCTGGTAAAAAAGGGAGGAATAATCTGGATTAGCGTCGGACACAGTTTATATGGGTGCACAAGATATCATGGAAAGTTCATGTAGAGGTATTGCACAAGAACATGTAGAGGTTTGCATTTCGTCTCCTTCCCTTTTCCAACTTTTCTCGGCTCGTGTTATATTGTGATTGTGTTTGTAGCATTGTTGTATCGTCGTGTTTATAAGAGGACTCCATTCTGGGTGTTTGGAGGTAATTAGTGATTGTTGAGTGTGTAGTGCGAAATTTAAGTATATTTGTACAGTAGTAAGTACTCTTGCTCTTTGGAGTCCATGTACCTGAATTTTCAGAAATTTATCATTCCAGTTAACAAATTACTGAGTCCTCCTTGTAGACAGATTCCTTCATTTAATTTTCCTTTACCATACTGAAATAAATAATTCTGGGGTGGTTCCAAGGTTCACAATATCGATATCGGGCCATTCCTATGAGTATCAGTATCGGCAGTTCCAGATCGGAGTGTCGAAATTTTTGGTATCGGAAAGGAAATAATTATTAATAATTAACATTTTAGAAATATATATTTTATATATTTAGGCATAATTTTAAGTGTTTCTAGTGTTGTTCTTAGTAGTTTTGAGATTGAATGAAATAGTAGTCACCATTGCCGATTGATTTACATGTGATAGATAAGTTTTCTTCTTTTACATACTTTTACATCCTCGCTAATTGGTTTTTTTTTTCGTTCCATTTTCTTTGACGAATTGATCAGAAAGAGATCCCCAATGTCGGTATCAGTCAATATCGGATATCGGTCGGTATCGGATTGGGACATGCCAAATCGTATCGGTATCGGCCGATACTGCAAACTATGGATGGTTCCTCTAATTTGGTTAGAATTGTTGCTTTGGATTTATCATGGTGCTTGCTAAAGCTTGGAATTGGATGTGAAGAAATATAACTATGAGAGTTGAGGTGTACTATAGGGAGTTTAAACAAAAACATTTTTACATATGATGGTTGAAGGGAAGTTATTGTACATTATAAATAGCAGGAATGGGGGTGGAGAAGCAATCTGATTTTCAAAGAGTAGGCCTAGGATATGAACGTTTGTGAGAGTTACCTCAAATGTCAACGCTTTGCTGCTTGTGTCTGTGGTAGCCAATTGGCTTATCCTCACAGGATACCATACTGAAATTGTGACTACATTTTGTCATGGCATGCCCTCAGAGCACATGTTAAGTAACATTTAATGCTTGTTAGTTAACCTCATCTTCAGTATTGTCTTTGTTTTTTTGGTATCTTTTTTAATAGCACCTACCCATTTTAATACTAAGGTTATCTCCAATGGGGATTTCTAAAATTGAGTTTCTATCCTACTTGGCACTTTACCATAAGGAAATTTCTATCCTAGTTGGGAGAGTTTCTACATAGAAATTGCACCCAAAAAAAAACCTCCAATGGTTCTCAATTTCTATCCTACGTGGCAAAAAATAAAAAGGGTCAATTTAATGATTTAGTTTGAAAGTATGATCCAATATTAATTTCTATGAGAGATTGAGAGTTTCTATATGTAGAAACCCTCTCTCCATTCTACATCAGCGCCACGTAGAATGAAAATTGGGATAGAAATCACTGTTGGGAGAAGTTTTTTTCTAAAAAGAATTTCTACCATAGAAATAGGGAAGATAGAAACCCCCATTGGAGATGGCCTAAATACCATCATACATTGTACCAAGTGCTAAATAAATATAGAAAGTTTCAGTTAATTGTACACTAATTGGTAGACAAGTGAGAAAATTGAGTAGCATTAAATATTCCTTACATGTGCCCTTAGGGCACACATTAGAAAAAATCCGATTCTTTAGTGATCAAAATGAAAACTAGGTCATTGTTAGTAGGTAAATATTTTTTGTAAGAAAAACATTTTTGGTAGGTTACTGCTGGTAGGGCAGTTTATTATTATTTTGATTATTACTAATTTATGATTTATTGCAAGTCCTCAGAGTTGTTTATTTGCAGAACATGAGTTTTAAACTGTATTTTTTGAGCATACTGGAAAATGAAAATAGCCATTCAGACAAGTTGCTATGTACTAGGCCTTGTACATAGGCCTGAAAATAAACATATGACTTGTATTGTCAGAAATCGGACTAGAGGAGATATCAGCACGACTAGTTCCTAGTTTGCAGCATGAAGAAGTTATTTAGTTCCTATGTCACTGCATGAAGAAGTTATTGCAACCCTAAGATCAAGGGTATTAGTTGAGGTTAAGTCTGTCTCACAAAGAATGTTTTCTTGAATGCAGTTTTGTAGACTTGAAGCAAGACTCCTTGTTTTTGTTGACCTTATAGTTGAAAGGGTCCTGGAAAAGAAGGCTTATAGATGCTTTTTTCTTTCTACTTTGAAAGGAATATTCATGAGTGTCGTTTACCATCTTGCTAGAACATCATAATTTTGATCAACTTGTGTTTCCTATGTGGAGAGTGCAAGGCTGGGCATAACTTGGTTTTTTTTATCAAATGCCCGGATGCAACTATCTGGTGGATAGTGATATATCGAAGCTAAGTGCAGATAGTGTGCTAATGTCCAAACTCATTCCATGACTTCTTAACATCATTAGAGCAAAAGGGGTGAAGCAAGAACTATATTTGATGGAGTGGATGATTGGCTCTATTTTCCATAGTTCAAAGTAGCTTTTGATTGCCTTGACTTTTGTAAACAGGATCCATTGAACTCATAATTCATTAGATACTTTTTACGAATGTCAACTAAGTATCGTAAGTAAATTGATCCCGGTTGTTCAATCATTTGATAACCAGAGTCATTCTTTGATAAAGGATCACCTTATCACAATGAACAAAGGTTGAGCTGGATCCTTTGGAGAGGAATTGTAATGCGCATGTAGGGACAAAGAAAGAAAAACAATGTATCTCTCTGTTTTTATTCTTGGAGCCTAGCTAGGAAGAATGCTTTCGCTTCATAATGAAAATGGAAGAGAGAATTCAGACTGAGAAGCAGCAAATGAAAAACAGAAAAAGAATCAAGTCATCATTGTCACCATCCAAGCCCTTCTCCATCAAAATGGGGTCGGCTGTGGAGCTTAAGAAAGCTCCTTCATAAAATAGTCACTTACGTTTTGTAATCACTCAGACCTGTTTCTGGTCGCAGCTATTCATGCATTGACTGGCTAGTTCACTTATTTTTATCTGCATGAACAATTTGGAGTTTCTTCCGTGGATAGCCAGTTGTTCAGATCTCGAAGGATGGCAATGAAAATTTCAATGTATCTTCCTGTTGAGACATTAAGTTGCTGTGTGGTAACATAGCCGAAGAATAAATGCAATGCTAAACTTGTGGTGCTAGTTTGGGAAAATTCAATTATTACATTTAATTTTTCTGAAACTTCAAGATAATTAAATTCTCTTTAGGGCAATCTCCATGTAGATATATATTTCTTATTGATCAAAGGAGGGAACTGGTTCAGATTTCAGCATAAACAAATAATAATGCAAATGATTCTCCTATTTGCAGCTTCAGCATAAACTAGGAGTGGTCTGTTTGATTCTTTATCACAGAGCAGTTGGGGGGTTCCATTAAAAGTTATATGATGACTAGAATCTTGATACTTGAAGTTATCTCCTGGGAGGATGTTATTGTAATTTTTACATGTCAACACAAAATGAATTAGCCAATGCCCGGTGGTGCACATTGCAGATATATTGCCCACGTTATATTCTAAAGGGAAATACTATATTGCTGAATATGTTGGAGTTTCTCCTTTGTTGCGAACATAGATTTCTCTTTGCCAGCAAATGCCTAAATAGTATACTACTCTATGCCCCTCATTTTTTTACGAAGCATGCTGGTCCAATTCCTTTTATCTTTTTTCGCTTCATATCTAATGACTGATCTAATGGTTTTAAGGAGATGCATCTAAGAAAATCACATACTTATGAAGTTACTTTTGGCCATGATGATTTCTCTTGTGGTGTAATAAGCTGGTGTTGGTCTTGCCTTATTACTCTTGTATGCTTAGCCAATTATTATAAATGTCCATGAAAAGGATCTTAGATATTTCCACTCTAATTCACCATATTTCTGCTCCATGCAACATCATCATCCGAACCTTCTTCCATCAAAATGTGGTTGGTTAACATAAGAAAGCTCCAAGCAAGATTTCTGTTTCATGCAGCAGCAGATATAAAATTCTACACCAACTTGTTCCAGTGATTTCGGTATCCTTGATTATGTCACTTGTTGATAATTCATCATTAATAGCCTCTTTAGTTGATTGATAAGACATCTTAGAACTATTGTATGCATAGTATCATGAAGGCTACTTTAAATAATCTCTCGGTACAGTTTATTAGTTTTAGCAGTTTCTGTTTAAAGTTGAAGGTTCAAAGTATCGGTATCTGAATCAGTATCGGACCATTCCTATGAGTATCAGGATCGGCGGTATCGGTAGTATCGGCGGTTTCGGATCGGAGTATCGGATTTTTTGGTATCGGAAAGCAAACAACTATTAGTAAATTATTAACATTTTAGAGAATATAATTTATACATTTATGCATAATTTAAAGTATTTTCAGTGTTGTTTATTAGTATTTTTGATATTGAATGAAATAGTAGTCACCCTTGTCGATTGATTTATATGCGATAGATAAGTTTTTCTTTTTTATATGTTTTTACAACCTTACTATGCTTTTACACCCTTGCAAATTGGTCTTTTTAATTCAATTTTCTTTGCCGAATTGACCGGAAAAGAGACATCTAATGTCGGTATCGGCCAGTATCGGGTGTCGGTCGGTATTGGATCGGGACATGCCAAACGGTATCGGTATCAGCCGTATCGGATCGGTATCGGCCGATACTTCAAACTATGGTTTAAACTTTTATTCCAGTTTTTTTAGTATCTCACTGCCGCTGGTTCTGAATGTCATACGCTCAGTGATTTATGTAGTAGTTGATTCAATATATGGGGAGGGAAAAATACATTTTGTGGAATATCCTAAAGTATGAAGTTTTAGTAATTTTACCTGTCAAAGAGGATGAACAGTACATCAGGAAGATAAGATATGTGGTTCATGTTAAGTAGCTTCAGGAATGTTAAACGATTCTTCATATTCATTTTTCCAGTTCCTTAAAACTGTTTCTCAATTCGGTATGCTTCTTCCAAAAGTTGAATTGAAGATGGATATATGAGAACTTTACTTCCTGATGGTTAAATATGCAGCCAATCCGAGACAGGATGGGTCATAATCTATCGTTCATAGCGAAAATGAAATATTTTGGAGGCAGATCTACATGCAGAACAGATACTGAACATGGTCATGCTCAGACTGCTCTTCTTCCTAATTGAAGCAAAGAGAAGTTAATGGCTCCAAAGGGTTTGCTAACAAGATGTTTGCTACACGACCTGACCCGAGCACTTTGTCGGTATCAGTTTCTCCAAAATCAAACTAACTGCATGCTGATGTTTTGTGAAGTTAGAGATATGTTTTCCCTTACATTTGGGCTATTGACAAAGGTACAACACAAATTGTCATGGGACATCACAATTTTGACATTCATGAGGAAAAAAAAAAAAAAGGCCTGCCAAAATTTCGCAGTCCTTCAATGATTTTGGCGGTCCTGTTTTTTTTTAGGACTGTCTTTATCATTGGCCTACATTCTATGTGGACTATGCAGAAGCAACACCAAGTGAATTTAAAGGAGACCCCTCCAGTCAACTTGGAGAACAATGGTTACAAACTTAAAACTTCTCTGAGAAAATCTTGTTGGTTATCTATCTGCCTGGTCTGACATGCACTTTATTTCCTTCTGGAAAAGAATTGAATTGCAGTGCAGACTGGCCAGAATCACTGCATTTATTTGGTCTGGACTGAACCTCATTTGTGACATACAGGTAGGTCAGCTCATTATGTTATTTCTTTTAGGCATGTGGATGATTGATGACAGGGCTCTGGGGGAAGGACAGAAACACAAAAATGAGCAGCATCACACTCATTTGAAGAAGGTCAGAGAACTGAACATGTCCACCTGATTTGGAGAATTAGGTTTAGGTGATGTACCAATGATAAGGGCCCTTCCCTTCCCTTCCCTTCCCTTCCCAATATTAGCTTTTTGTGAAGAGATACCAAGCCAGCATGTGCTCTTACATGTGTTTCTGGCTTGAATAAATCAGCGGTTCCTTCCGAACCGAAGGGGAACCGACGCGTGAACCGAGAACATGTGTCGGTCCCTCCATTGGTCGGGTTGTGCAGCGGTGAACGTGAACGCAGGGAGGAGGGCTTGATTTTTGTGGGATCCATAGTCCGATCAACCGGGAACCACCACGTGTCCTCGGTTCACGCGTAGACGGTCCCCATTTCGGTTCATTAAGTGTTTTTTTAAATAAATAGGTTCCTGATTGGAAGACCTCTCTTCTTCATAGTCAGATGAGTCTAGTGGTGGGCAGGTGATTAGATTATTAAACAGCTGATGATTTGTGAGTAGTGTTCAAGTACTTGGTTGTAATATATCTTTGGAAAATTCTTAAACGCGGGGCGTAATCAAGGAAAACTATAAACCAATGAAAATTAAAAAAATATTTTGTCTTATTAAATTATTGATATATGTCCCCCCGCCAACAAATTTATTTCTCCCTCTAATTTGTGTGTCAAAGAATTGATGGATGTTGAGAAACATAATTACCGTACAAATTGATCAGGTACGGGTGTTAGATCATTAGTAAGGCTCATCCCAATTTCTAGATTCTAGATTCAGAATGTAGGAGCTCAATTTATAGAAAGTCAATTTCTACATTCTTAGGTCTAATCCATCCACAGGAGCCTATAGGTTGGGTTTGAGAATTTCTAAATTCAGAATATAGAAAATAATTTTATTGAATAATAAGTCTCAATTTGAAGTCCAATTCTAGATTTAAATTATTTTTTGACCACATAATCTTTGGGACCAAAGCTCATTTATCATTCTCTACTATTCTCATACAAAATGTTGGGTCTCAAGATGAAATTTTGAACATCTACTAATGATGCTCTTGGAAGGAAGATCCCATTAAGCATAGTAGCACGTACCACATGGTAGATACAATGTTCAAGGGATCGTATCGGACACATCGAGGTGACGACCGTGGGAGAGCATGGTTCCGGACTTTGCCCTCTTGAAAACCCTCCTACAATCCTCTTTTCCTAGATTTGGTCCACTTTTGTTTGACACAAGGAGTCGGACACACTTGCATGCATTTTAATAAGACAGTACTTTTTCTAACTGAATGTTTAACATGTGGTGTGTTGACATAATGTGATACGTCGAAGTTTTTTTTTTGTTACACAACGTGACTGATCGATTTGGACAGTTGTTGCACCGATCCAGAGCTATATCAGTCTAGAACTATCGGTTTAAGTAATGTTAATTTTTATCAACCCCAAAAAAAGCTTCTTTCAAGTCTATTTTTTTATCTCCAAAAGTTTTTATTCTCATCTTCTTTGACATCAACTACTACAATTAAGAATTTTGTGCAATACAAATATTTCGGTGTTTGAACTGCCTCAATTCTGAAATCCGATAATTAATTAGATAAAACTTTCGTGGAGCAACTTAAATATCAAATTTTATTTTGTTGATTCTCTTTTATAAAGTTCTTATTATAAGAAGAAAAAAAATCTAACTTAAATTCTAAAAAATAAATCATGAACAAAGTATGAAAGCAATCAAAAGATAATTATAAAACAAATAGAAAAGATTCCTCAAAATATTCAAAATTCTATTAAAAATAGACCGGTCCCCGCCAATCTCCCATTACTCATATACGAGTTCCATTATGCTCCATTTTAATCTTTGCTACGGCTGAAAATGATCAGAGCGTGCAATCGAGTTAGTCTTCGAAACCCGTCAAGAGCAGCAACTTCTTTTAAGAGGTGGCAAAATTGACTGTAATTGAGCAATTAGTTCAACTATCTTTTATCTTTTGTTGGAAAGTGAAATACATCTAGTACCAAATCTATCTTCTATTTCTGGTTGGGAAGTGAAATATATTCTTTTGTTGGAAAGTGAAATATATCTAGTACCAAATCTATCTTTTATTTTTTGATGGGAAGTGAAATATATTTAGCACCAGATCGCATCATATGTCGAGGTGCTTACACCTTTCGTCTAAAAATATTCTCATACCAAAACATTTAAGCCTTGTTTGGTTAGTTTGGTTCGCGGAATCTTGGTATTTGAAGAGGAAAGTTTTTTTTTTTTCCTATGTTTGTATGTCAAAGAAAAGTACGATAAAAGAAAAAAAAATTCCATAAAAAGAAAAAATAAGAGGGAAGGTGATTCTCCCCACCCAACCAAAAAATTATTTTTTCACCATAGAAAATTCATTCTTCTTTCAAATTTGTTTGGCCTCTTCAAACATTGGAAAGAAGAACCATCCCTCCCCCCCCCCCCAAGCAACAACTCTTCCATTTTACTCTGTTGCTAGGGCTGGAAATGAACAGAGCAGTTCGCTGCTAAACTCTAATGTGGAAATGAGCTTGATTTGCTTGAACCGAGGAAGCGCAACTCATTAGCTAGCGAACAAAGGTCTACCCAAAACTGAACAAGCTTGATGGTCCTTGCAACAACAAACTCGTGAAATAATGGATCAGAATGTTGAGAACTACTTGCCAAAGGTGGGAGCTAAAGGAGTGACCAAAAAAAGTGACCATCAGTTTAACCTGCTGGCAGGCCAAAACAGGACAAGTCAGAGCACAAATCACCAGCAGTACAGAACATCTCTAAAGTAAAAAAATCGCAAAAGTATGAAAAAAGGAATGACAGAGCAAAGTTAAGTCCCGCATCACCAACAATAGATATGTGCTATATCTAGGGTCCATCACATCCATGGCACAGTTACTGAAATTCCATATCTACAATTTCAGTACGAGGCATTTCCCTGGAGCTCCAATAATATAAATAAGTAAGACTGAAGAGATGCAAGAAATATATATATATATATATATATATATATATATATATATATATATATATATATATATAGGCATTTCCCACTTTTCTACTGAATTTGGCAAGACAGGAACTCGTCTTCAAACACAAAAGTTGCCTACACGTAGGTTGTGACAAGAAGAGCAATATCAAATTATCCAATACAAACACTAACTCAAAGCCAATCAATCAAACCAGAATACAATAATGGCAGTCACTTTTGTTTTTGCTACTTCCACAGTTTTCAGTTTGAAATAAAAGGATTGTAACAGGTACAAACAACTTGTCTATGTGATCTAAGCAACAAAAGTGAAAGGCACACATCCTGCTATTCAATGATTTTGCCAGTGACCAAAGCTCAAGGGTTGGGGATAGACTGGGGCCTGCACAAAAGAAATCAGTAATTCAGAAACTGGAATGACAAATTTAAGGTAATCATGAGCAATCATCCACTCAATGATGTCAGCTAGAGATCTGAGCCAAACTTATATGTTTAGTCTCTGTTTAGTAATTTACTTTCATGAGAAAGTGAGTACATAAAATAACACCTTATAGTAGGAAAAATTATGCTTTCAAGCACCAGAAAAACATAGCAGGAAGCTTGTACGCCAAGCTTTTCTTCTAGTCAACTGGAGTAGATTGTGTGACATTAGTTCCAAACCTCCACTCTTTTGTGATTATTAAGTAACTACTGTCTACTAATTATCTTTACTTCAGACTCGTATATTTTGCTATAGTTTTGTAATGTACCTTGAATTATGTAAGCTTTTAGTGTCATAAAAACAACAGGGAAGTAGAATTAAACGTCTTCTAAAGTGAAAGTTCATATTACTCGAGGTCTATTAACTTTTTTTTTCTACAAAAACAAAAGGCAAAAGTAACAAGATTGACTCAAGGAAAACTACTTTATTTTACTTTTCCCATATTCCAAACTTCGGATGTAAATTTATACTTTTCACATATTCCAAACTCAAGGAATTATCATATTTATATTTATACTTTGGTCTAGACAAATATGAATAAGATGTTCTCAAAAATGAATTTAGTATGTACATAGTAAAATGCAGTGAAATACGAGTTGGCCAGTAGCAAATATTGATAAATATTATTTGTAATTAGGACTAAGAGCAAAATCAGCCCATCATAAATTCCAATAAATTATATTCTGCACCCCACCCCAACCCCTCCACACATACATATTACATAGTAACGTTGACTGCATTTACGTTCTATTGTCAAAATGAAGTTTAATATTCTGGGTGTTATTTTAAGAGAAATTTTGAGTTACCCCCCACTTTATTTATCAATATTCATGGTGAACCCCACATTGTTTCCATAATGTACAAGACCCCCCACTTTTGACGGATTCCGTCAAGAATTGACGGTCAAGCCATTTGACCAAAAAAAAATTACGAAAATACCTCTCCCTTATTTTCCTCTTCCTTCTCACCCCCCTCCTCCCCGCCACCGCCACGGCCGCCGCCCCCCCCACACCGTCGCCGCCCCGCCACCGCTGCCACCCTCCCTCCCCACCCCGCCACCGCGGTAGCGGGGTTGGAGATGGGGGGGGGGGGGGGGGGGGCAACGGCGGAGAGGGTAGGAGGAGAGGGGTGAGAGGGAAGAGGAAGAGGAAAACAAGGGAGGGACATTTTCATCAAAAAAAATTGGTCAAATGGGTTGACCATCAATTTGGACGAATTCTGTCAAAAGTGGGGTTCTTGTATATTATGGAAACAATGTAGGATGCACCATGAATATGGGTAAATACACTGGAGGGTAACTCAAAATTTCTCTTATTTTAAAGCAATTAATTATTTTCTCACCTACAGTTTTTAATTGTTGCCTTCATAACATTATATATATTTAGATAATTTTGTAAATCTGGATTCCATAAGGATACTGTCAATCATGAGAAAACATTGGCCGTATTTGCATCCATATTTTAAAGACTTCCATCAGATTTCCAAATTTACAGACAAATTTGGACTCAGATTCAGTTAAATATTTTTGTTTGTTTGCGTCTGTACTTACAACCAAATACACCTTAGTAAAAGAAAAGCACACTCGATATAGGGTGACCTTACGTCGGCTCTATTTTTAACCAGATAAATAGAAAATCAAGCCAAAAAGTGATAATTATGCAAGCATCAAGAATGTTAATAACCTAATTCTTTTGCCTTGCATCTGTGTAGAACTTTAATTCACTCAAACCAGTAGTAGCTATACATAATGAAAAATCTAAGGGCAGTGGCTGATTACCCTGAGTTCAAAGCCAAGCATTGCAGAGCAGAGCCCTTGCCCAAGAAAATTAAGACATAACCAAAAGTAGGCAAAACTTAACTCAAGAACAACTTGCAAGTCGCCTGGATAATCACATGTACCTATGCATTTTTACCTGGTACATTGCATGCCTGAAATGGTCATAGGAATGTGCATACACCACAGCAGGATTAGGCAACTGCATGTAGACAGCATCTGGCGAAGTTTGATTGCATCCAACAGAACAGAATGGGGAAACTGCCAAGTCTGGTGGCATGTAGCTTGCTGGACTCTGATGAGTCCTAGGAAACTGACCCAATCGATGGAAGCCTGGATCGTATTGCGAAAAAGAAGGTTGAATACTGGAAGCTCTCAAGCTGAAATCATGGGAGGGAACAAATCCCCTAACATACCTACAAAGTTTTAAGCTTCAAAATGATTAGTACTATTTCATTTAGTAAAATACTAAAGTATGAGGCCACTGTTGAAGCACCTATCATAACTTCGATCATAATCTGGATCACTCTGATCCTTTTCCCTGTCCCTGAAAATGGCCACCGTTGAAGCACCATCTTTATTAACAATCTTTTCATGATCCTCAATTACAGGTAGAGTTCTATAACACTCCTGTTCATATCGGTTTAAAGACTCGCTTCTAGCATCAGCTGCAACTATAGAAGAAGGATCTTCTACCTCTGGACTGGGAGGACCACTGAATATGCGGGCCCGAGCTTTATCATATTCCTCCTTCCTCTCTTCAACAGTTCTCACAGGACTTTTTCTTGTTCCATTTTCAATCCCATCATCCAGTGAAGCTTTGCTTGGCCTAGGACGAATGACGATCTTAACGTGTTCGTTCTTTTCTTTTTCAGTCTGTTTTGTCGGGACATCTGATAAACAAATGGCTGGAAATCCACTTTCAGCTGTTTTCCTTGCAACAACTCTGCTGCTGAAACCATCTATGATGTTGTCGAGTGCCATAGTCTGTAAACCATAATGTTGTGCAACGCGATGTGCAGCACACTTGAGGTACGAAGTTGGTAAATGTTGGAATTCAAACTGTTGTTGGTCACAATTCTGAATGAACTTTTGAATATCCAACTCCATCCGCAGAACTACAATTCAATGAAAATATTAGCTTGAAACTAAGTTGCCATTGAAAATTAGAATGTTAATCGAAAAAGAGCTTGACACGGAGCTTGGAGAATCAATATTTTGGAGAAAGACATGCCCATATAAGAAGAATATACAAAAGAAAATAGATATATGAAATTGAAAACGCTTTTAAATCTACCAACAATTGGTTGACCAAAATAGTCAATTCTTCTTCCTGGCTTATTTTGTTTGTTATACTAAATATGTAGTGGTGGTCGGAGGCCAATCACAAACTGGAGAAACAATGTGGAGAAAGTATTATGTCAGATATAGGGTGAATATTCAACTACCAGTTGAAACAAGTGCATGGTGACAAACATGATGCATTTGACATGATTCGTGTAAAATTAAAAAATTCATTTGTGTTTAGCCGATTTATTTTGTCTATTGTCACATTAAAGTTTACCTTGTTGCCACCTGAACATATTCCAAGAAATACTTAGGACAACAGTGCTTGGAATGTTTGCAGACAGAGAAAGAAAAGGCTATATCGCTCCAGCAAATATTTTCAAAAGAAAAGATAGTAATTAGACTCTCCGTTCTAAAAGGCGGTCTAGGCGGCGCCTAGGCGTCTACTGCCTGCCCGATGTTCGTCCGATGCCCGCCTAGGCGCCTGCCTAGTCCCCCCGACATCCGACTATGCATGTTTTGGGGTATTATGGACTCTTTCTGCAATTTTTTGTAGGTTTTTTGAATTATTAATTTTTTTAACCGCCTAGATCTAGGCGACTGGTTAAGTACCCGCCTAGGTGGGCTAGGCGCTAGGCGGCGGGTGCCCGCCCGACTAGCACCTAGCGCTTTTCACAACCTTGGTTAGACTTTTGTCATAAATACATACCATACCCATGAATTGTCAAAATAACCTGATCAAACATGGAGAAATCACCTTGTCACGAGTTGGATGAGGTTAAGGAAGCAATAATTGACATTTTGAGGAACAATGGTGAGAGGGACAATCTAACAATATCATCGTCACCATCAATTCATCACCAAAGCCTTCTCCATCAGAATGGGGTAGGCTAGGCTATGGAGCATAAGAAAGCTCCATGAAAGATTTGACAAAGTTTTATGACCGATTGTCAACTTGATGTCAACCCTCTTTTGTTGGTGCCGAATTTCTAGCCAAAGTTGATATGAGCATGAGAGGGTCATTTCATAAAATCTAGGTGTCCATTTGGCTGATAGGTAAACCTACCGAACAGTATCGTGTCACAAAGAATTCAGCAAATCAATCAGAGGCAACCTTGTACCACCTGATAACAACATAATCATGCTGAAGCAAAATAATTTGGAATTAAAGCCACAAAAAATGAATTCTCAACCAATAGTAACTTATCACGAATGTTAAGCCAAAATAAAATACAAATTTCTGACTGTGTCCTAATTCAACTTCCAAATACACAAATTCCCTACTAAGTAATGATAAACAGAATAAAGTTCTCTCCAGAACTAAGAGAGACCATTTATTGTTTAACTCGGCAGTCAGTATCACGTGGGAGCAAACCAAGTCCAACTTTTGAATGTCTAAAAACAGGAGTATACCTACTACAAAGGAGATAGCACTGAACACCATAGCCTAAGAGACCATTGTAAAAAACCATTTTCAACCTCAAGAAAGAGCACACAATGAAAACTCAGGGTCAATTCACAAATAAAATAACTGAAGACCAAAAGGAAGTTGATCATGATATGGTGGTGCATGGATAGTTCAAAGGATGTATCGTACTCATATTGGTTAGTGTGAATACTCCAATACTTCGAGGATGATGCATATCGGATAAACTTCCTATCATAGATTTTAGAACATACTTGTCCTATCTAAGGTCTAACAATGACTTTAGGAGAATAAACCACAATGAGAGGATGAAATAAGGCTTGTAAGATATGAAGTATCAATGTATTTTTATCGTAGTTTCCCGCAGGGGAGGGGGGATTTTTCTTCCTCCTATGGCACATCAGCACCTAGCATCTGCCAGTTTCTTTTCTAGTAACACAAAATAAATTTTGTTATTTTAAATCTTTTCTCTATCTTCTACAAATAAACTAAGTTAAATATGTTTAACTACCCAAATATCATATCTCACCATATCATCTCTTTTTTTCAAAATGATCACCAAATCATCTTTTTTCAAAATGATCATATCCTTGGTATTCATATTGCATTATTGTATCCGTACTTGTATTACTTGTATTTACAGAATAGAATGATCAAGGAATAAACAATGGTAGATATTTGTTAAAGCACGTGCCACTACCAAAATTCTAGAGTTGTAGCTAGAGTTGAGGGTTATATATTTATATTTGTTAGAATATAAATATATAACACTCAACCCTCACTACAATTGTAGATTTTTGGTGCAAGTGGCAGGGAGTTTAACATAGTATCAGAGCAACAATAGTTTGAATCCTCTGACACGCATTAATTTTAAGCGGATTAAAAAAATACAGCTACGTGAATCAGCTCTATATCCAAAAAAAGGGCATTTGATCTGCTAGGACGTGTTAGAATATAAATATATAGCCCTCACTACAACCCTAGAGTTTGGTGTAAGTGACAGAGATTTTAACAATATTATTCCAACATGGCCCTGTAGGTCAAACGCCCAATTCATGGGCTAAGTGTCGGAATCAAGCAAAAGTATATTTCTAATAAAACTTGTTTAAGTGTGCATCTAGCTTACTCTCATACCATGTTAAAACACCTACCACTGTGATAAAGACCCTAGCACTACAACAAAAATTTAGAGTGTTGGTGACAGTTGAGGGCTATTTTATTTATATATTACTCCAAGACTCATAAAGGGGAAGTTTCCCAAAGACACTCAGTCCATGATCCCCACACACAAATTTAACACCTATTCAAATGAAACTTCTCCCTATTAATAACAGCAGCAACAAAGTTGTAGAAGGTTGAGGATTATATATTTATATTTGTTAGAATATAAATAATTAAATATATAACTCCAACCCTCACTACAACTGTAGATTTCTGTGATCTTAAATTTTTCTTCCTCCTATGGCAAATCAGCACCTAGCATATGTCGGTTTCTTTTCTAGTAACACAAAATTAATTTTGTGATTTTAAATCTTTTCTCTATCTTCTACAAATAACTAAGTTAAATATGTTTAACTACCCAAATATTATATCTCACCATATCATCTCTTTTTTTCAAAATGATATATCCTTGGTATCCATATTGCATCATTGTATCCGTACATGTATTACTTGAATTTACGCAATATAGTGATCAAGGAATAAACAATAGTAGATATTTGTTAAAGCACTTGCCACTACCAAAATTCTAGAGATGTAGCGAGGGTTGAGGATTATATATTTATATATTTTTGAATATAAATATATAACCCTCAACCCTCACTATAACTGTAGATTTTTGATGCAAGTGACGGAGAGTTTAATATGGTATCAGAGCAATACAAGTTTGAATCCTCTGACACGCATTAATTTCAAGCGGATAAAAAATACAGCTGCGTGAATCAACTCTATGTCCAAAAAAGGACATTCGACCTACTAGGACGTGTTAGAATATAAATATATAGCCCTCACCACAACTTAAGAGTTTTTGTGCAAGTGGCAAGGACTTTACAATATTATTCCAACTTGGCCCTGTAGGTAGAACGCCCAATTCATGGGCTAAGTGCTAGAATCAAGCAAAAGTATATTTTTAATAAAACTTGTTTTAAGTGTGCGGTCTAGGTTGCTCTCATACCATGTTAAAACCCCTGCCACTATAATAAAGACCCTAGCACTACAATAAAAATCTAACATGTTGGTAGCAATTGTCAGTTGAGGGTTATTTTATTTACATATTTCTCTAATGAGACTAATAAAGGGGAAGTTTCCCAAAGACACTCAGGCCATGATCCCTACACAGTACACACAAATTTAACTCCTATTCAAATGGAACTTCTCCCTATTATTAATAACAACAACAAAGTTGTAACGAGGATTGAGGATCATATATTTATATTTGTTAGAAAATAAATATATAACTCTCAACCCACACTACAACCGTAGATTTTTGTAATTTTAAACTTTTCTCCCTAGTATGGCAAATCAGCACCTAGCATCTACCGGTTTCTTTTCTAGTAACACAAAATAAATTTTATGATTTTAAATCTTTTCTCTATCTTCAACAAATAAACTAAGTTAAATATGTTTAACTACCCAAATATAATATCTCACCATATCATCTCCTTTTTTTTCAAAATGATTGTATCCTTAGTATTCATATTACATCATTGTATTCGTACTTGTATTTACGCAACAGAGTGATTAAAGAATAAATCGTGGTAGATATTTGTTAAAGCACCTGCCACTACCAAAATTCTAGAGTTGTAGCGAGGGTTGAGACTTAAATATTTATATTTTTTAGGATATAAATATATAAATCTTATCCCTAACTACAACTGCAGATTTTTTGTGCAAGTGACTGAGAGTTTAACATGGTATCAGAGCAACACTAGTTTGAATCCCCTGACATGCATTAATTTCAAGCAGTTAAAAAAATACAACTACGTGAATCAGCTCCATGTCCAAAAAAGGGCATTCGCCCTGCTATGACGTATTAGAATATAAATACATAGTTCTCACCACAAATCTAGAATTTTGGTGCAAGTGGCAAACAATATTATTCCAACATGGCCCTTCCAACAAGGCCTTGTAGGTCGAACGCCCAATTCATAGGCTAAGTGTTGGATTCATGCAGAAGTATATTTTTAATAAAACTTGTTTAAGTGTGCGTCTAGGTTGCTCCGATACCATGTTAAAACCCAAACCCCTAGCACTACAACAAAAATCTAGAGTGTTGGTGACAATTGAGGGTTATTTTATTTATATACTATTCCAACAAGACTCACAAAGGAAAAGTTTTCCAAAGACAGTCAATCCATGATCCCTACACACAAATTTAACATGCTCAAATGGAACTTCTCCCTGCTAGAAAAAGCAACAACAAAGTTGTAACAAGGTTGAGGGTTATATATTAATATTCGTTAGAATATAAATATATAACTCTCAACTCTCACTACAACTGTAAATTTTTGTTTAAATATTTTCTCCCTCCTATGGCACATCTGCTTGTTTCTTTTCTAGTAACACAAAATAAATTTTGTGATTTAAATCTTTTTTGTATCTTCGACAAATAAAGTAAGTTAAATATGTTTAACTACCCAAATATTATATCTCACCATATCATCTCCTTTTTTTCAAAATTATCATATCCTTAGTATTCATATTGCAACATTGTATTTGTACTTGTATTTACGCAATAAAGTGATTAAGGAATAAACCATCGTAGATATTTGCTAAAGCAGCAGCCACTACCAAAATTCTAGAGTTGTAGCGAGGATTGAGAGTTATATATTTATATTCGAATATAAATATATAACTCTCAACCCTCACTACAAATGTAGATTTTTGGTACAAGTGAGAGGGAGTTTAACATATTATCATATCAACGCTAGTTCGAATCCTTTGACACATTAATTTCAAGCGGATTAAAAAAATGCAAGTACATGAATCACCTCTATGTCCAAAAGAGGGCATTCGACCTGCTAGGACGTGTTAGAATATAGAATATAGAATATATAGCTCTCACCACAACTCTAGAGTTTTAGTGCAAGTGGCAGGGACTTCAACAATATTACTCCAACATGGCCCTATAGACCGAACGCCCAATTCATGGGCTAATTGTTGGATTCATGCAGAAGTATATTTTTAATAAAATTTGTTCAAGTGTACAACTAGGTTGCTCTCATACCATGTTAAAATTCCTGCCACTATGATAAAGACCCTAGCACTACAACAAAAATATAGTGTTGGTGACAATTGAGGGTTATTTATTTGTATATTATTCCAACAAGCCTCGTAAAGGGGAAGTTTCCCAAAGACACTCGGTCCATGATCCCCACAAACAAATTTAACACCTACTCAAATAGAACTTCACCCTATTAATAACAGCAACAACAAAGGCTTTATGGTATACATTTGGGTCGGTTATTTGATAACGGCCATGCCTATAAAGAGAGTATTTTCCAACAACCAGAACCAGGTATCTTCAATTCAGTAGGCCTTTTCATAGTTCACCAGAATCTCTTCAAGGAAGCAATAATAGCTACTTGACATGTTCACAATAATAATAAGCCAGCAACTAATCGAAAGCTACAGCAGAATAAACACATGCTCCAAAAGTTCTTCAAGTATAATGCAAAATATCAAAGAAACCTAGGGCGGAAAGTACAAACTTCTGAAATTTGTTCTGGTACCGGAGATAACTAGCTGAGTATCTTCTATTTCTCTAATATGCCTCAGCATTCATACTTTGTACCACCACCCACAAGTAAAACCTTCAAAAACACTTATCCAAGCAAAATGTAATGCTCATTAGTCTGCACATTATCAATAGAAAACTACAGGATTTTGATATAAAAAAAAATCCTCATAACCATCCCAAGACAACTCTTACTAGTTCCTGATGGCTGATTCTCTCGTACACAAGATCAATTCTCAGTTACGGGGTAGATAAAGATATATCAGGTAAGACAAACACATCAATTTGGCTGATTAATAAAAGAAAAACAATTCAAATCTCCCATGTTAACAAAACTGGTGGCAGATCTTATCATATCTTCCTTTTTACATATTTGTACAGCCATTTGACTCCTGAAGACAACTTAAGATCAAGAAATTTTGGAATAGAAGCCTCTGAACACCGACATGGACTTACACAAATCACTTAGTTGTTGGCAAATTGGATTGCTCACAGTTTGTCAAACAAAAATGTAATAATTACTACATTTTTATGGACAACGTCACATTATGAATTAATCTAGCACATGGATTGATATGGGGGTGCATGGATACAGTCAGCAGTGGGGATCACATAGGGGCATATGAGCACGCCATCATAATTTTATACACACACACACACGGGCAACCGCCTAGGCAACTTAATACTTACAAGAAACCCTTTGCAATTTATACATGTAAAGAATATTATAAAACTTACTTTACAAAATATACTCAAGATAATACAGAACCAGAGTGATTTGCATTACATGGACATCAGCAAATTTATTACGGGAAAAGCATCAAGACAGATACCTGAGTCGATATCAAACTGTACAAAATGTAAGTTATCTTAAAATCTTTTGGAAGTCAGAAATCAATTACACTTTATAGCTGTTAGAAACAGCTAAAACTACCAAGCCCGAGACTCCAATATGACAAGCCAAAACTGAAACCAAGTTTTTGAACCTTAATAAGTACATTTCAAATTATTATGGAAGACATCATTGAAAAAAATAGGGCTAATTAGAGTTTAGACTTTAGACCCTGGATTTTATACCAGCTTAAAGTTTAAGCCCTGACATATCCAATTAGAGAGTTTAGACGCTGAATTTTTATTTTTTGTTTCATTTTTCCCATTTTACCCTCTCTAGTATATATAGGAAAGTTTTACTGTCAAGCATGGGAGGGAGGGTATAATGGAAAAATAAACCAAATAATAAAAATTCAGGGTCTAAACTGTCCAATTGGACAAGTCAGGACTCAAAACTCTAAGCTGGTAAAAATCCAGGATCTAAACTCTAATTAGCCCAAAAAAATACTCCATTGCATATTGTATTGTTTAATAAATCGTATCATCTAGAGGTCTAGAGGTTGCATACTTGCATCGCATCGTATTGTAAGATACTGATAACATAGCCAATAACCAAATAGGCCTTGTACTGTGTCCGGAGCCCAAATATCTGAGTGAACAAATGAGACAAGTCATTTCCATTAGGATTTGAGAGGAGTAACAATGATGCTTCTCCAAAATGCAAGGCTCATATCATATGTTCGAAGAAGGATAGACCCGGTTGCATAGTTCTGAAAACTTGAAGGGAAGGATGAAGGATGACCAAGTCTATTGTTCCAATTAACTGTGAATACAATGGTAAATGCACATGGCCGACCATCGAAGTGGGGTATCCCATTTCTCACCCCCTACCAATTATTGCCGACGTCTTTAAATCATGAAGAACCACGGGGAAAAGGTGATATAGAAGTTGAGACCTTCGTAAGACGACTAACGGATAAAATAAAATAAAAAAGTTAGCGTAGAGAAACGAAACCACAACAACCGACTGAGGATTGAAGTTTGGAGATAAGTGGACAGAGCACACACCATGTACAAAGATGTAGCCTCTCCGATTGAAATAGATAAAACTTTGTGAGGAGTCGACATTAAAGATTCAACCTTTGTATGAGTTATATATAGTCAGAAGCTTCCATATGATATGAACCAGGGAGTAGAATGAGACAGACAAGTAATGCCTGAGATATTAGACAAATAAGTACTAGATAAGTTTGCTGCATGAGTGGAGAGTATATGTTGCAGAAACCCAACACCTGTTCAAAAGAGAGGAGACTTAGAAGTCTGTTGGTCTGTGGGCACAACTTTTGGGCAACCATATTTCTCCCAGCATAGTTTTGGAGCAACCACAAGCACTGTTCTAAAAGGCATCCTACGCGCTAGACGTCCGGTGCCCGTCATACCCGCCTAGGCGCCTGCCTAGTCCCCCCAACTCTCCAGTCTCCACTATGCATGTGTTGGGGGGTTTATGGACTTTTCGTGCAATTTTCAGTAGGTTTTTTGTAAAAAAAAAAATTTGAACAGCCTAGTTCTAGGCGGCCGCATATGCGGGCTAGGGGCTAGGCGCTAGGCGGCGGGTGCCCATCCGACTAGCGCCTAACGTTTTTCACAACCTTGACCACAAGTACAATAAGTAATCTACTATGACAACACTGGGCTGAGAGATGAGCATAGACGCCACTAGAGGGAGCCATCATGGACACGAGGGATCACAGTTGGAGAATATAATAGCATAAGGCCGGGGCAAAGAACTAATCACAACAGTGAACAGACAAGTAGTAATACCAAGATAATAAGCCGAGCACGTGTGAAGAAGCAAGACAGGACATCACCTAGTAAAGTGGGCCTATCCTAAGAGGCGACAATTGAGAAGCTGGCAAGTAGGCCTTATGATAGTAAGAAGTGTAAGAGATGCTTTTGTAGGCCCAAAACTCGTGAATAAGTAAGAGTAGGTGATGAAGGGATTGAGTTGGGCGAACGACATGTTTCTACTTTCTAATACAATGGTTAGACTAGGGTAGGGTTGGTTTGCCATTATCATGCTACGATTAAACGTTTTACTTGGTTTGCTAATGGCATTTTAGAAATCAGTGATTTATATTATTGACTCAAGTGAAAATAAAATCATATGTATATATAATTGTCTGATAGTTAGGAACATAAAATTAGTTTCAGATTTCTTCTGTTTTTTGCTATTCTGTTGAAGCAGAATATGTTATTGTTGTAACAAAATTTATTTCAAGGTTGTTTAGGTAGTTTTCTGTTACTAGAATCAATGAATTCAATGACAGATTTGTTGTCATGTCTCTTTATATATTCTAGTTCTCTTCGATTCAATAACATTGAAGAAACTAAATTACTTCTTCTAAACTAACATGGTATCATAGCCAATGCTCTTGATCCATTTTCTCAAACGGTAAAAACGACGATGACCGGAGCTAGACGAACAACCGACTTTTCCATAGAGACCACCAAAAGCTCCATAATATGGAAGAAGTCGAAAAAAAAACAAGGCAGCATTCCAAGTCTCCCATGAAAAAGTCAAGGGCAACAGTCAACTCAGAAGAGTCTCCATTCACAAAGGAACAGATAGAGTACTTGTACAAGCTTTTACAATATCCACAAACCTCTATAAAATCTTCTTGTTATTTGGCTCAGAAAGGTAACTTTATTGCTGCTCTTCTTAGTGTCAATTCTCAAAATACCTCTTGGATCATTGACTATAAAGCAACTAATCATATGACAAGTTGTTCCAATCTTTTTTTCCACTTACAATCCGCGTGCAGGGAACAAAAAATTCATGATTGTCGATGGATCACTCTCAGCAATCGCTGGAGTAGGATCTATTGTTATATATTTTTCCTTAACCCTGCATAGTATCCTTGATGTGCCTAAATTGTCCTGTAATCTTTTGTCAATTAGTAAATTAACTAATGATCTCCAATGTCGTGTTAACTTCTATCACTCTCGGTGAGTTTCAGGAGCTGGTCTAGGGAAGGATGATTGGCAGTGCGAGAGAAAGTGGAGGTATCTATATCTTTGAAGATGGAACCGAAGTGCGAAATAAAGTTCAAAGTACCGATTTGAATTCTATTTCTATTGATAATAATATTATGCTATGAAATTATAGATTAGGACTTCATGTTTTTTATTATTTAAAGCACTTGTTTCCAAACTTATTTACAAATAACAATCCATCTTCATTTCAATGCGAGTTTTGAGAATTTTCCAAACACCATGGTTCCTTTTTTCCGAACCATAACAAGCATCAAAACCATTTACTTTAATCCATAGTGATGTATGAGGACCTTCTAATATTTCAACAAGTTCAAAAAAATTGGTTTGATACTTTCATTGATGATCACACAAGAGTAAGTTTGGTAAATTTGCTAAGGGACAAGTCTCACGTCAAAAAAGTTTTCAAAGACTATTACAAAATGATGGAAACAAAGTTTCAAGAAAAAAAAATAGGAGTGACAATGGCAAAGAATAATTTAACAAAATCTTAGGTGAATTTTTCTTAGAATAATGTATGATGCATCAAAGTTCTTGCAATGGCATACCCCAACAAAATGGAGTGGCTGAACAGAAAAACAAACACCTTTTTGAAGTTGTTAGGGCCCTAATGTTCACTAATAAAGTTCCTATGGGGTGAAGCAATTTTAACGACTACATACCTTATAAATTGAATGCCTACAAAGATCTTAAAATTTCAAACACCATTAAATACCCTTCAAAGTTTTTCATTATCAAAGTTGTCCCATGACCTGCCCTTAAAATTGATTGGTTGCACTATTTTTGTACACATACGTGATCAAAACCGGAACAAGTTATATCCTAGAGCAAGAAAATATATTTTTGTTGGGAATGTCTCAACTCAGAAAGAATACAAATGATATGATCCTATTTCCAAAAAATGTTTGTCACTATTGATGCCACATTCTTTGACTCCCAACCGTTTTTTGAAACTCATCTTCAGGAGAAGACAAAGGGAAGATGCAAGGTGCTTAGATAGAGTCCAACTAGAAAATGTCAATGTCAAAACTTCGACTAAACTAATTTTTTTCATAAATAAAAATCCTAGTATTTAACTAATGAAAATCAGAGTCCAAAATCTATAGAGCCCTCTCATAATAATACTAACTTAGACAATACGACAAAAACGGGTACCCGAGAACTCCTCTACTCACGGAGAAAACAAATTCAAGATAATGAGATCCAGACTCCTCGACATTGTCAAGAATCTAAACCAAAGGCTGGTCAGAGCTCTACTATTCAAGTAACTTCTAAACAGACCAATTCAAGATTCTACTTCTCAGTCAAATCAACTTGAGTCAAGTTTTTCTAACCTTAATGTTATAATTGCTCATCAAAAGGGTATTAGATCCTCTACACATACCATGTCAAACTTTGTTTATTACAAAAAATTATCTCCTAATTTTTCTGTCATTACTTCACAATTGTCATGTGGAAATTCCAAAAAAATGTACATAATGCTCTAAAGGTTCCTGGATGGAAGGAGACTATTCTTGAGGAGATGAGGATTCTTGAAAAAAATAAAACATGGGAAGTAGTGGATCTGCCAAAGGAAAAGAAGACGGTTGGACGCAAATGGGCGTTCACGAGTCAGATGGGTCACGGGAAAGATACAGGGCTCGCTTGGTTGCTAAAAATTTTACTCAAACATATGGTATTGATTACCTTGAAACCTTTGCACCTGTAGCAAAGCTAAATATAGTCAGAGTAGTCTTGTCAATTGCAGCCAATCTTGATTGGCCTCTACAGTACCTAGATATGAAAATGCATTCCTTAATGGAGATTAAGAGGAAGAAGTTTGCATACCCACCACCAGGCTTTGATAAAAGGTTCAGATCGAAGGCGTGCAAACTGTAGAAATCCGTGTATGGATTAAAACAATCACTAAGGGCCTGGTTCAAAAAAATCACACATTCACTGAAGAGCATGGCTATGTACAGGGGCATACCGACCATACTATGTTAAAATTTGGTTCGGTTTCGGTTTCAAAAATACGGAAATTCCTTTTTCGGTTTTGTGTTTCGATTTTGGTCCAAAACCGAAAACCAAATAAGACTTATGCAATTAAGTAAATACATCCAATTGTTTGCATATTTTATGATTCAAAAATGTGTATATTTTGGAAGCAACAATTATATGTATGTGTTTTGAAATCCGACTTTGGTAATTTAACGACTAGTCCAACTTTGGACTCAAATTTAAAATACAACAAACATGTGTATAAAAATTGTATTTTTTAATATAATTTAAGCACAATCCAAACTTTGGGTCCAACTCATTAAACAATAGAAATAGCCGAACCGAACAAACCGAATTGATTATATCGGTTTGGTTTCGGTTTTGGATGTTTAGAATTAGGTTTATTCGGTTTTGAATATTTCAGTTCAGTTAAAATCGAATAAACCGAACGTTCACCCCTACATCCCACGGTCCAACTCAATCTCTAGTTCGAGTTCACCTGACCCTATTTCAATTTATTCAAAAGATCAGGGCCCAACCTAATCCAACCCTGACCCAATCCAACACTATTTTAAACACTCCATGTTTTACAAGCTTGGACTAGCCCAGTCCAAACGTGCTTTAAGAGGTCACGAAGAATAGGGTTGCTTACATTATCCTCCACCTCTCTTTCATACTCTTGCGATCTGCTAACATAGTGGTGCAACAAAAGGGCGGAAACTATCATCGAAGTAGTGTCAACAGCCTCATTGTCGTGGCGCCTATAGTCGACGTCCATATTGTGCTATTGACCAACTAAGTAATTAATTTTCTTCTTTGTTGACACTTACAAAAAGACAAATCTCAGGCAACCCGTCAACCACCTGGCTCTTGCAAGTCCCCGAGGGGAGAACGGTCACTTGAACCCCAAATGATTCATCCAAGTTCTGAATGGGTCAAGCATGTCTAAGTCTCTAAGATAGGCTAACTTTGCTACACATGCAAAGTTGGACAAAGCCTAAACGGCTAGCTTCACCATACATTCAAGCTTTTAGCCTAAGTGGCTAGCTCCGCCATAATTAATCAAACTAGCATCACCAGTCTGGCAAGCTTCTAGTGTCGCCAGAAGCTGACCTCACCATATTCACGAGCAGAATCTTAGGGATCCATCATGATCCCTGAAAAGATAGGCTAACAGGCTAAACAGAGTAGCCTATCATTAGCCTTGCAGGCTGTCATTGACTTTGCCAATAGCCTTGCAGGCTAGTGAAGTAGCCTCACCATAGGCTCGGTCTTGCTAGACAGCTACTTAGCGTCGCCAGACGCTTATTCCGTCGTATTCACGTGGTGGATCCAAAGGATCCATCATAATGATCCCAAAATGACTAGCCTAGCAGACTATCACTAGCCTTGTAGGTTGTCACGGGCCTTGCCATTAGTCGTGCATGTTGTCACTAGCCTTGTAGGATAGCAAGCCAGTCTCGTCGTAGGCTAAGTCCCGCCAGACAGCTAACTAGCGTCGCCAGACGCTTATCCCACTGTATTCACGAATGGGATCTTAGGGGTCCATCGTGATCCCTAGCCAAAGACTGATAGCCCAGTATGCTAGCTTATCAATAGCATATCTTTTGCAGGCTGACATGCTAGCATTTTATTAGCCATGCAGCCTAGACGCCATAGGCTTATAGCCTGTTGAGGGCTTGATAAGCTTCGTCCGATGAAGCTTTTGTAGCAAAAAATGTCCTTATGTTGTTTCTATAAATAGCCGCTCCATTGGATTGGCTAAGGGGTTGAAAATTTGGAGTTTGAATCCTTAACTTTGAAGCAAATAGAGAGGAGGGGCGCACAGCGGGGAGGGTCCTTTTTAGTAGATGACTCGTGGGGCCGTCAGAGCGGGACTTCTTTGGTAAAAAGTGGACTGGAAGGGACACTCGCTTCACCTACCAGCAACAACTTCCAGAGATCATATTACTGCTCTTTATCCTCTTCCCTGATCAACACCGAGTTCCGGATCTCGTTTCATCCTCTAGTTCTGTGAGAAGTTTAGCAAGAGATCATGCTTTCTCTTGCCCACGCCCATTTACATGTTAGCTTCTGCAAGCTACTCATTTTCTTCTCTTTCAAGAATATAGTCCTTGGACTAACAAAGGGTTCGAACACCCTAATAGTCTTTCGGAGAGTTCTCTTAGAGATCATGGCAGCTACAAGGATTCAAAGCATTTGTTCAGAATCCATCGGTTGATATCTTGCAAAGCACAGTAGAAGAAGACGTGTCTCGTCGTTGAATCGTTAACGGAACATAGTAGTTGCGTACTGACCAGACTTCCATCGGCACAGCTTTCCCAGGATCTACTCGTAGAGAAATTAATTGTAAACTCTCTTAATTGAGAGTGTTATTTGTAATTTTTCTACGTTCTAATATATTTTTTCTTTCGTCATAATATCACATTTCGTACGAAAAACATTCTTTTCATCAAATTTTTCTTCTTCTGTTGTTTTTTTTCTTTTTGGTGCACAAAGTACCGAACAATATGCAAATCTAGATCGTCAATTTTGGAGATTCGTAACATGAACCATACAACCTCGGGTTGCAAAAGAACCGTGATATATATATATATATATATATATATATATATATATATGTGTGTGTGTGTGTGTGCGCGCGCGCGCGCTCCATACTTAGTGGATAGTTGGTTGTGGTTGGATTTTTAAGGTTTTGAGGGGAGAAGAAGATGGGAAGGATTCAGGCTACGATTTGATGGTAGATAATCTAGAGCTTTGATGCCATGTCAAAGTCATGTCATTGCACCAAAAACTCTCGAGTGTTGGTGAGAGATAAGGGCTATATTTATATTACTCAACATGCCCTTATATGTTGAATACCCCTTTTATGGGTTGAGTTGGATCCATGCAGCGGTATAGTTTTTTCTAAATTTTGCTCAAAATGTATGTCATAGAAATTGAACCTAGGTAACTCTGGTACCATGTTACGATTAGGAATTACTCAACCCGATAGCTTGATTCTATTAGAGGGGCATGGGGGTATTTATACAAGAGGTGCAGAACCCTTCTTTGCGCCTATCCAATACGGGACTAAAATACTAGGCCTAATAAGAGAAAAGTAAAAAAAAGATATAGACCGTCTTGTGCAGATTCATCATTGTGTGAGAGGTGAAAGAAATTAGTGTCTTTAGAAAAATATATACTAAAAGGAGAAATAGGTTGGAGGATTCAAGATTAAACGATCTTGTTTTGTTGACTCAACTATCGTCAGTTGGCATCTGACTTCTATGTTGTTTTGCCTTTTTGGTTTTACCCTCACTATCATTGTTAGCATGATAATGTTGTTACTTATTATCATAGCATTGTTAGCATGATAATGTTAACTACTTCCACTGATAGCATGCTTTATAACTTTATTATGTCACTGACAACATGATAATGTTGTTAAGTTCCTTATGCCTTGTAGAACTGCGAACAAGAAAAGAAACTATTCTCGGTATAGAGAGCAAATTTATGAATAGCTGATGATTATGGTCCTCCACTACTATATTTAATGAGATAGAAAGCATGCTCTATAATGATTGCTCTATAATGATGATTGAATTCCAATAACTGATTCTCAAAACCAAGAAGTGCAAAGTTAGTTTAGAATAAATCAATGCCACTAACTTAAAATATAATATCTTCTTGATATTGTGAGAACATACAAAGTTTATTTTCCTACCAGTGTTCTAAAAACGTTTGCCTGCCGAGTTTTGGAGAAAGGCGTTCAGAAAAAGTCCCGGTACTTAAAAATCTGTACGCAAATTCTGAGAGTAGGTTTTTGGTTAGAGCATAGCTTTTTTACGTCATGTTGTGTGATACTTCTTGCGCTAGGCGGCCTAAACGTGAAGGTTGGAGGGGACTCGCCTCGACCTGGAAAAATCTCCTTGAGTGAGGTAATGCTCACCTAAGTGCACATAGGCGTCTGCCTAGGGTCACCCATGGAAGAAAAAAAGGTCAGCCTAGGGTCCCACAATTTGCTTACTATCCTTGTTTGATGTTGAATATTGGTTATTTCGTATTTGCTACTTCTTATATTACTTTTATGCTTATTGCTTATTGCTTAATGCTTATCGCTTATTAGTTATACTATATATTTGTTGTATGAATTTTTTGATTCAAGAGCAGTGAATCCTGGACGGCCCCTAAGCGACGCCTAGACGAGACGGATGGCATGTCGCCACGCCTAGCGTCTAGTAAAACATTGTATATTATAATATATGCTTCTTTTTTCTTTTCTTTTCTTTTCTTTTCTTTTCTTTTGATCTGGTTAATAAGTGGAAGGCCTACAACCCACTCCTCACGTCTAATTAGGGTCTTCAGAGAGTCTCCAGAGCCCCTCTCACTCTCAACGACCCTCTTCCCTCTCACCTCCCACCTCCAAAGCACATCTTCCCCCTTTTGACTTTGTTGTCTTCGCCGAGTTTGACCACCCCTTCCTTCCGGTTCTAATCGTTCTTTTTTTTCTTGTTGTGTTTTTTCTCTATTCCTATGCTCTCTTTTTCCCTTCTATTTTTTCTGTTTTACCATGTTTCTTAATCGAGTTCCATAAATTTCTTTTCCATTCTTTCTTGAGTTCCTCATCTGTATTTTCATACGTTTATTTTATGTTTTTCTATGGTTCCATAACAGAGATGAGTAGTGTTGAGTATAGAGCCTTGTCACTCTTTAACAATGGTTTGTAATATGTTTAATGATTGGTTTTATGGATTTGGATCATTTACTTAGCTTATGTTACTCATGATTTTGATTCATTTTTTCGCATTTTTACTATAACTTTTTAGATGTAAAATTTTAGAGAGGGCAAATCAGTGCATAGCGGTGAGTGAAGTAGCATTAGTAGTAGCATCTCAGTAGTAGAAAACTGTCAACATGATAAGAAAAGGTAGTACAGGCAGTTTAGGGCTTTTGTCTTCCCTATTTCCTTGGTTTCATAAGGGTACTCGCAGTTGAGTACTAACATGTTTGTGTGATGAACTAATTACCGTTAGAAGCAACAAATATGCCCCCCCCCCTTCAAATCACGCTGCCTATGGGAACAAATTCACAAACTTTGCATATCTAGCTTAATTAAGTGGAAAAAGTTAATTGATAGCTGTTAGGACACGTGGGAGAGAGATGAAAATACCCAAAATACTCAAACCCCACGTCTCCGGACATGCCCCTCATCACAAGAGGGGCAAACCGCCTAGCCTTGTGCCTTCATCTTTTAAAACATTGGATTCAACAGATAACGTAGGGAATGAACATGCAAGTCAAGACCAAGGAGGGTACGGTTTGAGCTCATTTTCCCAATACTTGTAAGGACGTGATAGTGGAAATGGTAGGAACCAAAAGAAGACAAGATGAATTATGGGAGACCAAGGGCTTGAGTCGCTTGACTACTTAGTTATGTTTTCTACTTTACTACTTTTCGATTCGGTTTATGTATAGACAATTAAATCCAATATTGGGTTTGTTTTGTTATGTTCTTTCGTTGTTGTGTCGGGACGGTGAAGATGGAGTAATGGAGTAGAGTATTTATTTTATTTGTGTTGATAATTGTGAAAGGTTGATTGATATTTTATGGGATTGGAAATTTCTATTTGTTAACAAGTTGTGAAACATAATAAATTAGGTGAGGCTATCTTAAAAGCTTTCAAAAAAGAAGTCGTTATGTGTGTTTAGATGGTATACTAATTTAAAATTTAAAGATAATCGGTCGTCTGAATCTTTGAACCAAATGGTTAAAACCGTTCCGACCGGTCAGTATTGAGCTCGATGGGTACAACAGTGGAAACGGTTTTTTAAACATCGGTTTCAACAACAATCCATGAAAGCTAATTCATTGGTAAAGTGTAGCAAGGGTTGGGTTATAGGTGCAGCCCTAACTAAATTCTTCTAATTACATCACAAAATAAATCATTAAAAAGTGATGATTTCTGCAAGGCCTTGGCATCATCAACCAAGCCTTCTCCCATCGGAATGGGAATCGGTTACGGAGCATAATAAAGCCACATACAAGATTTGACAAAATTTTATAACTGTTTGTCGACCTAACGTCAACCCTCTATGTTGGTGTCAAATTCCTAGTCAAGGTAGCTATGAGGATAAGAGGGTCATGCCATAAAAGCTAGGTACCTAGTTGGCATGTAAGTCGACCGACCATTTGGATTGTAGTTTAAGCTCGTGCAACCAAAAGAGCACCATTCAAGTTCTCCTAGACGAAGAGGTAACATGATACAATTTGCTATAGGAAATTACATACATCTCTATGATACAATGTGCTATAACAATTTATGAAGTTGGAGTGCCAAAATCAAGCAGTGAAAAGTTAATGTGCCAAAAAGTTTGTGCCAAAAACGCCTGAACGCTATAATTGGGGTGCGATTAGGGTAATTTAGCCATATTCATCAAGACAATTGTTAGTGTATCAATTTCAAAAAAGAACTCTGATCAGACCTTATGATTTACTCTAAATCTATGTTGACACGACACAAATACGGCCATAGTACTTATTTTTGGCGTGTGGTAACATATTTTTTTTAGTGTGCAACGCAAAATGGCCATGACACCAACCTCTTGACCATCCCTGCCCCCCCCCAGTAAATATGAACTGCACAGATCCCAACCAAAACAATGCAAAATTATGGCAAACAATCAACTCATAATATTAATGGCTACAAAATGAGATTTCAACACAATTTCTCAAGTAAACCCCAATTTAATCCTAATAACTTACGCTAAATTCACAAGTTCAAGATGAACGATCAATAACAATCACTAGAGCTATCAATTTCAAACAGCTGCATAGAATTTGAGCACAAAACCTAACCAAATCTACATCAGGAAGAAGAATATATATATATATATATATATATATATATATATATATATATATATGTGTGCTCTAAAAATCAACAAATCCAAAGATTTCAAGAGGAACAAACCGGTCAGCCGATGGCGAGGGTTGTCGAGCGCCTCCACGAGGAAGGCGTCGACGCCGACCGCGCGCCGCCCCTCCCCGTCCCCTTCCTTCGCGGCGCCGCTATCGTGCGCGGGTGCGCAGGATAAGAAGGGGGGCTCCATTGATAAGAGAGAAGGAAGGAAGGAGGCTTCCCTCTCCCTCCGTTTTTTTTCCTCGATTGGGGCGGTAAAGGGTTTGGGAAGAAGAAGGAGACTTTTCTTTTGATTCCACGATTCGATTCGATTTGATTTTTTTTTTTTTGGGGATAATTTTTTGTGGGGAGGGATAGCAGGCGTCAGATTAGTTTGGGGGCTCCGAGTCCTCAAATCCCCGCTGTCCGTTTCATGTCGGAGACTTCCGGATCCGCCAATCTTTCATTCTTATGTGGGTTTGGCTAAATCAAAACGGGTTCTTAGCCCATTGGATTATGGATGGTATATAAAATTTAATATGATGCAATTGGCCCATTCACAATTCTATCTCCAATGCTTCATAACCTATTCAAAATGAACCGTCTAAGCCGTACATATATTCTCACGTAATTAAACTTTTTAAAAATAAAAAAATTCTAATTAATTGTTTAACTATCAAATATTATCTAACTATAACCAAATACCTCAAACTCATGAGCTTAAGATGGGAGATATTCTCCTTAGCTAGATGGGTTCAATTCCTCGGGATAGTGATATATATAACAAATTTAATTTAATTTACAGTTTTCTCTATGTATGTGCAATGCACATGCACGTTACTCACTAGTAATATCCTACTTGTACTAGTACATCTTCTCTAGATGGCATTAAAAAAATGCTCTAGTAATCATCCTATATTTTGTGTTTGTTGAAGTATGTCGATTCTGATGTGTTTTAATCAATGACTTCTCTTGCCATATGGTATCGCCATAAAATATGTTTGGTCTTCTAATAAAATTGAGACTTTTATTCTGAGTTATCTATTACGTTGTTATCAGTATAATGTTATCGGATCAACTGTATTAGTGATGTCTCCAAGTTCACTAATGAAGTTCTTCATCCAAATGACTTCTTTTGCGAGCTCAAAAATAACAAAGTACTCAAACTTTGGTATTTTTCTACTTGAAACACTTCTAGCTAAATGGTTTGTCATGTGTCAGCACCCTTTTCCGGTGCACTTTGGTGCATATTCTCCTTGGCGCGCCTTGGCGTACAATGTTTGCTAGCCCGGCCATTGTTTAGACCGGACCCGAGAGTTGTAGAGAGAGTGGATTCGGTTGGGTTGGTGGAATGTGTGCTTAGATGGGTTTGAGTGATCAAACGGTCCACATCTCTATCATAAACCTATATATTCCCATTTCTCGCTCTCTTCTCATTATTTTTCTCTCTTAGGTTTTCTCTCCCTCCGTAGGCAAGTACATCTTGTACAAGAAGAAGAACCATGGATTTATGCATGCTTTTAGTTCTTAATGATTCCTGTCACTACCATATTTTCTAGGAAATGATATTTAAGTCATTTAGTAATAAATTAAATATTGTGCATATTGAATATTTATTTATTTATTGTTAGTATATTAGATTTATTTTTGGACTTGTGTTAGTGGACCTAACTAGTTTAGATTAGATTCATGGACCAACATTTAATTCTAGTTAGAATCGAGCCCAATAATAAGCCCGATCATTAGGAGGAGGATTAATTATGTTAAACCTATTAGACTAGAACCTTCCCGCCTTAATTAATTTCTTCATGAGAGGCCCCAAGGGGTATTTTATACTTTACATAGTAGTTTGAGGGAGGGGGCAAGTGAGGCCTATATAAAGGGAGTGAAAACTTTCTCTCTCTTTATTTTCATTCCAAATCTAGATCTAGAATTTTTCTCAACCAAATTACTTCATCCCTACACCAAATTATTTTCCAATTCCGTTCAAAATCATCATTGGAGGCTATTAGAGCAACGATCTACAAGGAGAAAGTAAGGATCTACAAAAAGGAGCAAGGATCTACAAGTTGAAGGCTCATTTTATCCAATTTGGCGGTTGCATTGGGAATCCATCTCCCAATAGGTATAATTCAGTTTTCTCCTTTAATTAGATTCTAAATCTGTGAATTAACCATAAGGAACCACCCCACATGCATAGACTACCCATAGAAATTGGAATTAGGTTCATAGGAGGCCTATGGAGGAAGTTATGATGTGTTTTGTGTCAATTTTGGGAGAATTCTGAGATTAACACATATTGTGTTTGTTAATTGGTCAATTAGACCAAATTGACATGTATTTGATTGTGTGTGACTAGTGTCGTGTCCATAATTGGGTACGTGTAGGCCGTATCCCAACAATTTGGAGATACGGGTTAATTTGGAATTTTTTTCTCCGACACGGGGCTTTGTGCATGTCATATTTTGATACGGACACGTAGTTGTGTAATTGGCTCTTTGTATTATTCATATATATTATTTTAGACTTGCTCGTGTCCTTCGGGATACGTTTGGTTGTGTGGTGGAGCCGTATCGCAAGCGTATCATAGAATGAGTGTGATACGGGTGTGATGCACTCCACGTGTTATTTTATTGAATTTTATATTCAAGTTGACTTGATAATATATATTAGAAAGGGTAAAATTATATGATGGCATGATATATATGTGTATGTATATTTATAGGAGTGTCCATGTTGCATTTGAAGTGTTGGTGGCCATGAGAATAAGCCGCGCGGTGTAGCAGTGCACGAAGCAGCAGAGCTGCAGCAGCAGCACGCGTGCAGCGGCGTGCAGCAACAGCAACGAGCTACAGCAGTCTCGTGCAGGCGCGCAGCGAGCACTGCGGCGTGCAACAGCAGCAAGGGTATGAGATCAGGGGTTCAGTAACAGGTAAATGGTTTGGCTCAGTGAGTTTAGAGGTTAGTTAGTTAAGATGTTTAGTAGTTATTATTAGTGTAGTTAGTATACCTAGATAGTTAGTTATATACCTTGTTAGCTAGTAGTTAGATAGATATATTAGTACTTGTTAGTTATGTAGTATTGTATTGATAAGTTATGATGTTAAGTTAGTATCTATGTATTAGTATTATATATGATAAGTCAGTAGGTAAGATTGATATGCATGGTTAGTGTTAAATAGATTAATAGCTATAAGTTTGCATATAGTTTAGTTATATTAGTATAGTCTAGTGTATTGGGTATTAACTATATATGCACTAGGATTGACTTACCTTGGGATACCAAGGTAATGTCAAGATAATTGGTCGATACTCAAGGTATTGGGTTTGAGTATCGAGATGGGTGTGTAGGTAGTGAGATACGCATTGGTTCAAAGCCAAGGTATCCGATTTACATTAATTAGCTTAGATACTATATATATATATATATATATATATATTTATTTATTTATTTATTTTATATCTAAAAACTTGTGTATCTTAGGATACGGTATCTTGTTGGTTTTCTTAGTATCTTAGAATAGCTAGTATGGCCTAGATGCATAGTATATGGATCCAACATCCTAGAGATAGACTCATACAACCTAAAAATAGGTAGTTTGACCAGTTTGACTTATGGTTGACCTAGTTTGACTGTTTTGACTTAGAAATGGTTTCATGACCTAGAATTAAACTAGTTTAACTTATTTTTATTCCAAAATCTTGTATTAATACAATATTTCATATATAGGTCTGTGTGACACCAGTTTGGACACAGTTTGACATTCATTGCTCTGGACCATATGCGAGTACATTCTCTAATAGTTTCTCATTTATGATATCCTCTATGTTTCTTGTATCTAGTGTAGATATCCTTGATTTTTTGACACGGTGGTTACACGAATTGGTATATCCGGATCTCGTCATGAGATATTATTCCTTGGTTATATGGTGTATCTTGTGCAAGCCTTGTTTCATTGTTCTTCTTGTACATGTACAGACATTGGTTCATGAGGAGAGTAGCGTCCTTCTTGTGGAAACCCGTGTCATGATGTACCATGGTTGGATCTACTATACCAATCGGGGGTGGGGAGTATGTAGTGTGTAGATATGTGATCATACCCTCCTTGTATCAAGTCTTGTTCATTGAATAGTGTTAATCATACATCGCACGTATGATTAGCCAGGCCATAAATCTTGTATCAAGTTCCCAAGCCGATCACATGTTAAAGCTGGTACTCACTCACTTAGTCATTAGTATTTCTTGTTCATTCCATATTGTTCATTCTTGTATTTATTTCCACTATTTCCTTTATTGCGTATCTCTTGTATATATATATGGCATCTGGTATATTTCATATCTATTTACTGTTACATAGTTTATATCATTGATTAGAACTGCTGTTAGAGATGTACTTCGCTCCATTCCAGACTGGAAAATATTTTTCAGAGGATCCGGGAGATTGGTGTCCGACATACTATAGACTTCGACCTATAGATGATGCAGACCTGGACCCACTAGTTCTGGAGTGATTGCCGGAAGGTTTATCCGGATCACTAGTCTTTCATAGTTAGTTTTTTTTAGCTTTTGGTACCGAATTTGTTTCCGGCTTATATTGAGATTTTGGTTATTGTTGTTGTTATATTTGTTTAGATTGTATAGTTATGTTAGACTTCTTTGATATCTTATCATGCTATAGAATTATGATTGAGTATTATGTTGAATTAAGTTTATTACTCTCTTCTTGGAGTTAAGGTATTATTGGAGGATTATGCATTATTGTGAGATAATTAGATAGTATAGTTGACCAAGATAGCGTTCTACCGTCGATGCTGCGACGTAGGCTGGGCATTATTTACTACTTGCATCCCTTCACCGGTTGTGGGTCGTGACAATTCTAGTTTATTTCTAACTAATATTATTGGGACTGAGCACCCCTTCATCTTTAATATTTGTTGTTCTTGATTTTCTTGGTTAGAATTGCATGGATCTGAGTTTGAGTCTTTGGGTTCACTTTTATTTTCTGGGGTTTGATCTCCCAAAAAATGTATTTTATAAAACTAATTAGCTTATAGTGTATAGCGTCATATTTTATGTAACTTTGCTTTTGGCCGTGCTTATTTTCGAGTCCAGCTGGTTCAGTGCTAAAACTTGATTTAATACGTACACCAAAATGGCTAACTGGAGAAGAAAAATAGTACCCTGTGAAGAGTATGCAAGATGACCCATTTGGCGTAGAAATGCGTATGTTTCACTTTGGGCGCATTGGTGTGTTGTCCCAATTCTTCGTGCGTACTAATCATACTGTACTCGGTCTCTTAGCAAAGGTGCGCCAGTCACACTCCTTGAGTCAGTGGCGCACTTTTGAGAGAAAAACTCAGTTGGCGCACTTTGTGTGTATTTAATCAAGTTCTTCCTGGGAACCATAGAGAAAGTGCGCCACAGTCAGTCAGCGAACTTTCCTTGCATTTGGCAATCTGGCGTACTTTTTCTATGTTTAGCCAGCGGCGCACTTTTCTTACGTTGGTCAGCTCACGCACTTCCGTCCCTCTTTGTTTCCTTAAGGACGAAGCTTTTGGTTGGTTTATCGATTTATGTGTTATTTGATTTGTGTGCTCCTTGAATGACAATTTTTTCGATTGTCGAGTTTTGACCTTGGATTGTATGTTTGTCTTTTAGCTTGTTGCTCGCACACTTTCTTTAAAAGTACGCCTTATTTTCTTGCCCGCGCACTTTTGTCAAGTGCGTCGTGTTGGTTAACTTGACATAGTGAGCCAACATTGTTTCAATGAGTTTGTGCGCCAACCTTGTTTTAGTGAGTTTGTGCGCCACCCATTTTGTAGTTCATGAAGCTTTATGCGCCTGACCTTCATGCGTATAATTCCATGCGTATGTTATACTTAGTGACCCCATGCACGCACATATAAATTTTATTATGTGTTCACTTATTCTTTTTGGAATGTTCTTATCATCCTTTATGTGGTTGATCCTAGTATTGCTTGTGTTATGATTCTAAGAAATAATGGACTTAAAAACCAGACCTCATACTAGACATGACCATGTGCTTGATTGGCTTCATACATGGCAAGAATATGTGTTGGACTCAAGATTTTCTTGGTGAACCAGACTAAGTGAATAGTGACTAATCAGCTATGTGCATAACAAGCTTCTTGTTATAATGTGATCAAGATTCATGTGACCCAATGATATTGGTAATCGGACTCGAAATATTGTATATGTGTTGATACGATTATTGCTTGATAAAGTTTCTGATCCAATGTTTGATATGATGCGACATATCGTGTTACGTATTAAAAGTGATTATATTTGGGATGTGCATCGAGAATGTCTCTAAATTTTTGAACTCATGATACTATAAATATAATATTTTTTCCAGTACGGGCTGTGAGTCAAGTACCAAAGCGTGGCTAAGATATTAATTTATTGAATATTGCATACACGCTCGGGTGAATCCAGATTGAACTTCCATGGATTCGTATCTAGCATGTCCGTACTTTGTACGACATCTTAAGGAAAATTCTTATGTGGCCATGCCTTGAGATTTTCGAATGCAATATAGGGTTAATTAAGCAATTAAAGGTGGTAGTAACATGGGAAAAAATGGTATCCCGAGATCATGCCAGCAAACCTTTCCACATCTAGTGCGTTGTAGGCTAGCCACCACAGATACTATATATCATCCGCCTTAGTGGAGTGCAGTATCTACCCTATTATAATATGCTGAGCCACTGTTTCACTATAGGAACATTGGAACCGCTAATACCGTATTTTTAGCGCAGTGGCCCTACGAAAAACTGGTGCAACTCGTAAAATACCTGTATATATTCATCTATTGGCTAGGTTAGCTCATGTTCGGCAATGGGGTGATCTGAGAATACCTATTATGCATTATTCTGAGATAACCTCAGACTCCACAAATAGCAAGTCGTACAAGTGTTTGGCCGATTTTATTAATTGGACTTGGTTGTGATTGTATTATTCTGTTAGTAGCCTAGGAAAATGGACTATCATGGTGTGATGGATTCAACTATTGTCTTTATTTGGTTGTAGGGTTGGGCATTGTGCTAGGATATGCCATGGACCAACGCTATGATGCAGAGCTATTATTATATTTTATTGCTTGGGTTTTATTCTTCTTTTCGTGCTTCATTTGTGGTACTCGCTATTTGGGGTCTAACCCCACTGGTTTTGCATGGCCAGGTTTCGAATCAGTACCCAAGGATCCAACGTACTTTCCTTTAACTAATGGAGCATACCAGGAACATGACAGCCGAGGATAACGAGTGGGTTCCTTTATTCACTGCTCATCTTTTGTAAACTATATTCTTTAGACGTTTAGCCAACCGACACCAGTTAGCCGGTAAATCTGGACTCTAGTTCCTTATATGACTGTATATATTCAGACTGCAGCTGACTCACTGTCATGTATACTTTAATCTTCATATGGAACATCATTCTGTATCGTCAGATCTCTCAAGAATATTCTGATGTGGCATTTGGGATACCTTACTGCTTATTTTAAAGTATTCTATATTATTACTTCTTGTTTGAATGATTGAGATATAGGAGTTCTAGACCCTAGGAGACTTGATTGTAGCATGCACCCCCTTATCTGGTTACAACCATAATCGTCGTACGACGTATTGTACCTTGTACGGGATAGCTGACCATGTCTGTCTCCGTATTTTGGTACTGGAACATGATAAGATTTTATTGGTGGCCCATGAAGGTCTGTTCTACAGACTTGTGGAGTGTCATGGCCATAGGAGTCTCAATTAAACATGATTCTTCTTAAATTTCTGAATTTGTCCTCTTCGATACTCAGCTTAAAATTTTCCAGATTGGTTGCTTCATTGTTCTTTCTTGTCCTGTACTTGATGTTTCTCGTGCTCTTCTTTAGGGTTTTTCCTCCTCCGGATATTGCAGCAACAAGAGAGGCAGAGTTTTCAGTAGAATAAAGTCTTGTAGAACCCCAGTCAGGGATCCAAGTTGAGCCCATGATAAATGTGACAGAGCAGCAAGCTCCAGGTATTCACGTACCTCCCATAGTACCGGTAGCACTAGATACACCGACCTTACTACAAATTATCTAGGAAATGTTGGTTGTCCAACAACATTAGATGGTGGTTCAGCAGCAACAACATTAAGAACAATAACGTCAACAGTTTTAATAATAAGAACAGAATGTCATATTGAACCAAGGGTTGCAGACGACCCTGAAACGAGGCAAAAGAATAGATTCTGGGACATCAGTTAGGTTTTGCTGGCACGGGGGATGCTATTACGACAGATGATTGGCTCCAGGATATTGAGACCATTTTGGCAGCAACTAAAATTTTGGTTGAGGAATATGTTGACCTGGTTCGCTTGTAGCTCCAAGACCTTGCAAGAGATTGGTGGGCCACGATGGAGATAGGAGTAAGGAATACTATTTTGTGGGACGATTTTAGAACCCGATTCAGGGTAAAGTACTTTAGGATTTTGGCTCAGTGCGAGCTACAGTAGAGATTTACCAACCTCAAGCAGGCTGGAAGGACAGTATATGGTTACGCGACGGAGTTTTGCTGACTGGGCAGGTTTGCTCCGACCATGGTGGCGACAGAGATGGAAAGATCATTGAGGTTTCCAGCAGGGACTTCACTTGGAGATCTTACATATAGTAGAGGTGCATGACTACCAGACCTTCGAGGTAGTATTAATAGAGGCCAAGAGGGTTGAGCTTACCTCTCAAATGATGGCAGCAAGAAGAGTAGACCGAAAGATGCCTCATGAACAGAGTAACGAGAGAGGGCTAGTACCACGGACGTCAGCACCATCCCCTAGCATTCGCATCCATGATGTAACACAGAGGAGGCCAGTGACCTCGATAGTGATAACGCATACTCAACAGCAACAGCCGAGGCAACAGCAACAACAATAGCAACAACGACGGGGAGGGAAGACAGATTGTACATATTGTGGCAAGGGAGGTCATACCCAAGATGTTTGTCTAGCAGCTAATAGACTATGCTTAATATGTGGAAGCCCCAATCATAAGATTGCTACTTCTCCATTAATACAGAGGCCATGAGGGCCAGTACAACGGTTTTCTGTATTGCCAGCTCCAAGGGCAATGTAGCAAGAAGGACCAGCAGTAGCGGTATGGCCTGTAGCTCAGCGTCTGTTGCCGTCGCAGGATCAATTATACCGACAACAACATTAGCGAGATCAATAGAGACCGCAACAACTATACCAGGGAAGGCAGCAGTAGGGAGCTGGACAAGGCCAAGGGCAGGCGTTCACCTTATCTCTAGAAGAATCTATGGCGTCAGGTGATGTGGTGGTAGGTAACATTCTTGTTATATCTTTTTCTGCCATAACATTAATTAATTCAGGAGCATCGCACTCATTTATATCTATACAATATGCGACACTTATTGGATTAAAGTTTACAGCATTGCCAGAGAGGCTGAATATACTCACTGGCAATAGGGTCGTAGGAGTTAGTAGAGTATGCTTAGCATGTCCAGTCGTAATATGTGGGCATTATTACCTGCACAGTTGATCGAGGTTCCTATGGACAACTTTGACGTTATCTTAGGCATGGACTGGTTTAGAGACAATCATGCGACGATAGACTGTCATGAGGAAAGAGTGTTATTTAGAGTCCCTGATCTAGAGGAGTTTTTTCTCAGCAGAAAAGTTGAAGACCAGCATAAAAAGGGAATCGCAATAGTAGCAACGGAAGAGGACCCGATACCCAAAATAGTTAAAGAATTCATGGACGTCTTTCTGGATGAGCTTCCTGGATTACCCCCAGTTAGAGAAGTAGATTTTTGTTTAGAGTTGATGCTAGGAGCAGAACCAATATCCCAGAAGGTATATCCAATGTTACCATCAGAGCTTGATCAATTATATCGACATATGAAAGAACTGAAGGCGAAGAAGTTCATTCGGACAAGTGGATCACCATGGGGAGCACCATCAGTATTGGTAAAGAATAAGGATGGATCGACGCACTTGTGCATGAATTACAGACGATTGAATGCGATAACAATGAAGAACAAGTACCCATTGCCAATGATTGATGATTTGTTTGACCAATTAAACGGAGTAAGAGTCTTCTCCAAGATAGATCTACGATCATGATATCATCAGGTACGAGTTTGGGAGCATGATATACCGAAGACAACATTTAGGTCACGATATGAGCATTACGAATTCTTACTTATGTCATTTGGACTGATTAATGCTCCAGCAGTATTCATGGATTTGATGAACCGTATTTTCAAGCCATACTTAGACCAATTTATGGTAGTATTTATCGATGACATCCTTATATATTCTCGTAATGAGGAGGAGCATGAAGAATATCTCAGGATAGTACTACAAACCTTGAGGGAGCACCAGTTATATGCGAAGCTTGGTAAGTATGAGTTTTGGCTGGATCACATATCCTTTCTTGGGCACATTATTTTTGGAGCAGGAGTGTTAGTTGATCCCAAGAAGGTAGATGCAGTAGAGAACTGGCCAGTTCCGAAGACAGTGGCTGAGGTTCATAGTTTTATGGGCTTGGCAGGATACTATAGAAGATTTGTGTCATCCTTTGCTAAGATCCCGACACCTTTAACTCGGTTGACGTGCAAGAAAGTTAAATTTGTGTGGTCATCAGAGTGTCAGATAGCTTTTGAAGAGTTGAAGAAGAAGTTAATCTCTGCCCCGGTTCTTATTCTTCCAGTAGACTCCGGAGGATTCATAGTGTATTATGATGCATCTGGCAAGGGGCTTGGATGTATTTTGAAGCAGCAAGGGAGAGTGATAGCGTATGCTTCTCGGCAGCTCAGAGATCACGAAAAGAACTATCCAACTCATGATTTGGAGTTAGCAGCAGTGGTGTTTGCACTTAAGCTATGGAGGCACTACTTATATGGCCATCAGATGGAGATCTTTACAGATCATAAGAGTTTGAAATATGTATTTACGTAGAAAGACTTAAATATGAGATAGGGGAGGTGGCTGGAGTTGTTGAAAGACTATGACGTAGAACTTTAATACCATCCAGACAAGGCTAATGTAGTAGCTGATGCACATAGTAGAAGAGGTAGATAATTCATGTTGACCACTCAGAAGCACATTCTAGAAGACTTATGAGAGATGGGAATCGAGATAGTTCTTTCACAGGATACAGAAGTTCTGGCTAGCCTACAGATCCAGTCAACTTTGGTGGATAAAATCAAGATAGCTCAAGCAAATAACCCAGAGATTCAGAAGCTACGGACATAATGTGAGTCCAGTCTTCGGACGGAGTTGGTGATTCATGCGGATGGAACGCTAAGGTTTGAAAATCATCTTTGTGTGCCAAGTAGAGATATGAGACAAGAAGTCATAACTGAGGCACATAGTTCCTAGTATTCTATTCATCCCGGAGGCACGAAGATGTACCATGATATCAAGCAATATTTTTGGTAGAACGGAATAAAAAGAGAGAGCTCGGTATGTTTCACAATATCTCATATGTCGGCAAGTGAAGGCAGAACAACAAAGACTGGCAGGATTATTGCAGCCGTTTTCTATTCCAGAATGGAAATGGGAATACATCACCATGGATTTTATGATCAGTTTACCTAGATCCCCGACTGATCGAGATACAGTTTGGGTAATAGTAGATCAACTCACAAAGTGACATATTTTCTCCCGTTTATAGTGGGACAGTCTACAGAATAGTTGGCAGATTTGTATATGTGACAGATTATGAGGCAACATGGTATACCAGTAAGCATAATGTTTGACCGAGATACAAGGTTCACTTCTTATTTCTAGATAAGCTTGCACGAGAGATTGGATACCGGATTAAGATTCAGTACTGCGTACCACCCCCAGACAGACGAGAAATCAGAGAGGACCATCCAGACCCTGGAGGATATGTTACAAGCCTGTACTCTAGACTTTGGTAGATCTTGGAAGAATCACTTGCACTTAGTAGAATTCTCGTATAACAACAGTTATCAGGCCAGTATTCATATGGCATCTTTTGAGGCACTATAAGACAGGAAGTGTAGATCACCATTAGCATATGACGATATTGGTAAGCGAAAGATGTTAGGCCCCAAAATGATCACGCAGATAGTAGAAGTTGTTAGGCAGATCAGCGAGCGACTTCGGGTTGCGCAAGATCGACATCGTCACTGGACAGACCAATATCGTAGGTCTTTAGAGTTTTGTGTCGGCGACCACATATTCTTGCAGATTTTGCCAACCCGTAGAGTTATTAGATTCAGGGTCCGTGGGAAGCTTAGTCCGTGATACGTTGGGCCATTTGACATTCTCGATCGGGTAGGCGATATGGCTTATCGTCTTGTCTTTCCACCTTCGCTAAGTGAGGTACACAATGCATTTTATGTATCTCATTTGTGTAGGTATATCCCAGATCCGAGTCACATCCTCGATCACTCTGAATTAGTCATTGGTACTGATTTATCTTACGAGGAGCAACCCGTATCCATTCTGGACCAAAGGGAGAAGGTACTCAAGAACTGGACTATCTTTCTTGTCCTAGTTGCCTGGGGCCATCACACTCTTGGAGAATCGAGGTGGGAGCGCGATAACGATATACAGTCTCGGTACCCGAACCTATTCGATTCAGAAGGTATATTCTATCTTATGCCTTCGTATCTTAGATTTCGTGATCAGGCGATCACCTATGTATTGTGATGTTATTGCTTGCATGAGTAGATTGCTTGTAGTTAGTTTGTTACTTGTCTTGATATCTCTAGCTAGCCTTGATTTTGAATTCGAGGACAAAATTTTTTCAAGGTGGGTAGAGATGTCAACACCCTTTCCCGGTGCACTTTGGCGCATATTTTCCTTGGCGCACCTTAGTGCATAATGTTTGCTAGTCCGGCCACTGTTTAGACAGGACCCGAGAGTTGTGGAGAGAGTGGGTTCGGTTGGGTTGGTGAAATGTGTGGCTTAGATGGGTTTGAGTGATCCAACGGTCCACATCTCTAACCTAAACCTATATATTCCCATTTCTTGCTATCTTCTCATTTTTTTTCTCTCCCTTAGGTTTTCTCTCCCTCCGTAGGCAAGTATATCTTGCACAAGAAGAAGAACTATGGATTTATGCATGCTTTTAGTTCTTAATAATTCTAGTTTATTTTTAGCTCATATTGTTGGGACTGAGCACCCCTTCATCTTTAATATTTGTTGTTATTGATTTTTCTTGGTTGGATTTGCATGGATCTGAGTTTGGGTCTATGGGTTCACTTTTGTTTTTTTGGGATTTAATCTCCCAAAATCTTTGTATTTTATAAAACTAATTAGCTTATAGTGTAGAGCACTATATTTTATATAACTTTGCTTTTGACCGTGCTTGTTTTCGAGTCCAGCTAGTTCAGTGCTGAAACTTGATTCAATATGTACACCAAAATGGCTGACTGGAGAAGAAGAACAGTGCCATATGAAGTATGCAAGATGACTCCTTTGGCGTAGAAATGCGCATGTTTTACTTTTGGCGCATTGGTGTGTTGTCCCAATTTTTCGTGCGTACTAATCATACTACACTCGGTCTCTTAGCAAAAGTGCGCAAGTCACACTCCTTGAGTCAGTGGCGCACTTTCGAGAGAAAAACTCAGTTGGCGCACTTTGTGCATATTTAATCAAGTTCTCCCTGGGAACCATAGAGAAAGTGCGCCACAGTTGGTCAGCGCACTTTCCTTGCGTTTGGCAATCCGGCACAATTTTTCTATGTTTAGTCACTGGCGCACTTTTCTTACGTTGGTCTGGTCGCGCACTTTCGTCCCTCTTCGTTTTCTTAAGGACGGAGATTTTGGTTAGTTTCTCGATTTTTGTGTTATTGATTTGTGTGCTCCTCGACTAACGAGTTTCTCGACTATCGAGCTTTGACCTTGGATTATGTGTTCTTTTAGTTTGTTGCTCGTGCACTTTCTTTGAAAGCACGCCTTATTTTCTTGCCCGCGCACTTTTGTCAAGTGCGTCATGTTGGTTAACTTGACATAATGCGCCAACATTGTTTCAGTGAGTTTGTGCGACAACCTTGTTTCAGTGACTTTGTGCGCTACCCCTTTTGTATTTCATGAAACTTTGTGCGCCCAACCTTCATGCATATAATTCCATGCGCATGTTATCCCTAGTGACCCCATGCGCGCACATAGTATTTTTATTATGTGTTAACTTATCCTTTTTGGAATATTCTTATCAACCTTTATGTGGTTGATCCTGGTATTGCTTGTGTTATGATTCTAAGAAAGAATGGACTTGGAAACTAGACCTCATGCTAGACATAACCATGTGCTTGATTGTCTTCATGCATAGCATGAATATGTGTTGGACTCAAGATTTTTTCGGTGAACTAGACTAAGTGAATAGTGACTAACCAGCTATGTGCATGACAAGCTTCATGTTTGTCATACTTTGTGTTATAATGTGATCAAGTTTCATGTGACCCAATGATATTGGTAATTGGTCTCAAAATACTATATCCGGGTTGATAAGATTACTGCCTGATAAAGTTTCTGATCTAATATTCGCCGTAATGCGACATATCTTGTTACGTGTTAAAAGTGATTATATTTGGGATGTGTACCGAGAATGCCTCCAAATTTCTGAACTCGTGATACTATAAATATATTATTTTTCCCAGCACGGGCATGATATATGAGTCAAGTACCAAAGCGTGGCTAGAATATTAATTTATTGAATATTGCATACTTGCTCGGGTGAATCTAGATTAAACTTTCATGGATTCGTATCTAGCATGCCCGAACTTTGTACGACATCTTAAGAGAAATTCTTATTTGGACATGCCTTGAGATGTTCGAACTCAATATAGGGTTAATTAAGCAATTAAAAATGGTAGTAACATGGGAAGAAAATGGTATCCTGAGATCATGCCAACGTATATTCCCACATCAAGTGCGTTGTGGGCTGGCCACCAAAGATATTGTATATTATCCGCCTTAGTGGAGTAAAGTATCTGACCTATTATAATATGCCGAGCCACTGTTTCACTATAAGAAAATTAGAACCGCTCATACCATGTTTTTAGCGCAATAACCCTACGAGAAACTGGTGCAACTCGTGAAATACATGTATATATTCATCTATTGACTATGTTAGCTCATGTTCGACAATGACGTGATCTGAGGATACCTATTATGCATTATTCTGAGATAATCTCAGACTCTACAAATAGCAAGCTGTACAAGTGTTTGGCCGATTTTATTAACTTGACTTGGTTGTGATTGGATTATTTTGTTAGTAGCCTAGGAAAATAGACTATCATTGTGTTATGGATTCAACCCTTGTCCTTGTTTGATTATAGGGTTGGGTCTTGTGCTAAGATATGCCATGGACCTATGCTACGATGTAAAGCTATTATTATATTTTATTGCTTGGGTTTTGTTCTTCTTTTCGTGCTTCCTTTGTGGTACTTGCTATTTGGGGGTCTAATCTCACTGGTTTTGCATGGCCAGGTTTCGAGCCAGCACCCGAGGATCCAACATACTTTTTCTCGACTAATGGCGTGTACTAGTAATATGACCGCCGAGGATAACGAGTGGGTTCCTTTATTCACTTCTCGTCTTTTATAAACTATATTCTTTAGACGTTTCGCCAACCGGCACCTGTTAGCCGACAAATATGGACCCTAGTTCCTTATATGACTGTATATATTCAGACTGTAGCTGACTCACTGTCATGTATACTTTGATCTTGCATCCGGCACATCATTTTGTATCGCCAAATCTCTCAAGAATATTTTGATGTGACGTTTCGGATTCCTTACTACTTATTTTGAAGTATTCTATATTATTGCTTCTTGTTTGAATGATTGAGATATAGAAGTTCTTGATCCTAGGAGACTTGATTCTAGTATGCACCCCCTTGTCTGGTTACAGCCGTAACCGCCGTACGACATATCGTACCTTGTACGGGATAGCTGGCCATGTCCATCTTTATATTTTGGTACTGGGGTGTGACATCATGTCCCGCTTCTAGAATACAAGAGACATGACAACATGATAATGGGGTACACTCTATAATAGATCTAACCTTGCCATAGAATGGTCAAAGTTGTTTATGGTCTACTCTTATGCATGCAAGACAATGATTATGCATTATTAGTTCTAAATGTCGAGCCAACAATACAATGACAATCAAATGAACATAATATAGAAATTGGATACATGAGCATGATTTAAAAGTTGGACATAATACAACCCCAATAAAGAAAAACAGTGCATGTCTCCTCTAAGCGTGCATTAGACTGAACATTAACTTGTAGGAGTACTTACCATCGGGCCCCTTCTCTAGATTTTGATGTTAGTCCCGAGGCGGATCAAAAATCGTAGAACACGGACCAATAGCAGAGCTACAAGCGAGACCCGAAAGTCCTCTCTCTACTAGAACCCAAGTTGTCATCGAGACACAGAGCTTCCGGCAAACAAGTTTGCCTTCTGAAAACTCGATTCCAACGAATCACAAAAGCCAATGGAGAAGTTGGCTCACCAGAAATTAATGAGAGTCTCTCTTTAAGTGAAGCACAACCCCTAAGAAGCACAACTCCAAGAACATGTTACAACGGATAGGAAGCTACAACAAGAAAAATGTTCTTCTCTTTACGTTCGCAGACGCTACAATGAGATAGAACATAACTGTCACTCTCCGTTCCCGATATATGTATTTGAAACATATTTTTATATTTGCATGGTTGCATGTGCATGGAGACTAGATCCATTCTTTGGTTTAACCTTGCTCATGATTTATTTTGTGGGTTGGTTCAAGTCATGAGAACCCTTGGTTCAACCCTCAACCCTACCATATATAATCCAATATTCTCTCTCTTTCTCTCTCTCTCTCTCTCTCTCTCTCTCTCTCTATTCGCTTCTTCATTTTTCTCTCTCTTTAGTTTCTCTTCCCATTTTCATAGGCAAGTACACATTGCATGAGAAATGGAGAAGCCCTCCATATTATTGTTCAATTATGTTTGTAATGTATTTCTTAGCACTTTTAGTTCTTGGAGTTTTCCATTTTTTGGGCGATTTTAAGTAGATCTATATTTCTAACTTAGGATTTTTATAAATTTTATGAGTTTTTTTTGGTTTTGATCTATTAAATATATATTTTTAAAAACCAGTTTTGCTACATGATATATCTTTCAATTTAGAGCATTTTGGCTTTTGGTTCACCCGATTTGGACTTAAAATGAGAATTTTATGGACAAAATAAGATTTCAGTTTTTGGAGCTTCCGCCATGGCCGAATCTGCTGTTTGGAGAAGACAAAGTCTTCATGCGGCCAGTGAGTTATGCGGCTAAAAGTGTTATGTGGCCCGAGAGGGTTATGCGGCCCGAACTCTTGTCGCATACTGACAGCATGCATCCATCTTGTTGGACGCATGACTGCTTATTTACACAAGTTTCCTTGAACACCTTGTGTTCCCACTCGCTGAACGAATAAGAAATTCGCTAAGTCCAAGAGACCTCCATGCGGCATCGAACTCTATGCGGCAACGACACTTATGCGACATTGGAGAGTATGCAGCCACTATTTCCTTGGACGCATGACTCTGAACCATGGCACATATTTCTATGATATTTGTCTTTTATTTCTGACACACTTTATGGCTTGTCATATCAATCACTTTATGTCACATCACTGACACTTTATTCATTGCCCGTCACTTCAATACTTGTCCCAAGGAGTAGACTTTAACCCTGAGCATGCGGCCCAGACTCCATATGCGGACTGACTTCATATGTGGCCTGACTTCATATGCGACCAGGATTTGTCGTGCGGTCCTGACTTCATATGCGGCCAGGATTTGTCATGCGACCCTGACTTCATATGAGGCCTTGACTTTCCATGCGGCCTAGAGACCCGTGCGGCCTTGCTTGTTTCGATTGAATATTTTCTTGATTCATGTGACACAATATTTAATTGGTAATTGGACTCGAATACTGTATCCGTATTGATACCACTATTGCCTGATAATTGTCCATGATTTAATGTGTGTCGAGGTGTGACACATCGTGTCACATATTAAGTGATTATATTTGGGTTGTGCATCGAGAATGCCTCCAAATTCTTAAAACGTGCAATATTATAAATGTATATTGTTTCCTCGGCACGGGCATAATAAGTGAGTCAACTACCAAAGCGTGGTTAGGATATTGATTGTCTGAATGTTGCATACACGCTCGGATGAATCTCGATTTGACTTCCATGGATTCGTATCTAGCGTGCCCATACTTTGTATGATATCTTAAGGAAGATTCTCATGTAACTATGCCTTGAGATTTCAAACACAACATAGGGCTAAATAGGTCACTAAAAGTGGTAGTAACATTGGAGGGAACGGTATTCCGAGATCATGTCAATGAACCTTCATACAGAGATTCATTCTAAGTTCGCTGTGGGCTGGCCACCACAGATACTGTATATCATCTGGCTTAGTGGAGTGCAGTATCCGACCTATTATTATGCCGAGCCACTGTTTCACTATAGGAACACTGGAACCGCTAATACCGTATTTTTAGCGCAGTGGCCCTACGGGGAACTGGTGCATCCTCAAGTGCCTGTTTTATTTAATTGGTTCGGTTAGCTCATGTTCGGCACTGGCGTAATCTGATGATACTTATTATGCATTATTTCTGAGATAACCTCAGACTCCACAAAATAGCAAGCAGTACAAATGATTGGCCGATATAAGAAAATAGACTTGGTTGTGATTTTATTATTCGACTAGTAGCCTAGGAAAATGGACTATCTTAGTGCGATGGTTCAACCCTGTCCTTATTTGGTTGTAGGATTAGGCCTTTGCTCTAGGATATGCTATAGACCTAAGTTACGACACTGAACCTATGTATTTATTGTATATTTTTCTTGGGTTTTTGTTTCTCCATTTCGTGCTTCCTTTGTGGTACTTGCTATTTGGGGTCTAACCCCACTCGTTTTGTATGGCCAGGTTTCGAGCCAGCACCCGAGGATCCAGCGTACCTTCCCCTACTCATGGTCCGTACCAGGAACATGGTCGCAGGGGATAGTTAGTTGGTTTTTTCTTCCCTGCTCATTATTGTGCATTTACTTCTTTGGCATTTAGCCACCGGCACCTGTTAGCCGGCTCGTTTGGACATTAGTTTTCTTACATGATTATATTAAATCAGACTGCAGATGATCATTGTCATATACTTTTTTTACTCTTTCAACTTCTTATTTTGAATAGCTGGTTTTTCCGAACATTTTAAGAAAGCGTTTGGGATGCCTTATTGGTTTATCATATATGCTTTATGCTTATTGTTTCTTGTTTGAATGATTGAGACATAGAAGTTCATAACCATAGGAGACTTGATTGTAGCATGCACCCCCTTGTCTTATACAACCGTGATTGTCGTATGACTTATAGCACCTTGTATGGGGCAACTGGCAAAGTCCGTCTCCGTATTCCGGTACTAGGGCGTGACAATAACAAAGAGAAGAAGAAAAATAAAGATCAGAAAAGAACTCATGCTGGGGTGATCAAAACTACCAGTGCTTAAAGCAAGATTTGCCCTATACGCGATATGCTCCCAGGATCCAACTAGTTCTCGAAGAACTTCTGGAATGCTCGCGTCGCCTCCCTCCTAGACTCGTACGAATTCCTGGACTCCTTTTGCCGGCGCAGCAACCTCTCTTCAACTCTCTATCTTTCTCTCGAATTATGAATCATCCCTTAAAAGATCAATGGAGAAGAGTATTTATAGAGAAACCTGGCCATATAGTTGGTTATAAAGAGATCAGAACAAAATTTATTCAAATCCTATAAAATTATATCTGAATTAAAGATGCAATCTTTCCATAACCGACTTATTTTTGCAGCAGCGCATTGTTTGATGATAAACAAAGAAGAGGTTTATATGAAACCTTTTTATTTACAAACAAGAACAAGAGTACAATTAATCCTATACGAGGATGTTAAGTACAATAAAATAATTCTGGGAAAGTATTGCTATAGAAGTCTGATTTGCAGTCGATCACTTTGTTCCTTGGACCACACGATGATGAAGAAGTGCTGTAGAAGAAGAAGAAGCTTCAAAGGTTGCAAGTGGGATTGAATTTTCGTTGCCAAAGTTGTCAACCAACACTCTCTGTCTATGCTCTCTCTCTCTCTCTCTGATCTCTCCTTGTGCTTCTGTTTGATCCCCCCTACCCTGTGACCAGGGGTCTCTATTTATAGAGATTAGCCAAATAACTGTCTAGTCGGCGTAAAAGCCAAACTGTTACATCTTTTACGCGGCGGTTATAATAACGGCTACCCACGTTCAAATAATCTTCTGAATCTGCGTATAACACGTGTCCCATTATAAGGTAACGCGTATAACTGTTTCTTGAAGATCATGGCATGCAAGCCACGTAGGTAACTGCCCCTTGCGTAAAGATGGTTGGCGTAAAAGCCAAATAATTGTCTTGTTGGCGTAAAAAGCCAAACTCTGCATAAAACTTGATGATTCATGAATAATAGATAACCAGCATAAAATAGCTAATTATCCTTCCTGACTGAGGTCTTGAGCATATTCTGGGCTAAATAGCCTTATCACGTACCTTTGCAAATGTAGCCGAATTGGCGTATTTCGAGGAGATAGCATACGACGTACTCCTATAGTTGAAAATAGCCTAGTTGGCGTAAAATGCAAGGATGGTGATGTGAGCGTATTAGTCATAGTTTTAGCTTTCCCAGTCAATTATCCATCACGACTGAGGTCTTGAGCGTATTCTGGGCTAAATAGCATTATCACGTACCTTTGCAAATGTAGCCGAGTTGGCGTATTTTGAGGAGATAGCATATGGCGTACTCCTATAATTAAAAATAGCCTGGTTGGCATAAAATGCAAGGATGGTGATGTGAGCGTATTAGTCACAGTTTTAGCTCTCCTAGTCATAACAAAATTTAAAGAATAGAACCAAATCTCATGCATTAAATGCAGAGATATGCCTCCGATCTCGTGCATTAAATCCAGAGATATGCCTCGAGCTCTGTAGGAGAAACAACTTTTGACGTGGCGTCTGATTTCGTCTTATCTTGAGCGTAAAAACTTATTTCTTCCCATGTAGAATATGCAGCGTATTCTTTGATTGCGTAAAAATGACTTGTATCAAGAATATGTCACTAAACGATAGCCTGGGTCTCTGTACAAAATCATCATCACAGTCGTCCTCTCGATCATCGTGCAGTACTTTTGTCAGGAGTCAGGTTCACTGTTTTGTCTGACAAATTCATCCGAGGAATACGAAGAGTTTCTCGTACAACTTTACGCTGCATTAAAAACAAACGTATTTTAAACTTTACGCAGGGAGGTATAGCAACATTTTTACGCCAAAACAGCCTTGAAGTGCTGCTTTACGCAGGTAGCTCTAAAGCTCTTCTTTACACCAAACATCTCTGAAGCTCTATTTTACGTGGGTAGCTCTGAAGCCATATTTTATGCCACATAGCCTTGAAGCTCTGTTTTACGCGGGCTTTATGTATGTTGGAGGTTTTGACTGTATAATATGCGTACAATTCCCCAGCGTATTTTATGCTTCTACAAGACCCACTTCAAAGTTTTCAAATTCCTCGTAATTTGAAATACTTTGAATGAAGCATAAAATGGTCAAATTTGACTCGTTCTTCGAGGCTGATTTTTTGGCGATATTTAAGAAGTTGTTGGAATTTGCATGTTCTCTTCTTCCTATATAAGGGCAAGCAAAGTTTTTCCATACTCCCTTCACCACAAAGATGGCTGCTGAGATTCATTGGGCTGACCTGAGAAAGAAGAAGATTATGCTCTTCTAGCATGTAAGGAGCCGTAAAAAGAGATGTCTTCGAGCAAATATTCTCTGTAATGATGGACTATGGAAGGATATCATAGCTTTCTTTGCTCGAGATAATCAGCAATTTTATATGGCGATTCGTCAAAGAGAGAGGAAGGGTCGCATTAGACCACACAGCTTGCTAGCTGTATTTTCCCCTATTATGAAGCTGGACCCTGGTGGGCAGCTTGGCCGTGTCTTCCAGTATTGTATTGGGTTTGAATCCCAATCATAATTCTAAGCATGGCCGCCGATGACGTATGGGGGGTGGGCTTGAATAATTTAAACAGGCCCAGTTTTGTATCCTCCCTCTATTGACCATTTTCTTGGCCCCCGGCCGAAGAAGTGCTGTAGAAGAAGAAGTGAAGATCTCCATCAGAAGAGAACCTAGTGTAATAGATTCCCATCATATGTAATCGTGATCTTGGATATTAATAAAAAATCCTTTATAAAAAAAATAGATTTCCATCATATGTAATCATGATTAATAAACTTGTCTTCTTTTATGCACTATTGATTTGCCATATTGCTGTGAAGAAGTCTGATAATACGCAGCTTCAACATGCTTGAGTAATTTTTATTCTGACTCTGACAAATATGCCTCCAGTCACGTTCCGACTTTTACTCATAGAGGAAGATGCGTAAAAAAACTCTTTTAGCATTAAATTGTCTTGAAAATCCTATTGTCATACTGTTTTTGGACGAGGAGTCACATAGAATTATGAACCGTCATTTCTCCTTCGAAGAACATCTGTTCAGAACAATGTCTTCAAAAATGGCTTCTCAAAAGATTCTCGAGACAGGGCAAGAAATGTCTGTCGAACAGGCCATCCCTGAACTAGATGTAAAAGATTCTGGCTAAACTTCGAATGAACTACCAATGGACAAAAAGTTATCTTCAATGAAGACAGACATTTTCGGGGAACTCCTTGGCCCTTCGTCTGATGAAGTCCTTTCGACTGGGGAAGAAGAGCATTTTCTGCGTAAACCCAAATTATCAAGATATACGCGTATTCTGCTAACCGATCTGTCCCGCATAATTTAAGATGCGCATAAAATCATAAATCCGTAGCATCTGAGCGTAAAATCGTAGATCTGTAGCTTCTGAGCGTAAAATTATATATCCATAGCATCTGAGCGTAAAATCATAGATCTGTAGCTTCTGAGCGTAAAATCATAGATCTTTAGCATCTGAGCGTAAAATCATAGATCCGTAGCTTCTGAGCGTAAAATCGTAGATATGTAGCTTATGAGCGTAAAATCATAGATCCATAGCTTCTGAGCGTAAAATCGTAGATCTGTTATACAGTATGACTATCTGTCTTCCTTTTCAAATGATCGACTGACGTAGTCCCAAATTATAACCGACTCTGATAAAAATCGGATTTGGTTAAGGATTCGGAGAGTCACTTGAACTCTATAAATAGGCCTAGGTCATGAGAGAGAAAAACCCTTCGTCTCTTTCTGAAAAACCCTTCGTCTCTTTTTGAAAAAAACTCAGATTCGCCATGGCACCAAAATAGACCTCCACTGCTAAGGGAAAGAAAGTCGCTTCATCATCTCGCTCCTCTGCTCAAGCATGAGTGACTCCTACTAGGCCAAGCGAGCCTCGTTCTGAACAAAGTGCTCCGTCGTCTAACTGTGCACCGGGATCACAGGTAAAAACTTCTAGATGAATAAAACCCTTCGCACACGTTATACGTGTATGCACAAATACGCCCACATTCTTAATGTGTCAGCGTAAAACTCCATATTTTTGCAGTCTGGTGTAAAAACTCAGACTGTCAAATTTTGGCGTATACTACAAACCTTGCGTTTTACGCACTGGAAGTAAATTCTAACGTAAAACTCAAATTTTTACAGTCTGGCATAAAAACTCAGACTGTTAGATTTTGGCGTATACTGCAAAACTTGAGTTTTATGCACTGAAAATAAATTCCAGCGTAAAACTTGATATTTTGTAATCTGGCGTAAAACTCAGACTGTTAGGTTTTTGGCGTATACTACTATAGTGTAGCACCTTACGTTTTACGCGCTGAAAGTAAATTCCAGCATAAAACTGACTTATTCTCTTGCTTTTTGCACTGGACCTACAGATCCCTCTCTGGCTGAAGTAATGGGCTCTGCTGCTGGAATGCTGAATTCCAACTACTTGGAGGACTTGTCCCATGTGACTTTCCTCGTCTCTGGAAACGAGTATCCTCAAGAAAGGGGAACTCTGATCTCGGCCCAAGGAGAAAGAATGTTGCTGAGTATGATCAGTAGGGAACCCCTGACGTACATAGACAGTACTGAGTATAAGAAACCAGCTTTCTTATTTGGGGATGTTATTGATAAGCAATCCCAGACAAAGCCCAAGAAGGAAGGCTGGGTATTTTCTATTGAGGGCACTATCATGTATCTGCCAAAGATGTCCAGAGATTATCCTATTTCTGCATTCTTCTATGCCACACATCCCAGAAGGATGGCATGGACTCTGACTCCTGATCTTCATGGCCAGCCAAGGAAGATCTTTTATAAGAAATGATTAAACCGAGGATCCTTTGTAAGTAGTCCCTCAGGCCCTATTATGCCCTTCAAAGGCTTATTACCAGACAGCGTCCCTAGTGAAGACTCTTCCTTGATCCAGCCATTTCAAATGGCAACTTTCTACAATGAATTCATGGGGCTGGGAGGAGTATATCCCAAGGTTAACCCTCGCACCAGTGGATGGCTTAACCCCAAGAATCTTCGATGGGCCAGTTTAACTGCCTGGGCCCTGAAGCACTTTCAGATGGAGCTGGAAAGTATTAACTTATTTGAGGCTGTGAGTGCTACTAGTGTAGGGCTGCCTATCAACCCCAATTTGTTCTTAGCTTTGATGGAGCGATATAACTCGCTAACTGGGACTTTCGCCACTCCGATAGGTGAGTTGGGCCTAGCCCTTCATGAGATGGCAAATATCTCAAAGCTGTCAATGGGAGACATTCCTTATGAATTATACGTCCCCACCAATAGAGAGTTGAGGGATACCAACCCTCGGGTAGTGGCAGTGTACCAAGAGCAGATGAACCACTATCTTGCATGCACCACCTTCTATAGAGAGCCCTCTGATTTAGCCCATATTAACAAATGGGTATCCTACCTCTTCTTCCATCAGGCTAGAAATGCCAAACAGGACAAGGTTGTAGATAGCAAAGACAAACCTTTGAACCCTCTGAGCATTCTTAATGCCAACACAATCGATGATCTTATTGAAGATGCAGGAGCTCCAGATTGTGTTCTCAATGAAGAGATAGGGGGTTATCCTGCAGGAACCAAAGCCTACAGTTATATGAGGTATTACCGAAAGCCTCTGTCAAGAGAAGCTCAACTGGCTGGCTTCCTTTCTATTTGGCTACGCCGATGGGTGGTGCCTGGCATCGCATCTGCGGATCGCATTCATCGCAACACCTTATGGCCCGCAGTTCGTTTGGTATTGGGAGCAAGATTGGGCCTGCTCTCTGCCATGGTATGCAGGATACAAGCTGGCCTGAGGGCCATTACTGATGGGCTGCTGGCCTATACTACACAGCATGAAGGATATCCCAGAGTGGAATTGCCATTCTTATATCTGATGGGATGGTTAATCCTCCACAACACCAAAGTGATGTCACTCGAATCTTCCAGTGGTTGGGGCAATAACTTCTTGTTGAATTACAAGAATTCTTTTTGGAATGTGACTAGCGTCATAAATTGTCGACTAGCACTAAATTTTGCCCATAGTTGGAAATTCTTCTGCACCGTCCCCCCGTACATATCAATCAACAGGGGACTAAACTTCAGGATGTAGGTCAGGGGAAGACTATTCTTTCTCCTGAAGCCTTTTACTGGTTGGTTTGCATTAGACCTTCCCACCTGCTGTATAGAAATGAGGACCACTGCTACTTGGAGCCTTATCTGCCTAGCCGTTTTGCCAGGCAGTTTAGGTATGATCAGTTGCATGTGGGAAATTCCATCACCAGCTTTAAATTCAAAGGTGGGCTTATTGATGGAGCTAGAGGATGGCGGTATTTCATCATGGGTTATACTGGAGCAACCTTTGCTGTGCCCGCGACTTCTCTCTCCATGGAGTTGCACATTCTTCATTCATACACGCAGTTTTATGTGTCCATTAATACCTTCCATCATAATTTTGATGTATATGGAAGTTTTAGAATGCCCTCCCATAAGTCCACTGGAAGAGAGGAGATACCATTTGTCTCCTCTGATGAAGGTGATGAAGCTACTGGTGCAGATGATTATTTGTTGATTTTACCGAGAGGCGTAATAGCTCCCCCGGTAGAGCCTCTCATAATTTCCAATAAACAAAAGGTTTCCACTCTGAAAGAGCCTTCCCCCCGCAAGAAGAGGCAGACCACTAAAGGTCCTAAAAGGACTTCCACCAAGGGGGCCTCTTCTAGGAGTGAACACCTTGTTTCCCCTGTTGGGGATGATTCTTTGATTAGGGGTCCTTCGCTTTTTAAAGAAGGAGCCTCCACAGTCCCAACTGAAAGTGTTGGAGATTCTTTGCCTGCGACTGTTGCCGCTACCACCGATACTGGTGATGCTTCCATATCGCCTTCGAGGCCGAGCTCAATAATAATCAGTATACCTTTACCCAGACAAATAATGGGGCTAGCCCCTCCTTCATCTGTAAGTATTTCAAGCGATATTCCACCCGATGAACCTCGAGTGGATCTGGGTGATGACTGGGATGACTACCCACAAGCGTCAGTTGGTGTACCCTCCTCGCCAGGTATGATAGCTTGTTTAGCATCATTAAGAAATAATTTAGCTATACAGGCTGCAGACGCAATATACATACCATCGGCCATGGGTAAATGTTGTCTTCACACTTTTTTCAGGAAAATTTAACATCAAATTGATATTAATTTTCTCTTATCTTATTTTCAGGCGAAGACATTTCTGGGGAGGGCAGAGCTGAAACAACCTCTGATTTTGTTGTGGATCCAGCTAATGAAACGACGGTGGCCATCGTCGAAGAAGCATACCTTAAAACTGTTGATCTTTCATCCGCAACATTCTCAGATGTAATCCCGCCAGCAGCAGTTCAAATAATATCAGAGGTGGATGAACCCACCATCTCGACCGTGCCTCCTTCGTATGCCAGCAACTTCAACTGTTGTTGGTGTCTCTTCTTTTGTCGCGCCATCTGTTGAAGCAACGACTGTGGCAACATCCTCTGCAGTCATTCCAGAAAGGAGATTTACCGATATTGCGGCCACTCCCAACGTCCATTCGAGCTTTACTATGCTAGTTGAACAATACACTAGCATATTCTACCTCACTTTGAAAGAATTGATATTCATGGTGCTGGAGAAGAAAATAGGCTTTGATGCTTTGAAGACGTCCTCCAATCTCACTATAGTGCAGATTAGAAATTTTAATGACACTGAAAGAGCTAATGCGCTAGAGCAAATGGTTAATGGTTTAGAACAACCCATTAACGAATATTTGCAACTATCCCGAGGCAGCATCAATGACTTGGTTCAGGCTGAGTATGACTCCCTAACTACGAAATTTGTTCAGAAGACAGAAACTTTAAACAAATCCATCCAGGAACATCAACAAGAGATGGAGAAAGAGCAAGTAGTATTGGTGGAGAGTATTCCTTAGCTAGCTCAGTGCCGTGCCGAATGTGAGGGATATGAAGTGAGGGTTCAAGAATTGGAAGCTGAACTTGCTCAAACAAGGGAGAGGCTTCTAAAAGCATCGCTAGTTCATGATGTATTGGAGGGCCAAGTGAATATAGCTCAACAGAACTTGACATATGTGGGTTTCATCCATGCAAGTTTTGTTGATTCTCTGTCCGAACTATCTCTCATGAGCAATGACGAAGCAAGGCTGGAACTGGCTCGCACCAACATTTTAAACTCCAGGAAGGAGAGGATGGCTGATTTGGCACAACAGATCCGCGATTTAACTGCTCCTCCCCAATAATGTACTTTTTTTTTGCTTCTTTTGTAATTCGTTATTCCCGGAGATAATAAAGATATATTTTCTGACTTTGTGGACCCAACACTTTAGAATATAAATAATAGGCTAAGATGAAAGTGATTTCAGAGGTAATATGAACATGATATACTTTCGGTAAGGTTTAGCCGAATATATCTATTCAGAGGTAATATGAACATGATAGAATATGATCCAACTAAATTTGTATACAAAACACTATCAGAGGTAATATGGACGTGATAGGTTTTGACATTTCAAATTAGTTAAACATATTTATTCATAGGTCATAAAAACATGATAGAATATGATTCAGCTAATCTTTGTATGTAGTGTCATCAGAATAAAATCTTCACCATACCCCATTAAGCAAAAGAGATCAAGCATAATACTTCTTCAGGAATTTGCCGTTGATAGGAGCCATTATCAAATCTCTATTAGGCTTGGCTAATCTGTAAGCGCCATTTGAGAATATTATTTCAATCACATAAGGGCCCTCCATTTCTTTACGATTGTTTGTGTGAACTTCGAATATCGTATCAGAGGTAATATGGACATAGTACAATACCGTGTTTGTTGAGGACATCCCACTGGGGGATCTTTGGTGGACCTATTATTTGTTGCGCATGTTGAGTGCAAATAATAAGTTCAAAACAAGCCCTATCAGAGGTAATATGGACGTGATAGTTTTGTGGGTAGTAAAGATATCCTGCTGGGGGATTTTTTGTGGATCCATTACTTTTTTGCGCACGTTAGTGCAAGTAATAGGTTTGAGACAAGTCCTGACAGAGGTAATATGAACGCTGTAAAATATGACTCTGTGGGGATAGTGGAGAGACATATTTCTGTTGAGAGGTAATGTGGACCTGAATTATTCGTTTCCATTGCGGGCATCTCACCAGGGTTTTTTTTTGTGGACCTATTACTTCTTGGGTACGAGAGTGCAAGTAATAAGTTTAAGATAAGTCCTGCCAGAGGTAATATGGACGTGGCAGTTTTTGTGGAATTAACACCACTGGCGTACTTAGAGTTAAGTACGGGTGCTAAGTTGAGATGACAACCGATATCAGAGGTAATATGGACATGATAATCGATAGCCGAACCCGGAAGGTTTGCTCAGAGGTAATATGGAGGTGACAAACTCAACCTAAGAGAAAGATTATGACAGCAGTTCAGAGGTAATATGGACGTAAACTAATGTCTAAAAAATTTATTGAGGAGTGATTTGTTGAGTGTGGTCTATCCGAACATGAAGATAGAACAAACGATCGCTCCGCTGGGGAGATTGATGGGACGATAGCTCAGAGACAAATATGAGCATGGCTAGCGTCTAACGAGATTGGTTTGAATAGTCACTGCGGGAGTGTGCGAGTAGACCTAAGGATAGCTCCGCTGGGGAGATTTTGGGGGTCCATCATCCATTGCGTATCCGGGACTCTTAGATACGTATGATGGTTTCTTTTTGTAACGAAGGAGAATATATTGCACATAGGCACTTGCTGGGGATGAAGAACCAAGAGTTGATTTGTACATCCGGGTTGTAGACTTATTACCCATGGCGTACCTTAAGTACAGATAATAAGCTGAAATGACTAGCACTACCGGGGGTTATGCGAACGTGATAGTAGAAAGTCAAAGAGCAGAACTTTACTCATGGACATGAAAAAGTTCTAAAAAAAATATCTTACTCAGAGGTAATGTGGACGTGGTAAGACATGACTCGGTGGAGATGAAGAAAAACATGACAGAGGTAATATGGAAGTGACCATTTTTGTGGTGCTAGATTTACTCTGCCGGAGAAAGTGGAGAGACGTAGTTCAGAGGTAATATGGACGTGAACTGCTCAATAGCAACAACCTGGGAGGTTTTCTCAGAGGTTACTTGGACATGGCAAACTCAGATGGGAAAAAAATATTTGGACAAAAATTCACTGGGGAGTGATTTGCTGAGTGGGGATAGACCTGAAGGTTGCTCAGCTGGGGAGACTTTAGGGACTCATCATCCGTCACTTCTTGAGGGGGCAAAATGCCACGTTGGAGTGAGATCAATTTGCAGTGACCGTCTTCTCATTTATAAATGCAAAGTGATCACTTTGGCGTCGATCAACTCCTGGATTTTTCTTTTCAGTACATAGCATGCCTTTGTGGGGTGATGAATGTACCGATGAAAGAGACAATATTCTGGGTCATTGACCTTGCCCGCCTTTTAAGGATATCTGATGTTGAGTAGCCGAAGTTTGTTTTCCTTTATCAATATATTGAAGATTTTAATGATGTCATCATCTTTGAAGGAGAAAGTCCCCTTTAGCTTTTGGGCTTTCGATATCTGAGTCGTACGGTCCTCAGAGAAGATGGTCATAGTTGCATCATCTTCAGACTCGGAGGGAATTCTACCCCCAGCTTTGGATGCTGCTCTATTTTGTCGAGGGAGACTACCCCTAGACATGTCGTTGTCTGGTTCTTCTTCCTGTAATGGCAAGGAGTAGGTCAATCGGTCGAAAACTGACTGTTTTGCTTTAGAACAGCAACGGTTAATTACAACCTTATGACTATTACAACAATGTTCTCTAGGGGGTGTAATAGACATATTAGGAGATCCCCTGTCTTTGCATTTCTGTATCAAGAAATCACGTAAATCAGGGAGATTACAAGAAGAAGAAGAAGGCTTATTCTGCCTTTTTACATCAGTAGGAAGGTGGAGATTAGGAATCATAACTCTTTCTTTGCCAAAGGAATACAGCAGTTCACCCATATGAGTAGCATATGATCCATCATCTGTCTGAGGAGCGTATCTTCCCATGAAATGAGTATTCTTTACGCGGACAGACCTATCCTGGCGTAATTTGGATATTTGCATAGGTTCACGTAAAACAGGAAAAGTCCGCATAATCTGTAAAGTGGAAACTTTCTTCTCTTGCGGGCGTAAAAGCCTAGAGGTTAGAAGAGTCGCCACTTGTTTTCCTTTGATGTAATCAAAGGGTACATCTTCCTCATCATAGACGGGAGATGTAATTTTACGCACAGGGCGTGTTTAAAATTTCCAAATTGGCACTGAGGCCTTGCCAGAAATTTTGTCTGCCACATCACAGATGGGAGATGAAGGTTTATGCGCAGGGCGCGTCTGAGACTTCTGGATTGGCACTGAAGCATTGCCAGGACTCTTGTCTACCATATTACAAACGGAAGACAAAGTTTTACGCGCAGGGCACGTCTAAGACTTCTGGATTGGCACTGAGGCATTGCCAGAAGTCTTGTCTACCACGTTACAAATGGGAGACAAATTTTTACGCACAGGGCATGTTTGAGACTTCTGGATTGGCACTGAGGCATTGCCAGAAGTCTTGTCTACTACGTTACAAACGGGAGACAAAGTTTTACGCACAAGGCGCACCTGAGACCTATGGATTGGCACTGAGGCATTGTCAGAAGTCTTATCTGCCACGTCACAGACGGAAGATATATTTTTACGCACAGGGCGTGTAGGCTGTGTTGTCACAACCTTGTTGATCAGAGAATGAGAGCTTGCAGGAAGGGTAGAGGACATCTTAGGCATCCACACTTTACACAGCTTCCTGTTGTTCTGGACAGAGGAGGAATGAGAGCTACCCCCTTCATGAAGCATGTCTTCATAAGCAGATTGGTCGAACTGGATGACCAAAGTCTTCTTCGTCAATCCGATGGACACAGCATCGTGTTGAGCAATTGCTTTCTCGTCAGAGGAGAAAGTCGTCCCCAGCAGAGTCGCCATTTTTGTTTGATGATAAACAAAGAAGAGGTTTATACGAAACTTTTTGTTTACAAACAAGAAAAAGAGTACAATTAATCCTATACGAGGATGTTAAGTACAATAAAATAATTCTGGGAAAGTATTACTATAGAAGTCTGATCTGCGGTCGATCACTTTGTTCCTTGGACCATACGATGATGAAGAAGTGCTGTAGAAGAAGAAGAAGCTTCAAAGGTTGCAAGTGGGATTGAATTCTCGTTGCCAAAGTTGTCAACCAACACTCTCTGTCGGTGCTCTCTCTCTCTCTCTGATCTCTCCTTGTGCTTCTGTTTGATCCCCCTACCCTGTGACCAGGGGTCTCTATTTATAGAGATCAACCAAATAACTGTCTAGTCGGCGTAAAAGCTAAATTGTTGCATCTTTTACGCGGCGGTTATAATAACTACTACCCACGTTCAAATAATCTTCTGAATCTGTGTATAACACGTGTCCCATTATAAGGTAACGTGTATAACTGCTTCTCGAAGATCATGGCATGCAAGCCACATAGGTAACTATCCCTTGCGTAAAGATGGTTGGCGTAAAAGCCAAATAACTGTCTTGTTGGCGTAAAAAGCCAAACTCTGCATAAAACTTGATGATTCATGAATAATAGATAACCAGCATAAAAATAGCCAATTATCCTTCCTGACTGAGGTCTTGAGCGTATTCTGGGCTAAATAGCCTTATCACGTACCTTTGCAAATGTAGCCGAGTTGGCATATTTCGAGGAGATAGCATACGGCGTACTCCTATAGTTGAAAATAGCCTAGTTGGCATAAAATGTAAGGATGGTGATGTGAGCGTATTAGTCATAGTTTTAGCTTTCCCAGTCAATTATCCATCACGACTGAGGTCTTGAACGTATTCTGGGCTAAATAGCCTTATCACGTACCTTTGCAAATATAGCCAAGTTGGCGTATTTCGAGGAGATAGCATATGGCGTACTCCTATAGTTGAAAATAGCCTGGTTGGCGTAAAATGCAAGGATGGTGATGTGAGCGTATTAGTCACAGTTTTAGCTCTCCCAGTCATGACAAAATTTAAAGAATAGAACCAAATCTTATGCATTAAATGCAGAGATATGCCTCCATCTCGTGCATTAAATGCAAAGATATACCTCGAGCTCTGTAGGAGAAACAGCTTTTGACGTGGCTGTAGAAGCATGAAAAATACGCTGGGGAATCATACGCGTAAAACCCTCAACATGCAGGAAGCCCGCATAAAGTAGAGCTCCAGCGCTGGGTGGCGTGGAACATGATTCCAGAACCATTGGCGTACAGCAGAGCTTCAACGCTATTCAGCGTAAAGCATAGCTCCAGAACAGCCCGCGTAATGCAGTATTTCCAGACTGCTTCAGCATAAAAAGGCTGTTACATCGCCACTTTGGCATAAAAATCTGCTTGCTTTTAATACAGCAAGAAGTTGTACGAGGATCTCTTCGTATTTCTCGAATGAACCTGTCAGATCAAGTAGTGAACCTGACTCCTGACAAAGAGTACTGCACGACGACCGAGAGGACGACTGTTATGATGATCCTACACAGAGCCCCAAACTGTCGTTTAGTGACACAATCCTTGATATAAGACGTCATTTACGCATCCAAGGGATACGCTGCTTGTTTTACATAGGCAGAGGTGAGCTTTTACGCTCAGGAATAGACAAAACCCACCGCCACGTCAAAAGCTGTTCTTCGTATAGAGCTCGAGGCTTGTCTCTGCAATTAATGCGCAGGATGGGGGCAGATCTCTGCATTTAATGCACGAGATTTGGTTCTATTTTCAAAGACTGGGTGAGCTATAATTAGGACTAATGCGTCAATATCACCATCCCCTCACATTATGCCAATTAAGCTATTTTTAGCTATAGGAGCACGCTGTATGCTACTTCCTTGAAATACGTTGACCTGGCTATTCTTCAACTATAGGAGTACGCCGTATGCTATCTCCTCGAATTACGTCAACTCGGGCTATATTTGCAAAGCATCAAGCTTTGCACAGCTACTTGGCTTCTACGCCAACATCACAGCTACTTGGCTTCTACGCCAATATGACAGTTATTTGGCTTTTACGCCAACATGACAGATATTGGGCTTCTATACCAATATGACAGCTACTCGGCTTTTACACCATCAGAATAGCTATTTGGCTTTTACGCCAACGGGACAGTTATTTGGCTTCTATGCCAACCATCTCTACGCGAGGAGCAGTTATCTACGTGGCTTGCATGCCGTGATCTTCGATAAGCGATTATACTCATTACCCCGTAATGAGACACGCGTCACACGCCAATACAGGAGATCATTTATACATGGGTAGCAGTTATTATAACCGTCGCGTACAAGGTACAGCTTTCTCCGCTATTCGGTTTCTACGCCGACGGTAGCTGAACCCTATAAATAGAGGCCTCCGTCTACGGAGGTCCAAAGGTCGAAAAGGTCGGAATCTGAGTGAAAGAACAACAGAGGTCAAGGTCAAGAGAGCACATAGAGAGAGAGCTTCGACAACGAGAGTTCAGCCCCTACTGTAGTCTTTGAAGCTTCTTATTTCGTCTTCTACAGCACTTTTTTATCATCGTGTGGTCCAAGGGACAAAGTGATCGACCGCAGATCAGACTCCTATAGCAATATTCCCCAGAATCAAACTTTTGTACTTAACATCCTCGTATAGGATTAATTGTACTTCTTTTTCTTGTTTGTAAACCAAAGAAAGGGTTTCGTATAAACCTAGTTTCATTTCTTTCGTTTATTGTCAAACACAAGATGGCGACTCTGCTGGGGACTACTTTCTTATCTGACGAGAAAGCCATTGCTCAACACGATGCTGTATCAGTAGGATCAATAAAGAAGACCTTGGTCGTCCAATTCGACCAATCACCATACGAAGACATGCTTCGAGTAGGGGGTAGCTCTCATTCCCTCTCTGTCCAAGACAACAGGAAATTGCGTAAAGTGTGGATGCCCCGGACATCCCCTATCATTCCTGCCGACTCTTTTTCTCCGACCAACAAGGTTATAGCATCGTAACCTGCGTGCTCTGTGCGTAAAACTTTATCTCCCATCTGTGACGTGGCAGACAAAACTTCTGGCAATGCCTCAGTACTAAACCAGAAGTCTACTCCGTGCCCTGCGCATAAAATTTAGTCTCCCGTCTGTGACGTGGCAGACAAAATTTCTGATAATGCCTCAGCGCCAATTCAAAAATTCCAAACGCGCTCCGCGCGTAAAAATACATCTTCCCTTTGTGGAAAAGCAGATGGTCCTTGCAAACACCGCAAGGAAAAACAAGTGACAGATTTCCCAACCTCTCGGCCTTTACGCCAACAAGAGAAGAATCTGCCCGCTCTCCAGATTACGCGAGAAGCTGATGGCCGATTGAGGATTTTCTCAGTTTTACGCCAGCCTGAGCAAAATTCTAGACTACGCCAGGTCAAGCCCCTCAGCGTAAAGAAGGCCCAGTTTGCGGATGTATATGCTCCTCATGGATCATGTGCTACACACATGGCTGAACTGCTGTATACGTATGGCAGGAAAGGAGTTATGGTTCCCAATATCCGCATCCCAACTGATGTAAACAGGAGGAACAAGCCTTCTTCTTCTTCTTATATTAATCCTCCTGACTTGCATGATCTCTTGATCCAAAAACGCAAAGACAGGGGTCAAAATCGAGATTTAGTACCCCTAACCTCCAAGCATGGAGAGGTCATGTGGGAAGATGCGTCAACATCTAATGTCGTCATGATATACGGGCCACATAAAGATTCTATCTTTATTGTTCCACCAACTCGCAATGACCAGCATCAAATAATCTTCGGTCGGATGCGGAATAGACTATTGGTGCAAGAAGAATCTCGCCAGTCAGATGTTGGGAAAATACAAATCTACAGATATAGCCCACAGGCTTTAAAGATTATACAAAGCATGGGTTATGATTTGAAGTTGAAATAAGGCCTCAACTATGGAAAAAGCAGATGAACACCGTTGCATGGTAATCCTTACTGTCAACAAACTCGTTTCGGGTTGGGGTATACTGCATCTCCTGCAAACTCAAAACCTCACGAGTCTGATCCTGTACAACCAGAGGCAGGACCTTCTAAATTAACTTCTATGGACAAACGCCATGACATGTCTGGGGGTAGTCTACCTCGACAAAATAGAGCAGTATCCAAAGCTGGGGGTAGAAGACCTTCTAAGTCCAAAGATGATGCAACTATGACCATCTTCCCTGAAGACGATACGACTCAAGTATCGGGAGCCCGAAAGACAAAAGGGATTTTCTCCTTCAATGATGATGACATCATTGAAATCTTCAATATATTGATGAAAGAAAACAAGCTTCGGCTACCCAACATCAAATACCCTGAAAAGGCTGGCAAAGTCGATGACCCAGATTACTGTCTCTTTTATCGGTACATTCATCATCCCACGAAGGCATGCTATGTATTAAAAAAGAGAATCCAGGAGATGATCGACACCAAAGTCATCACTTTGCATCTGTAAACGAGGGGACGATCATTGCAAATTAATTTCACTCTAACGTGACAATTTGCTCCCTCAAGAAGTACCGGATGATGAGTCCCTAAAGTTTCCCCAGTGGATTCTTCAGGTCTATCCCTACTCAGAAAATCACTCCACAGTGAATTCTTCAGATATGAGTTCACGTCCATCTTACCTCTGAACTATTGTCCAAACATTTTTCTTCCCCAGCCGAGTTTGCCATGTCCAAGTGACCTCTGAGCAAAACCTCCCGGGTTGTTGCTATCGAATAGTTCATGTCCATATTACCTCTGAACTATGTCTCTCCACTTTCTCAGGCAGAGTAAATCCATCACCATAAAAAATGGTCAAATCCATGTTATCTCTGCCTTATTTTTCTTTATTACCTCCACCATATCTTACCATGTCCACATTACCTCTGAGTAAGATATTTTTGGAACTTAGCCATGTCCATATTACCTCTGAGCTATCGTTCCATCAATCTCCCTACTGGAGTGACCCTGGGTCTATCTTCATGTTGGGATAGACCACATTCAACGAATCACTCCTCAATGAGTTTTTCAGACACTAGTTCACGTCCATATTACCTCTGAACTGTTGTCATAATATTTCTCTCAGACTGAGTTTGTCATGTTCATATTACCTCTGAACAAACCTTCCTGGTCCGGCTATCTATTATCATGTCCATATTACCTCTGATATCGGTTGTCATCCCAGCTTAGCACCCGTACTTAACTCTAAAGTATGCCAGTGGTGTTAAGTCCACACAAAAAAAAATTGCCATATCCATATTACCTCTAAGCAGATGTTTACCTCCATCCCTAGTGGAGTCATAAACTCAAAAGTTTGTCATGTTCATATTACCTCTGAGCAAATCTTCCTGGTTCGGCTATCGATTATCATGTCTATATTACCTCTGATATCGGTTGTCATCCCAACTTAGCACCCGTACTTAACTCTAAGTACGCCAGTGGTGTTAGGTCCACAGAAACTGCTACGTCCATATTACCTCTGGCAGGGTTTGTCCTAAACTTATTACTTGCACTCTCGTGCACAAAAAGTAATAGGTCCACAAAAAAGTTCCCCTGTGGAATGCCCACAATAGAAACGAATAGTTCATGTCCATATTACCTCTGAACTATCCTCATTTACCATAGCAAAGAAAGAGTCAGTCCATATTCATCTCCACAGAGTCATATTTTACCGCGTCTATATTATCTCTGTCAAGACTTGTCTCAAACCGACTACTTGCACTAAACGTGCACAAAAAAAGTAATGGGTCCACAAAAAAATCCCCTAGCAGGATGTCTTTACCAAACCACAAGACCTATCACGTCCATACTACCTCTGATAGGGCTTATTTCGAACTTATTATTTGCATTCAACGTGCACAACAAATAATAGGTCCACCAAAAAGATCCCCTAGTGGGATATCCTCAACAAACCAAAGTTTGCACAAACAATCATAAAGAAATGGAAGGGCCCTTATATGATTGCAAATAGCACTTACAGATTAGCCAAGTCTAATAAAAAATTTGATAATGGCTACTATCAACTGCAAATTCCCGAAGGAGTACTATACTCGATCTCCTTTGCTTAACGGAGTATGATGAAGATCTTATTCTGACGATATCATGCACAAAGGTTAGCTGGATCATATTCTATCAGATTCATATGACCTCTTAATGGATATGCTTAACTAATTTGTAAACCTATCATGTTCATATTACCTCTGATAGTGTTTAGTATACAAATTTAGTTGAATTATATTCTATCAAGTTCATATTACCTCTGAATAGATTTACATTCAGCAAAACCTTAACGAAAGTATGTCATGTTAATGATACCTCTGATATCACTTTCATCTTAGCCTATCATATTCTAAAGTGATGGGCCCACAAAGTCAAAAAATGTGTCTTTATTATCTCCGAGAAATTACAGGAGAAATAAGAAGGTACATCATTGGGGAGGAGCAGTTAAATCCCTAATCTGTCATGCCAAAGCAGCCATCCTCTCATTCTTGGAGTTCAAAATAGTGCTGCGAGCATGTTCCAGTCGTGCCCTGTCATCGCTCAAGCGAGATAGCTTGGACCGAGCATCAACAAAACTGGCATGGATGACACCAGCACGCGTCAAGTTCTGCTGAGCTATCTCCACTTGGCCCTTAAATACATCATGAGCTGCTGATGTCTTAAGAAGCCTCTCCCTGGCCTGAGAGAGTTCAGCTTCCAAATCTCGAACCCTTGCTGCCTCTCCCTCATATTCGACCTGGTACTTAGTTAGCTGAGGAATACAATCCACCAAGACAGCCCGCTCTTGATCTATCTCCTGCTGTTGTTCCTGGATGGATTTGTTCAGAGTTTCCATCTACCCAGCAAGCTCTGCAGTTAAGAAGTCATACTTGGCTTGAATCAGCTCATCGACATTGCCTCGAGATAGCTGCAAATATTCGTTAATGGATTGTTCTAGACCATTAACTATTTGCTCCAGCGTATCAGCTCTTTCAGCGTCATGGAAATTTCTAATCGGCGCTATAGTAAGCTGGGAGGACGTCTTCAGAGCATCAAAGCTTAGGTTCTTCTCCAGCACCATGGACATCAGTTCTGTCAAAGTGCGATAGAATATGCTAGTATATTGCTCAACTAGCGCGGCAAAGATCGAATGTACGCTGGGAGTGGCTATAATACCGATAAATCTCCCTTTCGGAATGACTGCAGAGGATGTTGCCACAGTCGTCGCTTCAACAGATGGCGCGACAAAAGAAGAGGCGCCAACAATGGTTGAAGCTGGTGGCATACTCAACGAAGGAGGTACCGTCGAGATAATGGGCTCATCCTCCTCTGATATTATTTGGACTTCTACTGACTGGATGACACCTGAGAATGTTGCGGATGAAAGATCGACAGCGTCAAAGCCTGCTCCTTCCACATCAGGCACCGTCGTTTCATCTGCTTGATCCACAACAAAGTCAGAAGTTGTGTCAATTCCGCCCTCCCCGTAGATGTCTTCACCTGTAAAGAAGACAAGAGAAAATTAATATCAAACTGATGTTAATTTTCCTAAAAGAGACGTAAAGATGACATTTACCCATGGCCGACGGTATATATGTCGTGTCCACAGCCAGTACAGCTAAATCATTTCTTAATGATGCTAAGCGAGCTGTCATACCTGGAGAAGAGGGTGCGCCAACTGACACTGGCAGGTATTCTTCCAGGTCTTCACCAAGATCCACTCGAGGCTCATCGGGTAGAATCTCGCTGGATATACTTACAGACGCGGCAGGGGTTACTACCGTTATTGGTCTGGATAAAGGTATTTGAAACCTTATTACGCTCGGCCTCGAAGGCGATCTCGTAGCACTACCTGAAGCAGTAGTAGCAGCAGCGATCTCGAGCAAAGAATCTCCAGTACTGCCAGCCAAAACTATGGAGGTTCCCTCTCTAATAGGCGAAGGACCTCTAATCAAAGAATCATTCCCAATAGAGGAGACGACAGGCTCGCTCCTAGGAGCCCCCCTGGTCGAGGCCTTTGTCGGACCTCTGGCGACCTTCTTCTTGCGAGGAGAAGGTTCTTTCAGAGCAGAAGCCTTCCTTTTATGGGGGATAACGAGAGGCTCTGCAGGCGAAGCAAGTACGCCTCTCGGTATTATCGTCAAGAATTCGTCTGCCCCAGCGATGTCCTCATTCTCATCCGAGGAAACAGACGAAACTTTCTCCCTGGCAGTAAACCTATGGGAGGGCATCCTAAAACTTCTACGCATATCAAAATCGCGATGGAAGGTATTGATGGATGCATAGAACTGCGCGTACAAGTGAAGCATACGCAGCTCCATGGAAAAAGAAGTCACGGGCACCACAAAAGTTGTGCCAGTACAGCCCGTGATGAAATACCGCTACCCTCTGGCACCATCGATAAGTCCACCTCTGGACTTGAGGCTGGTGATGGCATTCCCCACATGCAATTGATCATACCCAAACTGCCTGGCGAATCGACTGGGCAGATAGGGCTCTAAGAAGCAGTGGTCATCACTTCTGTATAGCAAATGGGAAGGTCTAATGCAAACCAACCAATAGAAGGTTTCAGGAGAAAGAATGGTCCGCCCATGGCCCTCATCCTTAAGTTTTCTCCCCTGTTGATTGATGTGTACGGGGGGAACGATACAGAAGATCTTCCAGCTATGGGCTACATTTAACGCCCGCCAGCAATCTGTGACGGTCGCCACGTTCCAAGAGGAATTCTTGTAATTCAGCAAGAAATTATTTCCTGAACTGCTGGCGGAACCAGAAGATATCACCCGGTTGTGAAGAATTAACCATCCCATCAAGTATAGGAATGGTAATTTCACCCTGGGAAAGCTTTCACGCTGCGTCTCATCAGCGAGCAGTCCATCAGTCAGGGCCCTCAGGCCTGCCTGTATCCTACATACCATAGCAGGAAGTAGGCCCAGTTTGGCTCCGAACACTAAACGTACTGCAGGCCATAAAGTGTTACGGTGGATGCGAACTGCAGACGCTATGCCGGGTACTACCCAACGACGAAGCCAGACGGAGAGGAAGCCAGCCAATTGAGCTTCCTTCGACAGAGTCTTACGACAATGCCTCATATAACTAAAGGCTTTCGTGCCTGCAGCATAACCCCCTACCTCCTCGTCAAAAACATAATCTGAAGCCCCTGCATCTTCAATAAGGTCATCGACAGTGTTGGCATTCAGCATGCTTAGGAGGTTCAAGGGCCTATCTTGGCTATCTACCACCTTGTCTGGCTTGACATTTCTGGCCTGGTGGAAGAAAAGATAGGTGGCCCACTTGTCGATGTGAGCCAAATCAGAAGGCTCCTTGTAGAAAGTGGTGCACGTAAGATAGTGGCACATCATCTCCTGATATACTGCCACAGCCCGAGGATTTGTATCCCTCAAATCCCGGTTTATAGGGACGTACTCCTCATAAGGAGTGTCCCCCATTGGCAGTCTTGAAATTTTTGCCATCTCATGAAGGGCCAGGCCCAACTCCCCTAGCGGAGTGGCAAAAGTCCCGGTGAGCAAGTTGTACCGCTCCATCAAGGCTAGGAACAGGTTAGGGTTGACAGGCAGCCCAAAACTTGTGGCGCTCACAGCCACGAACAAGCCTATACTTTCCAGCTCCGTCTGGATGTGCTTCAGGGCCCAGGCAGTCAAACTGGCCCATCGAAGATTTACTAGGCTAAGCCATCCACTGGTCCGAGGGTTGACCCTGGGGTACATTCCTCCCTGCCCCATGAAGTAGTTGCAGAAGGTCGACATCTGAACCGGCTAGATCAATGACGTATCCTCACTCGGGATACTACCCGACAGTAATCCCCTAAAGGGCATAACAGGGCCCGAGGGACGGCTCATATAGGCCCCTCCGTAGTACTCCTTGCCGTATAAAATTTTTCCCGGACGGCCGTGAAGATCGGAAGTCAGAATCCATGACATCTTTCTAGGATGGGTGGCGTAGAAGAACGCATAGATGGGGTAATCCCTAGACATACTGGGAAATACATCACCGTGCCCTCAGCAGTAAACACCAAATCCTCCTTCTTGGGCTTGGTCTGGGATTGTTTGTCGATCACATCCCCAAATAAGAAACCCGGTTTCTTATACTCCGTCCCGTCTATATATGTCAGAGGTTCCCCACTGATCATACTTAGCAGCATGCGCTCTCCTTGGGACGATATCAGAATTCTCCTCTCTTCAGGATAATTGGCTCCAAAAATAGGAATGTCACATGCGATAAATCCTCCAAATAATTCGAGCTCAACATTCCGGCAGCAGAGCCCATAACTTCAGCCAATGGAGAGATCTGCAAGTGCACTACAAAACGCAAGAGAACAAGTCAGTCTCTACACGACATTATACTCTTGCAATTTGCTCCAAAGATTATCAGTCTGTGCTTTTACGCCAAGACTATAAAAACTTGAGTTTTTACGCCGGAATCTATTTTTCCATTGCATAAAATTCAAGGTTGGCAGCAATTAACAATCTGAGCTTTTACGCTGGATTGACAAGATTTGAATTTTTTTACACCGGCATTTTATATCCAGCACGTAAAAATTCAAAGTTTGCAGTATACGCCAAATTTTGACAGTCTGAGTTTTTACACTAGACTGCAAAAATTTGGAGTTCTTACGCCGACACATTAGGAATGTGCGCGTAATGATAAAACCTCTTCGTACATCATCTTCCTCAAAGAGGCTCTCAGTACGAAAGAGGACCTTGCGCGTGCATGTACAACGTGTGCAAAGGATTTTGTTTTCTCCCGAAGTCTCTACCTGTAATGTCCGGAGCACAGCTCGACGGCGGAGCACTGCATTCCGATCGTGGTTCATTCAGCCTAATGGGAGTTGCTCGCTCTTGAGGAGCGAAGCGGGAAGAGGAAGCGACCTTCTTTCCCTTAGCAGTGGAAGTCTGTTTAGGAGCCATGTTGATTCTAAGTTTTCAAGAAGGAGACGAAGAAGAAAGGTTCTTGGAAAGCAGGGGTTTCGTGAAGGCAGATAAAAGTTTTCTCTCTCCAACCCTTGGACAATTTATAGAGTTTGGATAACTCTTTAAATCCCTGACCAAATCCGATATTTAATATTCTGTTATGATTTGGGACCACGTCAGCCTATCATTTCGGGAAGACGGACAGTCAGCGGATTCAAAAAATTTCGCGCAGAACAGATCTACAATTTTACGCTAAGGAGCTTTTTACGCTCAGAGGCTATAAATCTACGGTTTTATGCTCAGAGGCTATAAGTTTATGGTTTTACACCCAGATGCTTTTACGCTCGGTAGCTTTTACGCTCTAGAGGCTACAAACCTACGACTTTACGCTCAGAGGCTATAAATCTATAATTTCACGCTCAGAAGCTATTTTTTGCTCAGAGGCTACAAATCTACGATTCTACGCTCGAAAGCTACAGACGGCCAATTACAAGGGTTCCACACAGAAGAGGCCCATTTTTGGTTACAAAACATTCCAAGTGCCTGAAATATACAGGGTTCAATATTGAAGACGACTCTTCTTCTTAGGTCAATTGGAAGTTCATCCAAAGTCCAGACAGAATCCTTTCTCAAAAAGTTCAAGCATGGCCAGTTTTGACAGTCGTTTCTTACCCTATTTCAAGGAATTTTTAGGAAATCGCTCTTGAAAATGATGGTCTAAATATAATTCTTCTTATCAGGGAAGTGACAATTCAGAACGCTGTGCGACTCCTCGTCCAAAACAGCATAACAGTTTGGATTTTTCAACTAAAATGCTAAGGAGCTTTCTACGCGTCTTCGGCTACGCGTAAAAGACCGAACGAGATCATATATTCTTTTATCAGAGTCAGCGTAAAACTATTCAGACATATCGAAGCTGCACACTACTCAGACTTCCTCATAGCAAATATGGCAAATCATCAGATGCGTAAAAGAAGACAATTTTATTAATCATGATTACATATGATGAAAATCCAGTCTATAAAGGGTTTTTCATCTTCATGATTACATATAATGGAAATCCTTTTTCAATAAAGGATTTCTCATTTTAAGATCACACCAAGAATCTGTTCTGTCAGGTTCTCATATTGGTGGAGATCTTTTTCGTCTTCTACAGCAGTTTGTTGACTTCCACAGTCGATGAACAAGAAAATGATTAATGGCGGGAGAATACAGAACTGGGCCTGTCTAAATTATTCAAGCCCATCCTCCATACGCCATGGCAAGCATGCCCTAGAAATTGTGTTGGGTGTTCAAACCCAACTCAATACTGGAAGACAGGCCAAACTGCCTATCTTCGGCCAGCACCGTAACGGGAGAAAATACAGCTTGCAAGCTGTGTGGTCGAATGCGACCCTTCCTCTCTCCTGGATGAATCGCCATATGAAATTGCTGATCATCCCGAGTAAAGGAAGCTATGATATCCTTCTATGATCCATCGTTGCAGAGGACATTTGCTCGAAGATGCCTTCTTTTTTGGCTCCTTACATGCTGGAAGAACATGATCTTCTTCGTCCTCAAGTCAGCACGACGAATCTCGGCAACCATCTCTCTTTTTGGTGAAGGAAGTATAGAAAAATAGGTTAACCCACTCGCCTTTTTATAGGCAGAGGAGAACACACCGAATCCCAACAAAACTCCTAAAAATCTGCGGAGAAATCAGTCTCGTGGAATAAGTCAAATTTGACCGTTTCATGCTTCATTCAAAGTATTTCAAATTACGAGGAATTTGAAAACTTTAAAGGGGGTCTTGTAGAAGCATAAAAAATACGCTGGAGAATCATACGCGTAAAATCCTTAACATGCAGGAAGCCCGCGTAAAGTAGAGCTCCAGCACTGGGTGGCGTGGAACATGATTCCAGAACCATTGGCATACAGCAGAGCTTCAACGCTATTCAGTGTAAAGCATAGCTCCAGAACAGCCCGCGTAATACAGTATTTTTAGACTACTTTGGCGTAAAAAGGCTGTTACATCGCCACTTTGGCGTAAAAATCTGCTTGCTTTTAATACAGTAGGAAGTTGTACGAGGATCTCTTCGTATTCCTCGAATGAACCTGTCAGATCAAGCAGTAAACCTGACTCCTGACAAAGAGTACTGCACGACGACCGAGAGGACGACTGTTATGATGATCCTGCATAGAGCCCCAAACTGTCGTTTAGTGACATAATCCTTGATATACGACATCATTTACGCATCCAAGGTATATGCTGCTTGTTTTACATAGGCAGAGGTGAGCTTTTACGCTCAGGAAGAGACAAAACCCACCGCCACGTCAAAAGTTGTTCTTCGTACAGAGCTCAAGGTACGTCTCTGCAATTAATGCGCAAGATGGGGGCAGATCTCTGTATTTAATGCACGAGATTTGGTTCTATTTTCAAAGACCGAGTGAGCTATAATTAGGACTAATACGTCCACATCACCATCCCCGCACATTACGCCAATCAAGCTATTTTCAGCTTTAGGAGCACGTTGTATGCTACTTCCTTAAAATATGCCGACCTGGCTATTCTTCAAATATAGGAGTACACCGTATGCTATCTCCTCGAATTACGCCAACTCGGGCTATATCTGCAAATCATCAAGCTTTGTACGGCTACTTGGCTTCTACGCCAACATCACAGCTACTTGGCTTCTACGCCAACATGACAACTATTTGGCTTCTATGCCAACATGACAGATATTGGGCTTCTACACCAATATGACAGCTACTCGACTTTTACACTATCAGAACAGCTATTTGGCTTTTACGCCAATGGGACAGTTATTTGGCTTCTATGCCAACCATCTCTACGCGAGAAGAAGTTATCTACGTAGCTTGCATGCCATGATATTCGATGAACGATTATACGCATTACCGCCGCGTAAAAGATGCAGCTTTCTCCGCTATTCGGTTTCTATGCCGACGGTAGCTGAACCCTATAAATAGAGGCCTCCGTCTACGGAGGTCCAAAGGTCGAAAAGGTCAGAATCTGAGTGAAAGAACAACAGAGGTCAAGGTCAAGAGAGCATATAGAGAGAGATTCGGCAACGAGAGTTTAACCCCTAATGCGGTCTTTGAAGCTTCTTGTTTCGTCTTCTACAGCACTTCTTCATCATCGTGTGGTCCAAGGGACAAAGTGATCGACCGCAGATCAGACTCCTATAGCAATATTTCCCCAGAATCAAACTTTTGTACTTAACATCCTTGTATAGGATTAATTATACTTCTTTTTCATGTTTGTAAACCAAAGAAAGGGTTTCGTATAAACCTAGCTTCATTTCTTTCGTTTATTGTCAAATAGTGGCGTCTAATTTCGTCTTATCTTGAACGTAAAAACTTATTTCTGTCCATGTAGAATAGGCAGCGTATTCTTTGAATGTGTAAAAATGACTTGTATCAAGAATATGTCACTAAATGACAGCCTGGGTCTCTGTGCAAAATCATCAATACATGCGTCCTCTCGATCATCGTGCAGTACTTTTGTCAGGAGTCAGGTTCACTGTTTTGTCTGACAAATTTATCCGAGAAATACGAAGAGTTCCTCATACAACTTTACGCTGCATTAAAAACAAACGTATTTTAAACTTTACGCAGGGAGGTATAGCAACATTTTTACGCCAAAACAGCCTTGAAGCGCTGCTTTACGCAGGCAGCTCTAAAGCTCTTCTTTACGCCAAACAGCTCTGAAGCTCTGTTTTATGCAGGTAGCTCTGAAGCCATATTTTACGCCACACAGCCTTAAAGCTCTGTTTTATGCGGGCTTTATGTATGTTGGGGGTTTTGGCTGTATAATATGCGTACAATTCCCCAGCGTATTTTATGCTTCTACACGCATCAGCACAACAGCGCAACAGCCCAGCGCGCATGTGCGCAACAGCACCGCAGCGTAGGATGCATAGCCACGCATGGCCGCGCATGGAAGCGCATGCGCCCATGCTAAGTTCAAAGTACACCAACAAAGTGCCACTTTGCGCCCTTGAGCCCGAGTCCGAGTCCGAGTCGCTAAGCCCCTTTGGGGCTTAGCTCCTATGGAATAAATTCTAAGAGCATGACAAAAATCTTAAAAGCTTACATGAATGAGTTAATCTTTTTTTATCCTAATAAAATACCCCCATATGACACTCATGTGCCTTACCACACCTCATGTGCACACTTTAACACAAGCAAAGCATTATATTGAGATACCCACTTAGCGGTGTAGCCAATATGGGACTATCTTTCATAGTCCAAAGGCAAAAATACTAACAATCTCTCACATATCTCAATATATGGGTTGAGTGTTCCTCACAGTGACTGTCCATCATGCATTAGGATAGATGTCGCTTCGACTTGAATCTTCCCGCATGGGTCAAATAACAGTATAATACAATAATGGACTAAGCCTTGAATTCTGCACCATAGCTGCAATTTTTTCTACTAACACAATGACATCAGCTGTGTTTTCGGTTGCACATCAAAGGCCCTATGCACGCCTAGTTTTGGTATATATATTTTGGGCGTTTATAATATTTTCCTCAAGAGATGGCATGTATCTCTTTCCATACACTCTAGGTGAGTTCTTTTAATGAGTCCTTGGCATGAAGCCTTGCGCTTCCTTGCGGTGCTACGCAGCTATGATATAGCCAAATGTCGAGGTTCACTCACTCATGTGGTGTCATCCACTGTAGCATGAGGTCTCAACCTCTTTGTAGTGCCAAACTACCCAGCATAAACTCTTGCTCTTTCTTGCGGTGTTACACCACTGTGACATAGCTCGCGTAGCCGAGTATTTACATCTTTTAGCTTTATGGTGTCACACCACTGTAACATGAGGTCACCGGCCTCTTTGTAGTGCTGCCTACCACTCTTTATTCTATAATATTAGGCTACCTGCCTATTTGTAGCGCTACGCCGTTGTGACATGGCCCGAAGCCGAGGTTCACTCCCTCATGTGGTGTCATGCCACTGTAGCATGGGATATACGTCCCTTGTAGTGCTGAAACTACCGTGCTTCCTATAAAGCACACCGGACATTCACTCTGCCTGAGAGCTGTAAACCCCCAAAATTTTAAATTTTATTTTTAAGTATTTTTATCTTATTGTTGAATTTCTTTGGATTATTTCTCAGATAATTGGAAAATAAAACTCTTAATTTATTTATTTGTATAAATATTTATTTAAGAGTATTTCATAAAAATATTTTTATTTTATTTAAAAAATATTATTTGTCAAGTAATACAATTTTTTTAGAATTAATTTAGTGCGCAAATCTATTTTTCTCAGATTTTTATATCCTAATCTATATGTAGATATGTATATATATGTTAATATAAGTATTAATATAAAAGAAAAAGAAAGAGAAAAAAAAGAAAATCCTTAAACCCAATTCCTAAACAAAACCCTTAACCCAAATCCTAATAACTAACCCTACCCTTAAATCTTAACCCGGCCCCTCACGACCCTCACCCGCTCCCCTCACGACCCTCACCTGCTCCCTCTTTATATATGTACACACATACACAAGACCATCAAACCCTAACCCTAAACTAAATTTCTTATACCCCTACCTAGCCCAGCATTCCCTGGAGACCCTTGCGTACCACTATCGTCACCGTCAACGGCCACATATCGTCGCTCACGCGCACAGCCGCAGCAGCTGCGACAGCAGCCATGTCCCCAACTTTGCAACGTGTTTTCTCCTCCGCCTCTTGATCTTTTTTCGATCGATCTTCGTAGGTATGATCACAACCTAACCCTCTTTAAACTCTATTAATTAGTTTCAATTAGATAGAACCAGAAATTAGGTAAAAATCGAGTCCAAAACTCGGGAAAACCATTTTTTTTGAACGACAGAAATAGTCCAAGTACCCATGTTCATGTCCAGTTTTCTACCAGCTCATTTAATATTTTTAAAATCTATTTGAAGGGACTTATTCCCAATATAACCAAGATTATTCTTGTTATTTAGTTTTTATTATTTTGTAATGTTGGTTAAATTATTCTTATTCCAAAACGACCAAAAACCTGTTTTCTAAAATCCAAAAACATTTGATACAGAGTGCGTCCCGCCAAATGGTGTCACGCTCCGGTTCCGCAGAACCGATTCGTCCTCGCATTCGGTTCCGCAGAACCGTTCGTCCTCGCTGGACGTGATACCATACAGGCCTGGGGTTGCACTTATACAAGGCAAGAACGTGCACATTATGTCCAATATCTTTTGTAAACAGTTCAACAACACATCACAAATTATAAAACACATATTTGTATAGGAAGAAAATAATTCTTTTATTGATTCATTGTAATGAAGTATAATTTTTTCAGCACCGAAATGGAAATGCCTGAACGACTTACATAACTTTGCATAAAAGAAAGACTGATAGGCTGACATGAAATAATATTCTTATCCCATACATTATGCCCCTTTATTTCTTCTTGGAAACTTGAAAGCAACTACTAAAAATCTTTGAAATACTTTAAAAATAGGAAGAAGCTTGAAAAGACTGGAATGAAAGCTTTAATTCCCTTGAGCGTCCCCGGAATCTCGTTTACCTGGTTTG